>JAMPIV010013423.1:0-71009 GCA_024509875.1 Oreohelix idahoensis
GAGTAGCCAGGAGGACATACACACCATCATAGCTGGCAGACGCTGGAGCTGGGTTGGCCATGTCCTCAGAAGGAACCCTAATACCATTACAAGAACTGCTATGCTATGGATCACTGAAAGAAAGCAAAAGAGAGGCCAACCAAAAACAACTTGGAGGAGAACTGTGGAAGCCGAGATGCAAAGAATGAACTAGAAATGGGGCACTGTACGAAGGATGGCTGCCAACCAAACAAAGTGGAATCAATTTGTTGCTGCCCTACAAGACGCCATCAGGCATGATGGCCACTGACTGCTTTGACGGTCGGTGGATATGGATCAAAGAAGAAGAGTAGTAAAAGAGCAGGAGAGATAAAAAAAACTCATATCTGATGACTAAACAATATTCTATCTACCTATTCAAGTATGACAATCTCAATCATGGTCGACTGTCACATAAAAAAATTAATTAATTAATAAAAAACCCTTTATAAATACAAACATCTGGTGATTAACCTTGTTTTCTCTCATGAAGTATGACAAAGCCTTTCTGTTCTTGTTATGCCAAGCTCATAAAATTGACTTCCCTAATTTAACGAGGCATGCTGCACAGATCAAATTAAGGGGAGATAATGTTTAGTTACTCCTTAACAAGTTTTCAGAAAATAAATAAATCACTTCTATCACAAATTAAAGGATAATTTGACGCTGTTAAACTATTATAAAACAATGAAAATCTACGCATGGATGGTACTTTGCATGAAATCTGTAAAATTCTTATAGCCCAGTGAATAAAGATTAATGCATATACAGTAGTTTAATCTTCCCTCTTTTCTATTACAAAATCAGTGGATATTTTCGCCACAGCAAAAGTAGTTGACCTGGCTTGAATAGAACAAATAGTTGCTGGGCAGCTAACATAAATGGGATGTAATTGATATGGTGGCTACTTCACAGTAGTAGTGATTATAATTAGTTTTCATTCTCTTAAACCATGGTAAAGAAAATGTATTTCCCTGACACTCTTTCAAGGGAAGAGTGTTCAGGGTTTCATTAATTTCAGATGATAAATTGTTTAGGAAAGATGGTTTGTGGTCCCATACATCTGTCAGCTGAAAACGAGATTTTTTGTATTTAACCCTAGAGCTCACTTGGCCCAGACACTGCAGTCAAAAACTTTGGTCATGGGAGAACTCATTTCATAGACCTAGCAGCGGTAGTTGCAAAGGCTTACCTTTGCCAAAATCTTGTTTTGTTAGCAACAAAGTACAACCAAGTGGTTCTTTAGGGTAGTCTACACGAAGAGCTTCCATTTTCATTGATGACAAGAAACTTAGATCAGGGAAAGAAAGTTTTGGAACCCTGAGATAGTTCTACTCACACCACACAGCCTTTTCCTACACCTGGATAAATCAGGAGTGACTGTGATTGCAGTCTGGAATCAAGCTACTGTAGGTAAAACTACCATGAACTAACAACTTCATAAAAGTCCTAATGATAAAAAATCAATAACTTTGTAGAACCACTGAACTTAAATCAATTACTTAAAAGTCCTAACGATGAACTTTCAGTAACTGTGTAGACAAGATTAAACTGTATACAAATGACATTTTGTTTTTATTAGTAAAGATTCATTGTAATTTTTTTCTGAAATCAAGATTAGTGTTATTGACTTTTCTTTGATGTTACTGTGATGTCTAATACATGTTTGTATTTAATCAATGGGGGTTCTTTCCAATAATTAAGTACCATAAGAAACAGTGGCCTGGATACCTATTAGCTCTTACACTACTCAAAGGATTCTCAACCTGCTAAGAGACAGTTAATTTCCAATCTCAATATAAATAAGCCAGTGATTTCCACTCTGTTCTTTTCTTGTTGTAAAACTTAATATTTAATATTTTCTGCAGTTTTTACTTGAGCCAACCTTCAGTGAGATCATCTTATGCAGTTTTGGTACTTATTCCTATGTTCACTTTTTCTATCAGTCCATCTTCCATTGTAACCTGCCACTATGGGTACAAATCTATGCAGTTTCAGGGGTTCTATAAGAAGGCAAAATATGAGGTCAACTGCTTCAAAAAAGGCACAGCTTCAGATGTGACTAAGGGCTTGCAATTTCATCATGTAAAACAGCCCACTTGAGAATTCATCACCACAAATGCTGGGATTGTCCCATGCTTCTTAAGAAGCATAGAAGGTACAATCCTTCATTTATGAGGAAATAAATGTATGAAACACTCTTTTACTGATTGATTTAACTCCGCCAATGCCGGTCCCAAGCCCGGATGAAAAAGGAGGAGGGCGGCCTGCATGGAGGCCATAAGGAGGCAGCCCCTCCACCATGCAAAGGCACAACAGGCCAATCATCTGTTTGCTTTAAACTTTGATTACACGAAATACAAGAGAGAAAACCGGACTGATCCTAAAGGTGACGAACTGGAACGGACTACGGACTGTGGCCGTGGATCGTATTTGAAGGTTCGGACCACTGCCCTTTCAGTAGATAGTATGTATTAAGATAAATGTGACAAACTTCCTTCTCTCAGACTGACAAAAATTATTTCCTCATACTCTCTGTTGATTCAAATGAATTCACCTGAGCAATAGCAGTGAAGATGTCAAAGGTCGAACTTTATTAACAAGGTTAGCAGTCTTTCATAACAACAGCTTCTTCAGCAACAAAAGTATTCAATATTCAAAACTGCCATTTCTTGGCATCTTACTATTGTGCTTGTTTCAGCTATCACAATGTCATTTTCATTTCTCATGTAGAAACTTCTTGTCTCTCTTCCGTGCTGACCGTTTTTTTCTCTGTTTTTCTTTTCATATGTCTCTTGGTATATCTCACTGAGAGAAAGAACTGGCCTTACCACCAGGGCTGTCACTTTGCCAAGATTTTCGTTTATTATTCTTCTCTGCTCAGACCTGGTCTGCTGAGCTACACATGTTACTGATATATAAAAGTGTTCAACGTACCTGGTTTTGTTCTCAAACGAAATACACTTTCTTTTCTTTCATAATTATCATGTCCTCAGAATAAAATACTATCACAATAAAAATACTGCCGTACACCAAATTTGTGGTACATAATGTAATGAGCGTTTTCTATACACTCTATTTCTCACAGCATAAATCTTGCTAATCATCTAAGACTGAGTATGTTTTCTCACACATCTATTATGCTGAGCGCATTTCTCAAGTCTAACTTTAACACACTTGGGAGAAAACCCTTTTTCTCTTGTGACGCCTAGCGCGTCTCAAACTCCACTGCCCTAAATAACCCCGTTCTCACATTTTTCTGTTCCCCCCAAACTGTGTTCACTCATCTCGACTTTCTCGTGCGTACTTTTTTTTTTTCAACTCACTCAAAACCCGCAAGGAACCCAATCCTACATTATCTCCCTTTGCTGTTTTTAACTGAATACCATATCCTCTTCTTTACAAGCTTACCACCAAAATCATACATGCTAATTTTCTAAACCATAACTGATAACATTCTAAATCTACTTAACCCAAATCCAAACTTATTATCTACCAACCGAAATTGTGGAGTTTCCTCCCTTTTCAAAAAGCCTTCCATCACTCACCTTATCTCCCTTCAACAATGACAAATAATCTGTAACTAAACCTATTTATATTTCTTAAACCATTTTTCCAGACTCTTTTACTCTATCAAAACCAAACCACCGTTCACACATCTGCCCCCCCCCCCCCCCCCCCCCCCCCCCCCCCCCCCCCCCCCCCCCCCCCCCCCCCCCCCCCCCCCCCCCCCCCCCTTACAAAGAAAATTTCTCCCCAGAGAAAATTTCCCAGAAAAACCGCCACTCCATTTCTCCGTTCCCTTATCTATTACCAACTCCGTCCCTCTCTCCACCAGCACCTGTCCCAGTCAGCTACACTCACACTGACCCGAACGCGACCTGCCACTCTCTACCTCCAATCACCCCTACATATGTTCCTCTAATACTATTTCTATTACATATTACACATTTTACCATATGCAACTCTTCTCATATTACACATTTTACAAAATGCAACTTATTTCATATTACACCTATTACAAAATGCAACTCATTTCATATTACCCCTTACAAAATGCAACTCATTTCATATTACCCATTACAAAATGCAACTCATTTCATATTACCTCTTTTTCTAGAGCCTACCTGCGGCTACTAGTTATATACACCTTAGCGTTTTGCTCCTTTTCTTATCTTACTCATTCCTTTATAACTTCCTTAGCTATTCACCATCCCTTTTATATCTACTCCCAAGTTTATTAGCCCGCCTACGCGAACTATCTTGAAATACCGTCTATCTCATTAATCGTTCTTCTTAGCTGCATATTTTTCCTCCATGTGGATTTTCTTTTTCTTACCATCCATGTCTATCGTCTATCCTAATCTCTGATTCACTTTTACTGTTTTACTCTGGCATTTCTTCTATTTACTTATCTCTTCTTCAATTATATATGTTGCCTTGTCTATGGCTTTTCCTATTTCTCATATGTCTTCTATATTTCTTTTCCATCTTCCCTTATGGTTGTACCGTTTCCTCAGCGTAATTTCTCTCTCATGTATTCCTATTTCCGCTGAAGACAACAAAAATCTGCATCCTCCTCAACTCCATTATCAGCTCCCTCCAGACTATCACTTCTAATTTCCCATTGTCTCTATATCTTCGCCATTTCTCTATGGCCCTCATCTACTGCCATATTGTCTATAGTTTCTCCAAATGCTCCTTTATCTCATACTGCCATATTGTCTATAGTTTCTCCAAATGCTCCTTTACCTCATAATTCTTTTCCGTCTTCTCTCTGTGAATTCCCAGTTTCTATCCTTCTCTACGCCTCTCTCCCTTAATCTATGGCTTCCCTGCCTCTTTCCTCCTCTCTTGTTCCACTGCAGTAGTCCATCATTCGGACCTACTCAGCTGACTTTTATGTTCAGTGTAGAACGATTGCATCTAGTTTCCAAACAACTAGACTCCCGCTGCAATTTTCTACTCTCCTTCTTTCATATCCTCTATTTTCGTTCCCTCCCTGGAACTGTTCTCCAACTTCTCAATTTTCACTCTGTTTATCTCCATACAACTCCGCCTATGCCGGTCCCAAGCCCGGATGAAAAAGGAGGAGGGCGGCCTGCATGGAGGCCGTAAGGAGGCAGCCCCTCCACCATGCAAAGGCACAACAGGCCAAACACCTGTTTGCTTTAAACATTGATTACACGAAATACAAGAGAGAAAACCGGACTGATTCTAAAGGCGACGAAAAGGAACGAACTACGGACTACGACTTATGGAATGTGGAACACAAGAAGTATAAATGGGAAGGAAGAGGAGCTGGTGGAAGAGATGAGGAAAGCAAAACTAGAAATCCTGGCTATAACGGAAACAAAGAAAAAAGGACAAGGAGTCATGGATCTCGATGGCAACACGCTGCTCTACAGTGGTGTACCCATATCTGAAAGAGCTAAAGGGGGCATGGGTTGCATTGTGGCCCAAAATTAAAAAGATAGTATCAAGGGATGGAACTTTGTCTCGGAGCGCATTATGGTTGTAAAACTAAAAGAAGGAGAAACCATAGTCAACCTGGTCATAGTGTATGGGCCAAATGAGGATGAGAGAGCAGAGGTCAAGGAGGAATTCTTCGAGCTGCTTCAAAGGACAGTGGATGACTGCCTAGATGAAGTTATCATACTCGGAGATTTTAATGCCAGAGTTGGAAATGACCATGCTAGATGGGGTGGAGTTATCGGAAGATATGGAGAAGATACTCTCAATGACAATGGAAAGCGACTCCTTAGATTCTGCAGTGAGCAGAATCTGATCATTACAAACACAAAGTTCCCCCATAAGCATGTACATGCATACACTAGATGTGAACCAACAAAGAATGAGAAGTCAGTGATCGACTATGCCATTGTTCGGAGAAGCTCATTCAAATATGTCCGAGATGCAAGAGTCTGGAGGGGGCCAGAGATTGGAAGTGATCACTACCTGCTAACAATCAAACGAACAACTGAAAGAGTTGCTCAGCCTAGAAACTGCCCAACACCACGCAAGAAACCAAGTAAACGAGCAGGAGAAATGAGCATTAGGACCTACAAGTTGAGAGAGCCAGAAATTAAGACCAGATATCAGGGGCTTATTGCTGCAGCGGTGAGAAACACAGAAGAACTACCTGATGACTTGGAAACCATGTGGCTTAAATTCAAAAACATCATAAAGACATCTACTGCAGAAGCATGTGGTGAAGTCCGACTTGGGAACAAGAGAAAGAGGACACCTTGGTGGACAGAGGAAGTCAAAGAGAAAATAAGAGAGAAGAAAATGGCATGGAAACAATACTTAGGAGCTAAAAACACAGCAGGACAAACAGAGAAATATAGAGAATATGTGATACTCAGAACAGAAGCCAAGAACAAGGTGCTAGCAGCAAAAGAGAAGTCCTGGGAAGAATTTGGAGAAAAGCTAGAAAAGATGCGCAAGAAAACCGGAAATTGTTCTATAAGACCCTAAAGAACATGAGGAAGGAAAAACAATGCCCTCTCAAATTTATAAAGGACAAGCAAGGCAAATTGCTTACTGCCCCGAAGGAAGTAATGGAAAGATGGAAAGAATATTTCTCAGAACTCCTTGATGGTGAGCAAGGTCAAGCATCAGAAATGATAACCACTAGCACAGAAGAGAAAACCAATGATGGTGAAGATGACATAAAGATGGAAGAACTAAAGGCAGCACTGGAGAAAATCAAGATGGGCAAAGCAGCAGGGCATGATGGTATAACACCAGAAATGGTTAAGTACATGGGAGTATCAGGTGACCTATTACTCTTAAGGGTCCTACAGGCAGCATGGTGCGACAAGACCATACCAAAGGATTGGGAGATTGCCATCATAACACCAATTTTCAAAAAGGGTGACAATCGACAATGTGGAAACCATAGAGGCATATCCCTTCTCAGTGTCCCTGGTAAAATCTACTCTAGAATCCTAGAGCAGAGACTCCGACGCCTAGCTGAGCCACAATTGGATGAGGTCCAGTGCAGATTCCGAGCAAACCGAAGTACTCAAGACCTAATCTTCACACTCAGACAGCTGAGTGAAAAGGCCCTTGAGTATAAGAGTGAGATCCATCTTTGTTTCATAGATCTGGAAAAGGCGTTTGACAGGGTCCCCTGGAGCAAACTTTGGGACTGTTTGGCAAGGAAGAACATTCCAGCACATCTGATTCATGCTATACAGAGTTTCTACAAGTCTTGCAGGAATTATGTGAGGACAGCAAACCATAAGTCAGAAGAGTTCAGGACCACCACTGGGGTAAGACAAGGTGATATCTTGTCACCTTATCTTTCATACTCCTCATAGACGATGTTATCAAGTCATGTAAGGAGAGAACAAGAAAGTGTTCAGTGGAGTACTGGAAGATGAGACAGGTATGTATTTCAGAACTGGCATTTGCTGATGATGTTGCCCTGATTGCTAAATCAGAGGCACATCTCCAATCCAAAATGCAAGTCTGGAAAGAAGAGCTGGAGAAGAGAGGGATGGTCATAAGTAGCTCTAAAACAAAATCCATGGTGATATCACGAGAAGAAAGAAGACATCAGATTAAGCTGGGAGAACAGGTCCTAGAGCAGGTCGACCACTTTAAATATCTCGGAGCTATTATAGACCGAAAGGGAGGCATCAAAGAAGAGGTGACCACTTGAAAAGCAGCAGCTGGAAGACTTTTTCAGGCTATAAATCGAGGATTCCTCAGCAAGAGAGAGGTTGGTAAGAAAACGAAGATGGCTGTATACCGCTCCACCTATGTCCCAGTTTTGACATATGGATGCGAGTCATGGGCAATGACTACAACCCACAAAAGCCAGATCCAAACCTCAGAAATGAGATATCTGAGGAAGGTGGTTGAAGTAACAAGAGACATGGTCCGCAACCAGACGATACGTCAAGGCCTAAAATGCCACCCCCTGCAGACCCAAGTAGAACAGTCCCAACTAAGATGGTTTGGCCATGTCTGCAGAATGGGAGAAGATCGGCTACCATGACAAGCATGGGAAACAAAGAGCCAGGGATCCAGACCCCCAGGACGACCCAGAGTCCGCTGGGAGGACAACATTAGACAATCTTTGAAGGACCGAGGACTAGAATGGAACCAGGCCAGGAGGAAGACAGCTGATAGGATAGGCTGGCGCTCTCTCTTCCAAACCTCTACACCTCACGGTAGAAGGGGAACGACTAAGTAAGTAAGTAAGTAAAACAGGTTCTGCACTTAGCTACCCCTTTCCGCAGCCCATGTCTCCAGACAACAGCTAGACTGGTAGCATGTGCATACTGTCTTATTGAATGTGCTACTATTCCCACTGTAAATACAGGTCATGCTAGATTACAGACAAGTGTATCAAAGATGTCAGTATCAATATTTTGTAGTTTAAGCTATAAGATCTATTAATGCTTGATTTCACCATGACTACTTTTTAAACCCTCCTCTAATAAATTAGCTAAAGAAGAAAACAGTATTACAGAATGACCCAGAAAAAGGTAGATCCATGGGGTGGCAAACATCTTGAAGTAACACAATAAAAACAGCCCATGAGCCTACATTATATGCACCAGCATTCAGCCTCAACTGAGATGCTCCATTGCTTAAAAAAGAAGCTTATTTACATGTGTACCTTCATTTCTCCATAGATCTGACTGTTTTACTTTATGCTCTTCTAATCTCTCCCTGCTAATGCCTGCAACTGTCTGGGAATTAATGTCTGAATCTTTAGAGAAGCCATTCCAATAACACTCCTGGATGACATGCAATACAAAATCATAGGTTATGTAAAGGTTTTTTTTACAATCACTACCAATCAACTGTTATCACAAGGTCCAATTTTGAGACTAACAACAAACTGAAGTGTTTGAAGTATGTTTGCATACACAACAAAGACTTCAGTAAAAACCTGGAAATAAATTATCAGTGTCCACAACATTGATGTATAAATGTGCCTGACATTGATGATTCTGAGTCTTGCTACCTGATCTGCATATGATTTTGCTGTTCAAAATGTGTTTGTTCTTCCATGAGTTTGTTTATTTAAAGCTTCTTTTACATGGTCTAGCATCACTGAGGTCAGAATTTTGTTTAGTCATTGCCAAGGTTTGTCTTCACAGTTGATGTAAATAATCAAATTGAATTTCTTAAGTAATTGAAATGTAACAAGCTGGCAAGGAAGAGAAACAAAGAAAAACAACACTGCAAAAATGGTGCTATGTTTAGGACATAAGAGAGGCAGAGGGAAAAAAATGGAGAAGGGAAATGGAGACAGACATGAAATGTATGCAAAGACTTGGAAACACAACTGAACAGATGGCATAGGACAGGAAGGCTTGATCTGAATTTGTTGAAAGCCTCTCACTCATTTCCTTTTCTAATTCAATTATAGCTAAATATAGCTTGACATTTTTTAGGCACTGTTTAATTTCTTCAGTAAGAATGAAACTTTTTTTTTTCTAGTACTAGCACATGGCCACTACTACAGTCTGCTCCTGGCCCAGTTTCCACAGATAACAACCATTTTTTAAATTTCCTGTATACCAGTATGCAGCTGATTTCTTCTTCTTCTTCTTCTTGCGATCACATCTTTGATGTTTGCACCGTCAGACGAGTTCTCATGATGAATTTGACCATTGTCTGGAGTTCCTCTTTAGCTCCATATAGCTTTGAATTTAGTGTTTAGTCATTGGATCAGTATATCTTTCTTAACTGGTCATACAGAGGACAATCCTGTAGAACATGCTCAGCAGTTTGTTCATTTAATTCACATGTGCACAGTGGTGAAACAGACAATCGTAGATTGTACATGTGTTTATTCAGTTTGTTCTGCCCTGTCCTGAGGTGAAAAAGGGTGATCTGTCTCTGCCGGTCAAGAGTGTGGAAGTTGTTGTTGGGTTGATTCTGTTTTCTTCTGATAGCATGGATAGCTTTCTTTTTCTCAAAGTATGTGATTTCGTTATCACTTGTTCACATTCTTTTCCATTTTTGGCAAGTTTATCTACCTTTTCATTTCCAAGTACACACACAATGGGATGGTACCCACTGAAGTATGGTTCACTTTTTGGCAGCTACATTGCTTACTTCATTTCTCAGAAGCGGGATTTTACCACCATTGAGAACTTGCAGTACAAACAGTGCATCTGTGAGGATGATTACCTGGTGGCAGTCAAAGTTGTCATAAACCATTTTTGCAGCTTGCTCTAGAGCTTGAACTCTAGAGCTGTATAGATGGAACAGAATTTACCAGTGGGAATATGCCTAGTCTCATAGTGGTTGTCAGGACATGAGATAAAAATACCGGTGCCTTCATTCTTAATGGCATTTGTTGCTGATCCATCCATGTAGGCACATATCCATGATTGTTCGATGTAGCTTTCTTGAATCATACTCAATGTAGCAGTTTGTTTTTGCAGATCATTATACTCATTTAAAAAAATGATGTGCTGAAGTCAGCCAAAAGGCACAAATATCGCAGCTTCACTGTAAATGGACACAATGCAACCAAGGTCCTTTTCAGGACCAATGAAGAAGAAGATATCCAATTCTGAGACCACTGATTGATGTATTAATTTAGAAGGTACTGCTGGCCTGTTTCCATGGTACAGGATGGGCTTCAGTGGTGTTGTCTTCATGGATAGGTCTTCTTGATGCTGTCTTTTAAGTCTCTTTCCCTGATAGACAAAGCTGCTATGTTTTAGACATCCCAATGCCAGATCATCTAGTCTTGCCTTCATTGGGTGTGTTGAAATACTGTCTTACTTTTTCATCTCGATTATGCTTTTTGTATCTCTTCTATAGGACAATGTCTGTAATCTAGCAGCTTTCTGCATCTCTGATATTGGCGTAGTTTTTAAGGCTCAATAGCTGATTTTATTATAAGCATTGTCTTTTAATGGGTTTTCACTTATCAAAAGGTGCCTTGTGTTGTAAGCAGTGCATGATCATTGAAGAAATCTGGTTTCTCTGACAGAGAGTTCCTTCAAATTATTGTTGCGCAGGCTTTATAAAAGAAGTAAAAAGCATTGTGAAGGATGTCAGAGCAAAAAGTGTGATGTCGGAGGGAGACTCAAAGTCGGCCAAGTCGATAGAAGGACTAGATGTCTATTTTATGTGTACTTTATTAATAACGTTCAAGACTGTGAAATCCCAAAGCAGGCTAGGCCTCTAATTTATCAGTGGGATAATTAGTCAAATTTCAGGCTGTAACAATGTAACTGCTGTTTATGAAACCGGGCACAATAATTGAAATATGTGCAGTACAAGTAACTAGGGTCATGAAAGAAGGAACTGGATATGTGATGTCAGAAGTAATGCCTGAAATGCTCTGAAAATATTTTGTTGGATTTATTATATCAAATTAAACCTTGGATTGTCCTTCTTCTTCGATCCTTAACCACCGACCGTCAAAGCAGTCAGTGGCCATCATGCCTAGTGGCGTCTTGTATGGCAACAACAAATTGATTCCACTTTGCACGGTCGGTGGCCATCCTTCGTACAGTGCCCCAACTCCGGTTCATTCTTTGCATCTCAGCCTCCACAGTCCTCCGCCAAGTTGTTTTTGGTCGGCCTCTCTTTCGCTTTCCTTCAGGGGTCCAAAGCATAGCTGTTCTTGTGATGGCATCGGGGTCTCCTCTGAGGACACGACCAACCCAGCCCCAGCGTCCGCCAGCCACGATGGCGTGCACGTCCTCCCACAAGCCACGAGCAAGCAGATCCCGGCCAGCGATGGCACTCGGCCAAAAGACGCGGTGAATCCCTCTCAGGCACGCCGTGCGAAAAGAGGACAACCTTGACATTTCCCTCTCTGCGACTCCCCAGCACCCCGCACCACAGAGAAGCACAGAAAGCACGCAACCCCGGCACAACCCCAATCTTGTGCCCGTGCTGCACCGGGAGGACCTCCAGATGTCATCCAGGCCAAAGAAGGCTGCTCCCGCCCCATCCAATCCGACGCCGATGTCTCTGCCCGCCCCACCGTCCAGTGCCACCACACCCCCTAGGCATGCAAAGGCATCTGTCTGCACCAGCTGCCAACTCCCTACCGACATGGGCTCAGGGTTGCTCACACCGAGCGTCATGACCCCAGACTTCTCTAAACCGATGTCCAAGCCCACCCGCCGGCCAAATTTACCAAGTCTATCCGTTCCCCCCTGGACGCGCTGATGCGAATGCGCCAGCAGTGCAATGCCATCCGCACACTCCAAATCTTCCAACGCAGAAAATGCAGTCCATCCCACTCCTCTTGGACTGCCCTCTGCCACCTGGCGCACCACCCAGTCCATGACTGTCAAAAATAGAGCGGCTGACAAGGGACAACCCTGCCGCACCCCTGTCCCCACCCCGAAGGCCAGGCCGCTCCGCCCAACACCACACGCAAAGCTGGCACAGAGGCTTTCTACGATTGACACCATGCAGCCTGGAACTCCACAAGCCCTCAGTACCTTCCATAAACTGTCCCCATGTATGCTGTCAAAAGCCCCTTCAAAATCAACAAAATTTATGTAAAGCTGTCCCTGCCACCCCGAGCACTGCTCAACAATGCCCCTGAGAGTGAACACATGGTCCACACACCCTCTGTCCTCTCCAAATCCCGCCCGCTCCCTCCTCAGCCCGTAGTCCACTGCCCCTGAAACTCTCTGTACAACCACCCCGCCCAGTATTCCGCTGGGAACTGAGAGAAGAGCGACCCCTCTCCAACCATTGCAGTCCGCAAGATCTCCCCTCCCGGGCAATCTGACAACCATTCCCCTGTTCCACTCCGATGGCGCTGTCCCCGCTCTCCACACCTGTGCAAACAGTGGTTCCAACAGTTCCGCTGCCAGCTCAGGGTCTGTCCCAAACAGCTCCGCATTCAAGTTATCATGGCCCGGAGCCCTACTGCTCCCCAACCCTCTGACCGCTGTGATGACCTCTTCCCCCCGCGGAATGTCCGCACTTAAATCTAGATCGTCCTCAGCCCCAGGAACATTCAACTGTGTCTCTGGCACCTCCCTGCCCAGAGTCTCTCCAAAGCGCTCTGCCCATCCCACCTCCCGCCCCTCCGCCGTCCCGACGAGACCCCCCTGCCCATCTCTTACCAATGCAATATTGTTTGCACCTTGTCCTCCGCTGATGAACCCAGTTATCTTGCATACTGTGCTGCGCTCACCTCCCAGCGCTGCCCCCTCTGCCCGTCCCGCAAGATCGCCCAGGAAATTCCCCCCGTTGGCCCGGGCCTGGCGCCCAACCCCACCGTCCAGCTGGCTACACCGCTCGCCACACAGCTGCCCCAACCTGGGGGACCCTGCCTCCGCCTTCCCTCCCTCCACTTCCCCTCTCATCTCCATGGTGTCCAGTGCCTCTGGTGCCATCCAGTCTTGCCTCCTCCCCTCCCGGAATCCCAAGCACGATTCGCCACCTTCCTTACACACTGCCGAAATGGTGCCGAAACTCTGGTCCACATCATCAATCAATGTCTCTTCGTGGCCTTTGGCAGACCGACACCGTCTCTCAATGTCGGCCGCAAAAGCCCCTCTGGCAAGGGGGTCCCTCAATCCGCCGACGCCGAACCCCCTCCACGCAGCCACAGTCGGTCCAGCCCCCCCCCAGCCTCAACCCCAGCCCTGCCACCACTAAACGGCGATCCCCTCCCACATCCGCACCTCCCCCCACCCTCACATCCCGCAATGCATGTCTCCATCTACCGTTAACCATGATGTGGTCTATCTGGTTTCTGTCCCGACCATTTGGTGATTCCCATGTTAACTTGTGAATTTCCTTATGTGGGAAAAGTGTTCCTCCAATGACCAGGTTGTTAATGCTACAGAAACTTATTAGCTTATCCCCATTTTCATTTGCTGTTCCGCTGCCACATTTCTCCATTGTTCTTTCATTATATGTATTGTGTGTACCAACTTTCGCATTGAGGTCTCCCATTACTATAATAAGATCATATCTAGGTGTGTCTTCCATTTCTTTCTGCAGTTGTTGATAGAATTCATCCTTGACCTCCTCATCGCTATCATTCGTTGGTGCGTAGCATTGTATTATTGTAGTGTTGGTGAATCTCCCTCTCAATCTCAATCGTATCAGTCTGTTGTTGATGGGTTTCCATTCCAGTAATGTCCTTTCTATCCCTTTCTGTAGGATAATGGCTACGCCTTCACTGTGCTGTCCATCCTCTCTTCCAGAGTAAAGTACTGTTTCTCCTGTTGCTGTTTTAACTTTTCCTGCCCCTGTCCATCTGCTCTCACTTATCCCCAGGATGTGTAACCTATAGTTTCTCATTTCTGCCGTGACCTGTCTTAGTTTACCTGTCTCGTACATTGTCCTGACATTCCAAAATCCTATTCTTGTATCCTGTTTTGCGGTCAGGACATCCATTTTCGTGTCAGTGGCTTCCTTTCGGCTTTCACCACTGACAGTCATACGAGCCACAGACTCCGAATGTCCATCCCGCAGCAAAGTTTGTTCATTTGATGTTGTTTCCATAACTTTATTATTTTTTTTACACAGACAGGGGTGTCAGCCCTATGCTAAAACCCCCAACCTGGAGGACCAGGGTACCAGCTTTTGTCTGACCCCTACCCACACAGACCAGTCCAGCTTGGTTGAACCTACCAGGAGTAAAACTCCCACTGGCATAGCTCTGGGGATTGTCAGGGTACGCAAGCTGCCATACCGCTACAAGGTATAGGTACCATTGATGACAGTTTGGATTGTCCTGGCTTAATTTAATTTCTCAATCTATGTTGTGTGAATCTGTATGTTAGCCCATCTTAACAGAATCATAAAATATAAGCTGTCAGGGTTACACAGCACCTTGCATAATGTTAGAAACCTTGTGTTTCCTGCTATCATATGGTGTGTTCTTGCATACTACATGTTTCCCACCTCTTTAACTTTTTTCTTTTCCTTGTCACTACTTCCACTTTTTTCATTACTAACTTTCCCACAGGCTTTAAACACAAAGCTGTCTCATGAGATTTGCACTGGGCATAGCCACACACCAAATTCATTATAAAATTTGACTGATCCTTCTTTCTTGTTTATTTCATTCAGAATAAATTATTATGTGGCAGTCAGAATAAAATTAACCTGCTCTAGTATATCGCATTTCATTTTTTTATATTTTCTTTATTGTAAGCCCGCTATTACTCGAGTCAAAATCTCCAGTTAATATGTCTAACCTGAGATTGATTTTACATGAGCATTCCTTTTTTCCTTGTACAATGACAGGTGTCCTCTCACCATTCAGGCAGATACTTGCCGATTTTGTAGGTACCATTAGAGCTGGGTCGGCTCAGGAGCCGTTCAGGTTATTTCAGTTCCTGGTCGGCAACACTTCTCCAAATATCTTTGCCAGGGCCTAACCTGAACAGCAGTGGAGAGGGGAGAGGGTAAAGCACCTCAATCTTGTCTCCTGTCAAGTCACAATGTTTTAAAGATGTTTTATATAGGCAGTTGCCCCAATTCCCCTACCTTTCTAGGATTTGTTGAAACCTCCTAACCTTCAATATGTGATCAGTAAAATAAAAAATAAACCACCTACAACTCGATTCCTGCTTTTCGCCTACATTTACATTTGAGTCAATTGTTTTAATATTCTTTGGTGCCTTGTAAACACTGAGTTTCTTACAAGTCACGAACTTTAGTTAACTATATACAATTCAGCTAGAATTTTAGATTAACAAATACCTAGTATAGACCACCAACAATTCTGAAAAAGATCACTTAAAACTGTCCAAAATAAATTCTTTATGGGTGCAGCATATTGCAATATAAATTTGTCTTCTCTGAGCATTAACAGTATACCATACATCCAAGCCACAATATTATTAAAGCTTCTAAACAATGTTACAAATAGTGTACATACCTTAACATCTGTTTCCTGCTTTATTTCTGCAAACAGACTTGTGTCATTAGCTACCACATTTCTTCCAGCCTGAAAGCAATGAACTGTATTAGATGTACTACTGTAGGTATCACATTAAGAAAAGAAAGTTATAATAAAAATATTTTACACTAACACTTGAATAACATCAACACCAAGCAATAATTATTGTTAAATAGTAAGGCTTAATGCAGCTGCAATAGCCATAAACTTGCTTGTTATATCTTAATCAAGATCATCCCTGTAATTTTTCTGTTATTTACCCATATACAAATATGACTGCTCAAGGAAGCTACGACAGAAGAATTTGAGTTAAAGATTTTGGACCTTCAGAACGATGATGTTTTAAAATCTCATTTATATGATAATGAATTTCTTGAATAATTTCAACCAAAAAAAGTCAGTTTTTAAAAGGATCATAGTGGATCACTGATGCTGATATGGATGATTGCATAACTATAAATAGTTGGTCAGTGACATACTGTGCCAAAGATCATACTAAATACACTTTTGTTTTGACTCAAATAATTTGAAGATCAATTAAGTTTTTTAACCCTGATTATTTCTTATACAGGTGTGTAACCCATAATCCGAACATCCAAAAACCTAGATATACCAAAAACTGAAGAGTGTTTTAGCTGAATTTTGGGCTACTTTTAAGTTTTCCAAAACAAACAAAAAAATGATTTTTATTATTTTTAACTGGTATGCAGGGTACTGAACACACACAATGTTTGGTTTTTACATGTCGTCCTCTTGAAGCGCAAGTGCAGTATAAGCTGATGCATGTGCTATAATGTGATATAAATTTTCAAATACAACTATTTAGTTGTGTCTAAGCTCCACTTTCTGCCATGTGTGAATATTTCTGAGCTCATTTTGAGTAGATATTTGTGAGCTAATTTTGTGACTTAAACTTTGTGAGTTTAATTTCATTGTGAAAATGTTGAAAAGAGCTGCAGATACTCCTGTGAGTAGCAGTGGGAATAAGAAAAGAAAGCATTAGTCATTATTGATAGCGCAGAAGGTAGAGTTATTGCCGAAGCTTGATCGTGGTGTCTCTGAGCGCCGTCTTACTGAAGAATATGGAGTAGGAACTACCACAGCATATGACATAAGAAAATGCAGACATGTTGCTGAAGCTTTACATCGACAGTGATGACCAAATACTAATGTCAGATCAGAAAACTGCACAGAGGAAAAAATGAAGAAGTTTTGGCAGTTTATGGAATTTAAGAAAGACTGCTTAGATAGAAACCATAGTTTATGAGATAGATGACACTGGGTAAAATCTACAATAAGGCCATCTGTCTTACTGCCTATTCATGAGCTGAAAATCCTGTTCTGGTCCATCAACAGATGTCAGACGCCAAGCTGATGACGATGATTAGAACATGGAATGTACGAGAGACGGTCAAAAAGTAATGCCTTGTAATTTTTAATTTCATTCAATAGGCAAGAAAACACAAAATTCACATTGAAATGTAGCCCCAAGTCTGAACTTCAAAAATGTATTTCTCAATGTAGTCTCCGTTATTTGTTACAGTTTTTGTCCATCTTCGCACAAGGGCATGTATCTCCGCACGGTAAAAAACTTGTGTCCTTTTTCCTAAACCACTGGCGTACGGCACATTTAAGGGTCTCGGTGTCCTCAAAGTGATGTCCGCGAAAATCTTCTTTCAGTGGTCCAAACAGATGGAAGTCAGAAGGTGCAAGATCGGGACTGTAAGGTAGATGTGGTAATAATGTCCAGCCAAATTCTGCAATCGCATCAATGGTGCGTTTAGCGGTGTGTGGCGTGGCATTATCGTGCAATAGTACTGCAGTTCTCTGATCTTTTAATGGGTAAAGTTGCCGAAGACGACTTCTAAGCTTCTTCAAAGTTTCAATGTAATGGTCTGCATTCACTGTGTTTCCCTGTTCCAAGAAGTCGAGAAGAATCACACCCTTCTCATCCCAAAACACGGAGGCCATAACTTTCCCTACAGATGGTGAACTTTTGAATTTTTCCTGTCGATGATGTTGTGTGATGCCATTCCATTGACTGCCTCTTGGATTCTGGTTCAAAAAAATGAACCCAAGTCTCATCACCTGTCACAATATTCGATAAAAACTCTTCTCCTTCAGTTTCGTAACTGTGCAGGAGGTTGATGGCTATGGTTGTCCTTCAGCATTGTGGAATTCTATGACATAATGTTGTTTTAACCGAACGTCTTTGGCAGCCATTTTTAAACTGTTACAGTGGTGCCACCTGTTACTGAAACAGGTTGGTAATGCTATACAGTGCAGAAGAGTGATTGTGGAATCCTGCTAAATTTACATATTGCACACTGATGCAGTATTTACATACATAAAACATAGAAAGCATTACTTATTGACCTTCCCTCGTATATGTGCAGGTATTTAACAAAGTTTATGTTTGAAGTTTTAAAAAACATATTTTTCTGATAAATAAATTCTACATAATTTTAGTGTGGCAATTTTTGGGCTACTTCGAGTAATATTTTGGGCAACTTTGGGCTACTTCTGGTGATATTTTGGGCAACTTTGGGCTACTTCTGGTGATATTTTGGGTGTATTCTGATAACTGAAACATGGCCCTCCCCAAGCATTTCGGATTCTGGGTGTTGAGAACTGCTTCGGGTGTGAAGTAGCTTGGATATTTTGTCTATTTTGTAACAAAAGTTTTTGCACCTCAAAATACCCTCTCAACTTTGAATACATGTTCACATACCATTGTTGTTGATGTTTTAACACAGATGAGAGGGGCTCATAGTAGTGTTCATAAATAGGCATGATATGATCGCTCATGAATCCGTGCGTTAAAAACTGTTCACAACGATCATGTATTTTTTTGACAATGTTGGTAGAACAAAGGAACAGTCAATGTGATTTTTGCTTTTGAGTGAGCTAGAGGCTACATGCACTCTGGATGTGTGTGTGTGTGTGTGTGTGTGTGTGCGTGTGCGTGTGTGTGGCCATTGCCATTCTATTCATGTATGTGGAATAATTATTGATTATTTATGTCTCAACATGATAATTCTATTGTAGTTTGATAAATATATGTAAGCTCAAGGTAGGAGCTGTGTAATTCACCCAGTGATGGTTGATTGCAGAATCTATGTTCTTTAGAGAACATTTAAATATAAATGAAGTGGCTCATGTAGCCAAGCCGTTATTTACAAGTAGATGACAGTCTTACATGTGCTATCCACACAAAATTCATTACATATTTTCCTCGAAATCACCAGCAGGATTTCTGGTGCCAAACGTTTATTTGGCTAACATTGACGTATATCTTGTAAACTGTTATGGAATGTGTCGTATGATGAAGTATCTTGTGCTACATGTATAAATTTGGAAGAAAGAGCAGGTGATGAGATGGATGGTCATCTGCAGCTCCAAAACAAAAACCATGGTGATATCACAAGAGGAAAGAAGGCATCAGATTAAGCTAGGAAAACAGATCCTGGAGCAGGTCAGTTTAATTACCTCAAAGCTGTTATAGACTGGAAGTGAGACATCAAAGAAGAGTTAGCTACCTGAAGAGCAGCAGCTGAGAGATTTTTTTCAAGCCAATAACCAAGGATTTTTCAACAAAAGTTAGCAAGTAATAAAGAAGATGGCTGTATAACATACAACCTATATTCCAGTCTTGACATATGGAAGTGAGTCATGGGCAATGACTACAATCCACACAAAAAAAGCCAGATTCAAATCTTAAAAATTAGATATCTGAGAGAGATGGTGAAGTGACAAGAACAGATATGGTCAGCAACCAGAGGATATGGCAAGGCCTCAAAACCCAGCCACTGCATCACAAGTAGAACAGTCCTAATTGCGATTATTTGGCCCTGTCTGCAGAATGGAAGAAGATTGGCTACCATGACAAGTATGGCAAACTAAAAGCCAGGGATGACTGCACTGGGAGAACAACATTAAACAATCTCAGAACAACTGAGGACTGGACTGGAGCCGGGCCAGAAAGAAGACAACCGATAGGATAGTATGGCACTCCCTCCTCCAAACCTCTACACCTCACGGCAGAAGAGGGATGACTAAATAAGTAAGCAATAAGTGAGTCCCAAAAATTGGTTGTTGCTCTTCACCCTATTAGTTAATATAAAATGTGCATATGGTGCCAGAAAGGTCGAGGACCCTTGCTATAGAGATTTGCTTATTTTTTTTTAAATAAACAATTTGTCACTTTCCATTTCTGCCCTTTTTCCCACCCTCATTTCCAATATTTCTGTGATCCACAGTTCCTATCTCTCACTTGGGTCCACATCTGTTTAATACCTTTCACACTAGCAGTTAACAGTTAACAAACCCTAACTTTAAAATAACTCCTCAAATTTAAAAAAAAAATGAGAATAAAAATGACAGAACACTCTTGACTCACTCTCACTGCCCAGAGATATGAGTAAATCACAGTTAGACAAGATTTTAGCTCTTAGACAGGAGCAATGCTAACAGTGTCGGTTTGTTTATACACCAGTACTTCAGCAATGATGACAGAAAAGAATTAAGTTATGAATAATAATTTAGAAATACTTCCTTTTAATCTAGTTCAGGAGTTTGCAACTGGTCAATCATAATTTTTCAGTAGATGACAGACGATGACTCAGTAGATCTTTAGGTGATGAATGAAATAAAAATAACAGAAAGAAAAACAAAAGAGGAATGATAATTCTAGACTAACCCTATGGACTCTTAATCTCTCAAGCATGATCCAGTTAAAGATTTTAACTGACACTGATAGTAACATTCATCATGATCCAGTCAAAAATTTTCAATGACACTGATAGTAACATTCATCATGATCCAGTTAAAGAATTTCCCTGACACTAATAGTAACATTCATCATGATCCAGTTAAAGATTTTCCCTGATACTGATAATAACATTCATCATGATCCAGTTAAAGATTGTCCCTGACACTGATAGTAACATTCATCATGATCCAGTTAAAGATTTTCCCTGACACTGATAGTAACATTCATCATGATCCAGTTAAAGATTTTCCCTGACACTGATAGTAACATTCATCATGATCCAGTTAAAGATTTTCCCTGACACTGATAGTAACATTCATCATGATCCAGTTAGTTAAAGATTTTCCCTGACACTGATAGTAACATTCATCATGATCCAGTTAAAGATTTTCCCTGACACTGATAGTAACATTCATCATGATCCAGTTAAAGATTTTCCCTGACACTGATAGTAACATTCATCATGATCCAGTTAGTTAAAGATTTTCCCTGACACTGATAGTAACATTCATCATGATCCAGTTAAAGATTTTCCCTGACACTGATAGTAACATTCATCATGATCCAGTTAAAGATTTTCCCTGACACTGATAGTAACATTCATCATGATCCAGTTAAAGATTTTCCCTGACACTGATAGTAACATTCATCATGATCCAGTTAAAGATTTTCCCTGACACTGATAGTAACATTCATCATGATCCAGTTAAAGATTTTCCCTGACACTGATAATAACATTCATCATGATCCAGTTAAAGACTGTCCCTGACACTGATAGTAACATTCATCATGATCCAGTTAAAGATTTTCCCTGACACTGATAGTAACATTCATCATGATCCAGTTAAAGATTTTCCCTGACACTGATAATAACATTCATCATGATCCAGTTAAAGATTTTACCTGACACTGATAGTAACATTCATCATCATCATACTTCAGCTGTCCAAGAAGCATAGACCTTCAACAAACTTATGCTAAGTCTTCCTGTCTTGTGCCTTCAGCTCATATCCTACTATGTCTACCTCATGTCTGTCTCCAATTCTCTTCTCCATGTGCTCATTTGTCTCCCTCTACCTCTCTCTCCCTGGGGACTATGGAACAAGGACTGGCCTGGTATTGCTATCAACAGGTTTTCTCAGTGTGTGCTGTGTCCATCTCCAGTGTCTTCTTCTCATCCCTTGTACCACTGGTAGTTGTTTGGTTCTTGTCATCTCTTGTACCACTGGTAGTTGTTTGGTTCTTGTCATCTCTTGTACCACTGGTAGTTGTTTGGTTCTTGTCATCTCTTGTACCACTGGTAGTTGTTTGGTTCTTGTCATCTCTTGTATGGTTCTTGTCATCTCTTGTACCACTGGTAGTTGTTTTGGTTCTTGTCATCTCTTGTACCACTGTAGTTGTTTGGTTCTTGTCATCTCCTCTCCACATATTTCCCAATGCAATGAAAGATCCTCTAGCTTTTTGTATTCTTATTTTGATATCACTGTCAGTCCATCCCACTTGGTCTACATTGCTGCCAAGGTTTATGTATGATCTTGAAGGGACATTTCTTCAAGTGCAATACTGTTATCATTTGTTGCATTTATTATCATTATCTTTCTTTTCTCCCTGTGTATATTCAAACCTACTTGCTGTAAACTCACACCAAGCACTTTCATTGTCTTGCATCTGATTATGGCTATGGGACTGGAGAGCCAGGCCATCTGATAAATCTACATTATCAAGTTGTTTAGTCACTAGATACCATTTCTGTTGACTAAAGTTGTTGGTTGAGGTCAATGTTTTCATAATTCAATCTATAGCCAATAGGAAGAGAAATGGTGACAGGAAGCATCCCTGTCACACTTCATCTCTTATCCCAAATAGTTTTGTAAAACTTTCTCCATGAAGAGCTCTGCACATTGTGTCTTCATGTTTTCTTTATTAAGTTAATGATCTTCAGGGGGACTCTATAATGTCTCACCAATTTCTTAAGGTATTGTCTGTCCACACTGTCAAGTGCATCTTCATAGTCCACAAAAACCTATGTAAAGAGACAAGTTTCATTTCAGACTTTGTTCCACTATTATGCTCAATGTGGCAGTCTAGTCTGTACAGGACCTGTTTTGCTTAAAAACTGTGTGTTTTTCTCTCAGCTGTCTATATATGGACTCTTTTAATCTCTCAAAGATGATCCTGTTTAATATTTTTGATGGCACTGATAGTAATATTGTTCCTATGTAATCTGTGTGCTCTTGTAAATCTCCCTTCTTATGCCACTTGACCAGATAACCTTCCTTCCATTCTGCTGGCATTTGAAATAAACATAATTCCTCAGTAATTTGTGAACTCTTTTAAATCTCATATAGGGTAACTTGATCAGATGTTTTTCTTTACATTTTTTCTTGATGCCATTGTAGACAATGGGTCTGTGATCCATGGTTAGAAATCTGGTTGGGGCTTCTCTGCTAGGGTACAGGGCAGAATCGTCGCTGAACATAGTGGGGCTTACAAGATAACAACTTCCAGCATGAGAATGGAGGTCAAGGCTGTTACTGCAGCCTTAAGGTGGATAACCTAAACTTCATTAACAAAGGCTATCATTGTGTCCGACTCTCAGTCCATGCTTCAGAAAGTTCAAAGTGGTTGGTTGCATCATGAATGGAAAACATTCATAGAAGCTTCCAGTCTACAAGAGCTGGTGTGGATATACTGTCCTGGTCATGCTGCAGTATGTGGTAATGAAAGAGCTGACAGACTAGCATTGAGAGCAAACATAGTGGGGACATTAGATATGGATAAGGTAGATATACTGAGAACAATTAATGATTCTCCATTAGCAACTATATTAGCCACAATTAATGATTGCTTGTTAGAGAATGACACTACAATAGATGAATCATCAAGGTTAAGACTGTTGGCATTTGGCATCAAACGTAAAGCTAGTAGAGATGAACGTATGAGAAAAAGTATCCATCGTATTTACAGCCAGCAAGCCACAGGAACAGTTAGCATTCACACTCTCTGACATAAACTGATGGAGACTGAGTACCTATGTTTGTGCCCAGAGTGCAATGATGTCAATTCTTTATAACAATAACAATGTTTTGTGGGAATTTCTTCTCCCTCAAAGATGGTCAGGTATTACTTATAGCTCTAGATGCTCCATAACAGATGAGGTAGTTCCACCAAAACCCTCTTTAACATAATTCTTCTCTTCTGCAGAAGCTGATTCAGTTCATAACTGTACAAGAAAATGTTTTCCCCTTCCTTTTGTTGATTTGTGTGTGGTGAGAATCTCTGTAAACGTTTTACTGAACAGAGTGGCAGTAGGGAGGGGAAGTTGTAAAGCACCTCAACCATGCCAAGTCAAGTCATAAAGTTTTAAAGATATTTTAGACATGCAACTGCTGCCTCCTCCCCCCAGTTCTAATTGGAACCTGCTAACTTCTTTTATTTGACCAGTAACATTTAAAAAACCAGTAACTTAAATCCTGCTATTCTCCTACAATTACAGTTGGGACATTTGTTTTAATATTCTTTGGTGCCTAATTAAAAAAAAAAAAAAAAAACTTAGTTTCTTACAAGTCAAAAATCTTGTTGTTAAGTAAACACATATAATTAGGCCTAACTAAGACTTCAGTGAACAAATTCCCAGTATAGATCAATAAAAATTATGAAAATGCTCACGTAAAATAGTTTAAAATCATTTCTTTACATGTCCTGCAAATTGCAAACAAATTCTTTTTTTTCTCTCAGGAAATTTACATTATACCATGACATCTTTTAAAGCTTCCAAATGTCAATATTTTCAATCATCTTTTTTTGTGCTCCTAACAAAGCATACAGCCATCATTACAGCTGGACCACTTGTTAGAAGCCTGCACCAAGCATTCACATGCACTTGCAGCAGTGGAGTCTGTGACAATTTGTTTAACATAATGAGGTAGCCAACCCCACCCACAACCCCACAAGTCACTTTGTACGACACGCTCAAGAGTGCAGTAGGCATATTCTTTCTTTGTCTCTTCAGAGACCCAGGAGAATTACATGGGACATAAATATTTGACATACCTCGTAGTCTGTTTCCTGCTTCATTTCTGTAATTAGACGTGTGACATTAGATTCCATATTTCTTTCAACCTGAAGGCAATGAAATATAGCAGATGATGGGTTTCATTTTAAGACTATAAAGACATACTACATATATTTATACCAATATCTAAGCAGCATTACCTCACAGCAATCATCATCATCAGTTACCATCTCGACAACAAAGGTTGGCTGTAATGGATCTCCAACGTCTTCTGTCTCTTGTCTTGGTGGTGCACTCTGATAGACTCTTTCCTGTCCATCTTTTGATGTTATCTTCCCACTTATAGCGCTGTTTTCCCCTCGCACGTTTGCCTTCAACACTCCCTTCTGTTATGGTCTTCTGCAAGGTGTTATGCCTTTTTATGTGGCCAAAGTATTTTAGCTGCCGAACTTTGACCTCCCTCATTAGTTCTCTTTTCATACCTAGATTTTCTAGGACCTCCTTATTTGTTTTCATCTCTTTCCATGAGATACGCCCCATTCTTCTATATATCCACATTTCAAGAGCCTCAATTCTTTCTTCCAAATGCTTATTCATCGTCCATGTTTCCGCACCATACAGAAATGCAGAATATTATACCTCACAGCAATAACCACTGTCAAAAGGTAGGGCCTAATGCAACTCCATTAAAAACTGTTTTTTTTTAAATAAATAATTTTTTCATTTCCCATTACTTCATTCTCTCCTTTCCTTTTTCACTTTCAATATTTATGTTAGCCACAGTTACTATCTTCCCCTATCCCCTTACTTACTTACTTAGTCGTTCCCCTTCTATCGTGAGGTGTAGAGGTTTGGAAGAGAGAGCGCCAGACTATCCTATCGGCTGTCTTCCTCCTGGCCTGGTTCCATTCTAGTCCTCGGTCCTTCAGAGATTGTCTAATGTTGTCCTCCCAGCGGACTCTTTCCCCTATCCCCACATCTGTTTAATGCATTTCACACCGGCAGTGAACATACCCTTATCCTCAAAGTTATCTCCAAACTTAAAAATAAAGGAGATCACGGGATGATTTGGTAGATCTTTACATGATAGAAATAAAAATAAAAAAAACAATAGCAAACTAAGTACTTACTCTTTCTCAAAGGTATTTAAAAGTGTGATATCCCCAGGATTACAGGTACTTATTCTGTGTTTCCATTGATAACCTATGAGAAGCCTTATTTAAATTCCCTTTATTTATGAACTGCATAAGTTAAGAATGGGATCCTTTATTTGAAGTGACGTTATCATTTAGTCAAATATAATTTAGTTTCAATTGTTCAATGCCTTGTTGAAAGATTTGCGGTAAGATGGTTATGCTGCAGAGATGCAAATAACTGATATGCTGCACTTCTTCAACATTTGTTATACTCTGGAACCTGAAACAGATATGATTGTATCAAGGCAGATCTTTAGAGAGCTCAGTGTTTCTAAAGTAGATGCTCACATCACATAGGTTGCCTACTGCTGATCTAGTCTATATTTTAAAACCATAAAGTGACCTGTTAAAGTTTTTAGCAATCAGAGTCAAGTTAAACAGCATGTCTACATGCTTTGGCATTTTTATTATAGTTTTGTCATGAATCACATGATTATGGTTTTCTTTAAATTACCACAGAAATGTGACAAGCCAAGTATCTACAAAATCTAAGTCTCCTGAGAAAATGAATGTGTCACATTTACTTAAAAACATAGTCGACAATTAAGAGAATTGAGCTGAGATAAGGAATGTTACACTTAGCTGATGAGTGGGTATTGCCTGGCCACTGGAAAACCAACAGAACTTGACCTAATACTACAGTTAATGACTAGTCACAGGTGAAAGAGAAAGCTAGAGATAAACTTTTAAAACCACAAACAATTGTCAAAATATTTTGTGATATTATTATACTTGAAATTAAGTTTTAAAATTATCAAAGCAATATTTTGTGATTTTCATGTTTCAATATGAAATACGTGGTTTTAAATTTTCTGGTATTTGCATCTAAGGTATAAACAAAGGACATGATGCTATACTTTATGATTTTAATTTGCTTTTGAAAAGTAGAAAAAGTGCAAAAATGCACTCAAATGATGAAACATTTGTACATAAAGGGTAAAAATAATTACTTTTTCTTTTATTCTCACTGCAAAATGTCTAGCTCTGAGCAAACTCCTGATAAGCAGAATTTAAAATAAGCAGAATTTTTTTAGGTGGTCTCAGTAATTTCTACTTATCCAGACTGTGCTGCAGGTAAGGCCATATATGAATTACCTTGATGTTCCAAGTCTAGGAAAGCAAGTTTCATTGACTGCAACAATAAACTGCCTTCATTAAGTTCATATTCTACTGTTAACATTGTCTGTGTGTTTTTTACTACATGCATTTGTGTTTTTATAAATTCCAATTATGCAATGGAAAAACATTGCACATCTTGACTCCCTATCAATTTCCTATCAGTTTGATATATAACAAGTGCATGTTCACATGAACAATTTAGACAAAAACATGGTATATTCTGCTGTTCAGACTTCTTTGGAAAAAAAAAAAAAACACACACACAATTTAGGCAGTGTAAGTAATAATTTTGGAAGCAAAGAGTTAATGTAGGCTACATTTGTTGTGCATGTAAAACAAAATAGGAGGGGGTGAAGTCTGGGGTGTTTGGGATGAAACCTGGTTCACTATTTATTTGTTACTATCAATATGTATTACTAGAACCTTATTATACACATTCAATTTCCCATTATACCCTCAATAATCCTTACATATTAATTTTTGTTTTTGGTTGCATACTATTTTACTATATCGTGCAGTTCTCTATCTATTCTCAATGCCTCTTCCACAGATATGGGTGGACTGTATGCCTGTACATAATCTAATATTGGTATTCTTGGTTGTTCATATTATTTTATTGTAGACATTCTGCACATTAAAATTCTTCTATAGAAAATAAACTATTCTTAATTGTAGTCTGAGTAAGCGGCCTAATTACTTTTTTGCTGGGAATTTTTAATTTCCATGTAACTACACATAAAAGGTTTGACATCAGCAAATTGAAGGACCCCCTTACCAGAAAAGCTTTAGCGGCAGATATAAAGAAGCGATACCAATTTGCCAAAAGTCAGGGAAAAGACATTGACTGATGATCTAGACCAGAAATTCAACACTATTTCAACAATATATAAGGAAAGCAGCAAATCATGCTTGGGATTCCAGGACAAGGAGAAGCAAGACTAGATAACACCAGAAGCCTGGAAAACCTCAGAATGTCATTTCTTATTTAAAACTGTATCGTGTAGCCTATAATTTGTTAATATATTTTTTTCGTAAGGTTTTTTTTTTTTCGTTTTTGGTCCAGCATACAGCTTTTCGTCTCCAGAGGTTGACAGGTATGTACCACTGGCTTGTATATAGGCCTACTTATGTTATTAAGCATTTAGGGCATCCATTCGTACTTGTTCCTCCATGCATTTCCAACCTGTCGGGTATCTACTGGTATTAACGATCCTCTTCTGAGTTGTTAGGCTAATTGATACCTAGCAAATGATGAAACAGCAGGATGAGTCTGTCTAACATAATTTTAGTCATATAATTTAGTCTTTCTTCAAAGTGAGGAGGCCACCTCCAGATCAACCCTCCATGTTGATCTGATTGCACCTGTAACTGTACTTAATGATTGGTGCTGAATTCTATCGTATTTTGACCGAAAGGAAGAACGATTTCCCGCACGCTGCCATATTGCGACTCCGTAAGGTGTGTATGCATGTAGTGCAGTGTGTTTACACGTAACATAAATTTCGTGAGTATGAGTTATTACGGAATTAGAAACTTTATGCTTTGTGTATCACAATTTAGTAAAATCGCAACAACTGTCCTCAATTATTCCGCAGTAAATATGTGTATTTTATGGTTAGGATTAGCCTAACCCTAAATGTAAAATAGACATATTCACCGCGGAGCGTTCGGCGACAGACCTTGCAATTGTACCCATAATTGTTACCTATAAGATGTGTAATTGGATATTTTTCGTTCATTTTAGTTGAAATTTGTTAATTTTAATAGGCCTAGTGGGTATTTTACATTTATCGAAGTGATACGCTCACTTGTACGCGTGAATAACCTTAGGGGAAAATGGCGGACAGTGGAAAATTATTCTTCCCATTAGGCCTACCTCTACACCTCACGGTAGAAGAAGAACGACTAAGTAAGTAAGACTATGTGCTGCAGAGTCATAGACTATGCTTCCATAATCTCTTTTGCCTCGAATGAAAGATTTATAAAACTTACTTACTTACTTACTTAGTCGTTCCCCTTCTACCGTGAGGTGTAGAGGTTTGGAAGAGAGAGCGCCATTGGGTCTGCAGCGGATGGGATTTCAGGCCTTGACGTATCGTCTGGTTGCGGACCATGTCTCTTCTTGTTACTTCAACCACTTTCCTCAGATACCTCATTTCTGAGGTTTGGATCTGGCTTTTGTGGGTTGTAGTCATTGCCCACGACTCGCATCCATATGTCAAAACTGGGACATAGGTGGAGCGGTATACAGCCATCTTCGTTTTCTTACCAACCTCTTTCTTGCTGAGGAATCCACGATTTATGGCCTGAAAAAGTCTCCCAGCCGCTGCTTTTCGAGTGGCCAACCCTTCTTTGATGCCTCCCTTTCGGTCTATAATAGCTCCGAGATATTTAAAGTGGTCGACCTGCTCCAGGACCTGTTCTCCCAACTTAATCTGATGTTTTCTTTCTTCTCGTGATATCACCATGGATTTTGTTTTAGAGCTGCTTATGACCATCCCTCTCTTCTCCAGCTCTTCCTTCCAGACTTGCAGGTTGGATTGGAGATGTGCCTCTGATTTAGCAATCAGGGCAACATCATCAGCAAATGCCAGCTCCGAAATATAGACCTGTCTCATCTTCCAGTACCCCACTGAATACTTTCTTGTTCTCTCCTTACATGCCTTGATGACATCGTCCATGAGGAGTATGAAAAGATAAGGTGACAGGATATCACCTTGTCTTACACCAGTGGTGGTCCTGAACTCTTCTGACTTATGGTTTGCTGTCCTCACATAATTTCTGCAAGACTTGTAGAAGCTCTGTATAGCATGAATCAGAGGTGCTGGAATATTCTTCCTTGCCAAACAGTCCCAAAGTTTGCTCCAGGGGACTCTGTCAAACGCCTTTTCCAGATCTATGAAACAAAGATGGATCTCACTCTTATACTCAAGGGCCTTTTCACTCAGCTGTCTGAGTGTGAAGATTAGGTCTTGAGTACTTCGGTTTGCTCGGAATCCGCACTGGACCTCATCCAATTGTGGCTCAGCTAGGCGTCGGAGTCTCTGCTCTAGGATTCTAGAGTAGATTTTACCAGGGACACTGAGAAGGGATATGCCTCTATGGTTTCCACATTGTCGATTGTCACCCTTTTTGAAAATTGGTGTTATGATGGCAATCTCCCAATCCTTTGGTATGGTCTTGTTGCACCATGCTGCCTGTAGGACCTTTAAGAGTAATAGGTCGCCTGATGCTCCCATGTACTTAACCATTTCTGGTGTTATACCATCATGCCCTGCTGCTTTGCCCATCTTGATTTTCTCTAGTGCTGCCCTCAGTTCTTCCATCTTTATGTCATCTTCACCATCATTGGTTTTCTCTTCTGTGCTAGTGGTTATCATTTCTGTTGCTTCACCATGCTCACCATCCAGGAGTTCTGAGAAATATTCTTTCCATCTTTCCATTACTTCCTTCGGGGCAGTAAGCAATTTGCCTTGCTTGTCCTTTATAAATTTGAGAGGGCATTGTTTTTCCTTCCTCATGTTCTTTAGGGTCTTATAGAACAATTTCTGGTTTTCTTGTGCATCTTTTTCTAGCTTTTCTCCAAATTCTTCCCAGGACTTCTGTTTTGCTGCTAGCACTTTGTTCTTTGCTTCTGTTCTGAGTATCACATATTCTCTATATTTTTCCATTTGTCCTGTTGTGTTTTTAGCTCCTAAGTATTGTTTCCATGCCATTTTCTTCTCTCTTATTTTCTCTTTGACTTCCTCTGTCCACCAAGGTGTCCTCTTTCTCTGGTTCCCAAGTCGGACTTCACCGCATGCTTCTGCAGCAGCTGTCTTTATGATATCCTTGAATTTTTTCCAGAGGGTTTCCAAGTCATCAGGTCGTTCTTCTGTGTTGCTCACTGCTGTAGCAATAAGCCCCTGATATCTGGTCTTAATTTCTGGCTCTCTCAGCTTGTAGGTCCTAATGCTCATTTCTCCTGCTCGTTTACTTGGTTTCTTGCGTGATGTTGGGCAGTTCCTAGGCTGAGCAACTCTTTCAGTTGTTCGTTTGATTGTTAGCAGGTAGTGATCACTTCCAATCTCTGGCCCCCTCCAGACTCTTGCATCTCGGACATATCTGAATGAGCTTCTCCGAACAATGGCATAGTCGATCACTGACTTCTCATTCTTGGTTGGTTCACATCTAGTGTATGCATGTATGCGCTTATGGGGGAACTTTGTGTTTGTAATGATCAGATTCTGCTCACTGCAGAATCTAAGGAGTCGCTTTCCATTGTCATTGAGAGTATCTTCTCCATATCTTCCGATAACGCCACCCCATCTAGCATGGTCATTTCCAACTCTGGCATTAAAATCTCCGAGCATGATAACTTCATCTAGGCAGTCATCCACTGTCCTTTGAAGCAGCTCGAAGAATTCCTCCTTGACCTCTGCTCTCTCATCCTCATTTGGCCCATACACTATGACCAGGTTGACTATGGTTTCTCCTTCTTTTAGTTTTACAACCATAATGCGCTCCGAGACAAAGTTCCATCCCTTGATACTATCTTTTTGATTTTGGGCCACAATGCAACCCACGCCCCCTTTAGCTCTTTCAGATATGGGTACACCACTGTAGAGCAACGTGTTGCCATCGAGATCCATGACTCCTTGTCCTTTTTTCTTCGTTTCTGTTATAGCCAGGATTTCTAGTTTTGCTTTCCTCATCTCTTCCACCAGCTCCTCTTCCTTCCCATTTATACTTCTTGTGTTCCAAGTTCCATAAGTCGTAGTCCGTAGTCCGTTCCAGTTCGTCGCCTTTAGAATCAGTCCGGTTTTCTCTCTTGTATTTCTCGTAATCATAGTTTAAGACAAACAGGTGATTTATAAAACATGATTCTCAATTACCTCTGGGGCTAATGCAAGTTGGTGAAATACATAACAGTCGGTTGTAACACAGAATCAGAATACTCTTCATTTACAGAAATACACAATGTTCATATCTTTTTTTTTTTTTTTTAATCTGTGTCGTCAGCAGTGTTGCCACCTTGAATTTTGAAAAGAAAATCTAGATTGTACCTTACAAAACAACTAGCCTAGATACACCTAGATTTTTACTTTTGGGCTATGTCTAGACGCCTTAGGCTACCTTATGCGTTTTAGTCTACTTTGGGATATTTTTGGGCTACTGTGGGTGAAAACCGAAAGTTGATCTTGGTTAGGGTAACCAAATTATTTTTTTTTTAAAGATCAACTTTTGTGATGTTTGACTTTTAAATAGACAAAGCAGGACAGTAATTAAAGGAGGATGCGTTAATTTCAGCAATGTAATACATATGTGTACAGAATCATGATAAAATATACAGAAATACTTCAACTAACTTTTTAAAAAATGTTTTAATAATTTTTTTTCCATCTAGCATTATTGTTTTATCATCACTAAATATTCAGTCTTTAACATTGTACTTTTCACTCCAACTAAATGCTCATGGAAGTCTGTACATGTAACATTCTTATAATTGTATTGAACTTGTAATATTCCTTTTATACATTCAACAATGAATTTGTTTCTGTCCTTTGTTCACTGACTTTCCATGAAAAAAAGCCTCTCAATATTAGCATTATCTTTTTAAACAGTATAAAAAAATGAGCTATTGGCAGTAGTTCCGAATATGACTCTAAATTTCTTGATTGTTCAAATAATTTGGTCCACTTTCCATGTGCCCAGTTGTTGAAACATAAGGATTATCTTTCAAATTTGATTTGACATAACTGATAAGACTGTCAATTGATCAAACGATTTTTGTCATCAATTTTCAAGTTCTTACTCATTAAATATTTGATGGAGGCCATAACATAGACTGGGTGATGCGCCAGACAACAGAGGGCAGTCCAAGAGGAATAAGATGGACTACATTTTCTACATTGGAAGATCTGGAATATGCAGATGACATTGCACTGCTGGCACATTCACATCAACACATCCAGGAAAAAACGGATAGACTTAATAAGTTTAGCCAGCAGGTGGGCTTGAACATCGATTTAAAGAAGTCTGAGGTCATGACGCTCAATGTGAGCAACCCTGAGCCCATATCAGTAAGGAATCAGCAACTGGTACAGACAGATACCTTCACATACCTAGGAAGCATAGTAACACCAGACGGTAGGGTAGGCAAAGAGATCAACATCAGAATGAATAAGGCAAGAACAGCCTTCTTTAGCCTAAATAACATTTGGAAGTCCTCCCAATACAGCACAAGCACAAAATTAAGATTATACCAGAGTTGCGTGCTTTCTGTGCTTCTCTATGGTGCGGAATGCTGGAGAGTCACAGAGAAGGAAATGTCAAAATTGTCCTCTTTTCACACAACATGCCTAAGAAAAATTCACCGCATCTTTTGGCCGAATACCATCACCAACCAAGATCTGCTTACTCGTAGCAAGCAAGAGGACATGCACACCATCATAGCTGGCAGACGCTGGAGCTGGGTTGGTCATGTCCTCAGAAGAGACCCCGATGCCATCACAAGAACAGCTATGTTTTGGACCCCTGAAGGAAAGCGAAAGAGAGGCAGACCAAAAACAACTTGGCGGAGGACTGTGGAGGCTGAGATGCAAAGAATGAACCAGAGTTGGGGCATTGTACGAAGGATGGCCACCGACCGTGCAAAGTGGAATCAATTTGTTGTTGCCCTACAAGACGCCACTAGGTGTGATGGCCACTGACTGCTTTGACGGTGGTTAAGGATCGAAGAAGAAGATAACATGTTGGAACTGATTAAAATGTCATCTAGCCAAAGCAATTAAATTCCTCTAGAGATTTTCGCATGTAAGTTCCGATGGGAAAAAAATCGATTGTTTTCTTCTGTTTGTTTTTCTAATTTTGATTGAAAGCCGGACAAATGGAATTTTAAAAAAAGAAAGCCGGCATGATGCTAAATTTTCATGTCAAAAGCCGACAAAATCCGGTCAAATTGTCACTCTAACTAGACTTACCATAATAATTGTTTCTCAACCCGGGACAACTTCGAGAGTTTGCAGCAAATTACCATAACATTTTTTTCTCAAACCGGGACAATTTCGGGATAATTTCGAGAGTTTGCTTGAAACAGAAAGTGAGCGCCTTCTATGTGATTTTAGAAAGAGATAAGTATATTCAGCTAAGTACTTATGATTAGAAAAGGCTAAGTGATGGAGTGGTTAACAAAAAAAAAAAAAAAAAAAAAACAATTATGTAGTAATAATTTTTAATTACTCTCAACTGAACATAACCTATTATTAAAAAAATTATTAATATTTATCACTAGCGTGAACTTTCTTTAAAAATCCTTTGTTATTTTTAATCACGTCTCAAATACACTACAATTTAGTACACAATTAACTTTGCAGCGCAATAAAGCTTTTACAGTTGATTCAGCCATTCTACCACTTTCTTCAGACCATATGTTATTCATTATTGAGAATATCCTTTCAACAGGTGCAGATGTGCCTGGCAGACTGAAAATGTATTCTATAATTTGGACAAGATTGGGCAATGAAATGTTCTTTTCTTTGCAATGACTGAATAGTTGTGTCCATTTTTCTTCGAAACTTGTATTTTTCCAAATGTCATAGTTTGCAGACCAAAAACCTTTTGCAATCACCACTTCATCAAACAGTTCATCCAAGTTTATTGCACTATTTGCAAGAGTTTCATTAATTTGTTCACCTGATGCTTCAATTTCAGACCATGTTAATTCATTGTTGTTTATCCAAATAAAAGATTCTGCTCCACCAAAACTGTTTTCTCATAGCTCAATGTAAGAAAGACATCGGTCATAAAATTTTGTAAACTCTTGTAGGATTGTATTAATATTAATAATTCCATTATTTTCCAGTATTCTAAAAAGTTTTTTTTTTTTTTTGCATCTTGAGGTATAAATTTATTATCACTCTTTTGCTCAAGATTTTTTTTCAATTTTCTAAGTTCACTGACAATATCAGTTGCACTTGCTTTTGTACTTTCCATAATGTAGGTAGATTTGTTAAACAATGTGAGTTGCCCTTGCACAAACCACAAATAGATTTCACCGCAATCATTATCAAAGAACTGTTTTATCAGCACTAGACAGTGTTCTTGTGAAATAAAATATGATTTAAATTTTTTCCAAATAATCGGGACAAAATGACAAACTGGCCAGGACGCCGGGACCATACCTTCAAACCGGGATAGTCCCGGTCAAAGTGGGACGTATGGTAAGCCTAACTCTAACCAAGGTAGCGTTCTTCAACTAATGAAGGAAAATGACAGCTCAGCATGAAAAATAAAATACAAACAAAAAAACTCAGATCTAGGCAGATTTGTCAGATGAAAGCTGTGAAAAAAAGGTAAAACACTTTTACAAAAAAAGCTAAACACTTTTAACAAAAGAAAAACACAAACTATTTAAAAAGATTATCCATACTCGCAAAAATAAATCGCCAGATCGAAGTCATCTGTGACGTAGTTTCACACACTGACAAACACATGTACACACCAACTTAAATGTTTCACACACTAACAAACACATGTACGCACAACTGAAATGTTTCACACACTAACAAACACATGGACGCACCAACTTAAATGTTTAACGCACTGACAAACACATGGACGCACCAACTTAAATGTTTAATGCACTGACAAACACATGGACGCACCAACTTAAATGTTTAACGCACTGAAAAACACATGTACGCACCAACTTAAATGTTTAACGCACTGACAAACACATGGACGCACCAACTTAAATGTTTCACACACTGACAAACACATGTACGCACCACCTTAATGTTTTTACACACTGACAAACACATGTACGCACCAACTTAAATGTTTCACACGCTGACAAACACATGGACGCACCAACTTAAATGTTTCACACACTAACAAACACATGTACGCACCAACCTAAATGTTTCACACACTAACAAACACATGGACGCACCAACCTAAATGTTTCACACACTGACAAACACATGGACGCACGAACTTAAATGTTTCACACACTAACAATGTCATGTTAAGGTCATGTATTAATCCTGTTTGATCCAAGGGGAAGTAAACCTTAAAATGCTTGTTGTACAGGTTGAATTTTTGGGTTGTGGCACTTGTTTGCTTATTAGCTGTTGAAGTTTCGAGAGACCGAGAGTACAGAAATCGTGGTGAACGCTGGTCATCTCAAGTGCTGAGATGAATTTATTCTGAGTTGTTTTGAGCTGTGTATGATTGGCTCTCGCGGCTAGCCCACGCATGGGTTATTAACCGTGCTGTGTGAGAGCAGCTGATTCTCGTGACAGTTCGCTCTGCGCGTTTGGCTGGGCTGGTCAGCGATATTTGGATAGTGTGTTCCCATGCAGTGTACTGGGAAGATGGCTAGAGTGTTTTTCGCTGTGTGTGTACGGAGGGATATTTTGTGAAGATAATTATGCACAGGCCAGTATTTCCTATGAAGGGATATTTTGTGAAGATATTTATGTACAGGCCAGTATTTCCTATGAAGGGATATTTTGTGAAAACATTATGAGGCCATATTATTGTAACTGCCGTGTGTGCAGTTTTTTGAGTATTCTGAGATGTGAAGAGATTTACGAGGCCATATTATTGTAACTGCTGTGTGTGCATTCTTTTGAGTATTCTGAGATGTGAGGACATTATGAGGCCATATTACTGTAACTGCCGTGTGTGCAGTCTTTTGAGAATTCTGAGATGTAAGGACATTATGAGGCCATATTATTGTAACTGCCGTGTGTGCAGTCTTTTGAGTATTCTGAGATGTGAAGACATTATGAGGCCATATTATTGTAAACTGCCGTGTGTGCAGTCTTTATAGCACTGAGATATACTTCGTGCTTTTCGCTGTAAACTGTGTATTTGATGGCAACGTGATTGTGTTGTGACGTAATAAACCATTATTAAATGTCACCAGTCGTTTCAATGCTCCATGACTCCTATGTACGTACCTGTGGTGTGAGTGACTGTACCAACACACACCCACTTCAACATTCCAGACACAGTGACAGAAAAGTACCTCATTTATAATTAGCCTGTGTGGCGTGTGTAAGAAAAGTAATAACATTAACAGTGATAGCAAGAACATTATTGCAACAGTTTCACACACTAACAAACACATGTATGCACCAACTTAAATGTTTCACACACTAACAAACACATGGACGAACCAACCTAAATATTTCACACACTAACAAACACAAGGACGCACCAACTTAAATGTTTCACACACTAACAAACACATGGATGCACCAACCTAAATGTTTCACACACTAACAAACACATGTACGCACCAACTTAAATGTTTCACACACTAACAAACACAAGGACGCACCAACTTAAATGTTTCACACAGTAATAAACACATGGACGTACGAACTTAAATGTTTCACACACTAATAAAAACATGTATGCACCAACTTAAATGTTTCACACACTAACAAACACATGTACGCACCAACTTAAATGTTTCACACACTAACAAACACATGTACGCACCAACTTAAATGTTTCACACACTAACAAACACATGGGCGCACCTACTTAAATGTTTCACACACTAACAAACACATGGACTCACCAACTTAAATGGTTCACACACTAACAAACACATGGACGCACCAACTTAAATGTTTCACACACTAACAAACACATAGACGAACTAACTTAAATGTTTCACACTAACAAACACATGGGCGCACCTACTTAAATGTTTCACACACTAACAAACACATGGACTCACCAACTTAAATGGTTCACACACTAACAAACACATGGACGCACCAACTTAAATGTTTCACACACTAACAAACACATAGACGAACCAACTTAAATGTTTCACACACTGACAAACACATCGACGCACCAACTTAAATGTTTCACACACTAACAAACACATGTAAGCACCAACTTAAATGTATCACTCACTAACAAACACATGGACGCACCAACTTAAATGTTTCACACACTAACAAACACATTACCGCACCAACTTAAATGTTTCACACACTAACAAACACATGTACGCACCAACTTAAATGTTTCACACACTAACAAACACATGTACGCACCAACTTAAATGTTTCACACACTAACAAACACATGGACGCACCAACTTAAATGTTTCACACACTAACAAACACATGGACGCACCAACTTAAATGTTTCACACACTAACAAACACATGGACGCACCAACTTAAATGTTTCACACACTAACAAACACATGGACGCACCAACTTAATTGTTTCACACACTAACAAACACGTGTACGCACGAACTTAAGTGTTTCACACTGTTAAAGACCCTTGGGTCCACTGACTGATAAATGTTATTATTTCCAAGCTACACACCACTGCAGAGGTAACACTTTCTAATGGCATACGCCACCACTGTTACCTCCTGTATACATATATATAGGACACTACTGTTGCGAGCTTGTCCTTCGTCTGTTAAATAACTTACTTACTTACTTACTTAGTCGTTCCCCTTCTACCGTGAGGTGTATAGGTTTGGAAGAGAGAGCGCTAGACTATCCTATCAGCTGTCTTCCTCCTGGCCTGGTTCCATTCTAGTCATCGGTCCTTCAAAGATTGTCTAATGTTGTCCTCCCAGCGGACTCTGGGTCGTCCTGGGGGTCTGGATCCTTGGCTTTTTGTTTCCCATGCTTGTCGTGGTAGCCGATCTTCTCCCATTCTGCAGACATGGCCAAACCATCTTAATTGGGACTGTTCTACTTGGGTCTGGTTTTGCTGTTAACGGTGTATTGGATGTTATATGATTGTGTTGTACCGTAATAAACGGTTATTAATGTCACCAGTCGTTTATAACCGTCTATGACTTGTACATGAGCTGTGTGGTGTGAGTGACTGTTCCCACACATATTCTACCACCAGTCGTTATTTAACAGTTTCGTTGTTTAACAGATGAAGGACAAGCTCGTAACAGTAGTGGCCTATATGTATATAGGACGTAACACACACACTAACAAACACATGTACGCACCAACTTAAATGTTTCACACACTAACAAACACATGTACGCACCAACTTAAATGTTTCACACACTAACTAACACATATACGCACCAACTTAAATGTTTCACACACTAACAAACACGTGGACGCACCAACTTAAATGTTTCACACACTAACAAACACATAGACGCACCAACTTAAATGTTTCACACACTAACAAACACATGTACGCACCAACTTAAATGTTTGACACACTAACAAACACATGGACGCACCAACTTAAATGTTTCACACACTAACAAACACGTGGACGCACCAACTTAAATGTTTCACACACTAACAAACACATAGACGCACCAACTTAAATGTTTGACACACTAACAAACACATGTACGCACCAACTTAAATGTTTCACACACTAACAAACACATGTACGCACCAACTTAAATGTTTCACACACTAACTAACACATATACGCACCAACTTAAATGTTTCACACACTAACAAACACGTGGACGCACCAACTTAAATGTTTCACACACTAACAAACACATGTGCGCACCAACTTAAATGTTTGACACACTAACAAACACATGTACGCACCAACTTAAATGTTTCACACACTAACTAACACATATACGCACCAACTTAAATGTTTCACACACTAACAAACACGTGGACGCACCAACTTAAATGTTTCACACACTAACAAACACATGTACGCACCAACTTAAATGTTTCCCACACTAACAAACACATGTACGCACCAACTTAAATGTTTCACACACTAACAAACACATGTACGCACCAACTTAAATGTTTCCCACACTAACAAACACATGTACGCACCAACTTAAATGTTTCCCACACTAACAAACACATGTACGCACCAACTTAAATGTTTCACACACTAACAAACACATGTACGCACCAACTTAAATGTTTCCCACACTAACAAACACATGTACGCACCAACTTAAATGTTTCCCACACTAACAAACACATGTACGCACCAACTTAAATGTTTCACACACTAACAAACACATGTAAGCACCAACTTAAATGTATCACTCACTAACAAACACATGTACGCACCAACTTAAATTTTTCCCACACTAACAAACACATGTACGCACCAACTTAAATGTTTCACACACTAACAAACACATGTACGCACCAACTTAAATGTTTCACACACTAACAAACACATGTACGCACCAACTTAAATGTTTCACACACTAACAAACACATGTACGCACCAACTTAAATGTTTCACACACTAACAAACACATGTACGCACCAACTTAAATGTTTCACACACTAACAAACACATGTGCGCACCAACTTAAATGTTTCACACACTAACAAACACATGTAAGCACCAACTTAAATGTATCACTCACTAACAAACACATGTACGCACCAACTTAAATTTTTCCCACACTAACAAACACATGTACGCACCAACTTAAATGTTTCACACACTAACAAACACATGTACGCACCAACTTAAATGTTTCACACACTAACAAACACATGTACGCACCAACTTAAATGTTTCACACACTAACAAACACATGTACACACCAACTTAAATGTTTCACACACTAACAAACACATGTAAGCACCAACTTAAATGTATCACTCACTAACAAACACATGTACGCACCAACTTAAATTTTTCACACACTAACAAACACATGTACGCACCAACTTAAATGTTTCACACACTAACAAACACGTGTACGCACCAACTTAAATGTTTCACACACTAACAAACACATGTACGCACCAACTTAAATGTTTCACACACTAACAAACACATGTACGCACCAACTTAAATGTTTCACACACTAACAAACACATGTACGCACCAACTTAAATGTTTCCCACACTAACAAACACATGTACGCACCAACTTAAATGTTTCACACACTAACAAACACATGTACGCACCAACTTAAATGTTTCACACACTAACAAACACATGTACGCACCAACTTAAATGTTTCACACACTAACAAACACATGTACGCACCAACTTAAATGTTCCGCACACTAACAAACACATGGACGCACCAACTTAAATGTTTCACACACAAACAATACGTGTACACACCAACTTAAATGTTTCACACACTAACAAACACGTGTACGCACCAACTTAAATGTTTCACACACTAACAAACACGTGTACGCACCAACTTAAATGTTTCACACACTAACAAACACATGTACGCACCAACTTAAATGTTTCACACACTAACAAACACATGTACGCACCAACTTAAATGTTTCCCACACTGACAAACACATGTACGCACCAACTTAAATGTTTGACACACTAACAAACACATGTACGCACCAACTTAAATGTTTCACACACTAACAAACACATGGACGCACCAACTTAAATGTTTCCCACACTGACAAACACATGTACGCACCAACTTAAATGTTTCCCACACTGACAAACACATGTACGCACCAACTTAAATGTTTCCCACACTAACAAACACATGTACGCACCAACTTAAATGTTTTCACACACTAACAAACACATGTACGCACCAACTTAAATGTTTTCACACACTAACAAACACATGGACGCACCAACTTAAATGTTTCACACACTGACAAACACATGTACGCACCAACTTAAATGTTTCCCACACTGACAAACACATGTACGCACCAACTTAAATGTTTCCCACACTAACAAACACATGTACGCACCAACTTAAATGTTTCACACACTAACAAACACATGTACGCACCAACTTAAATGTTTCCCACACTAACAAACACATGTACGCACCAACTTAAATGTTTCCCACACTAACAAACACATGTACGCACCAACTTAAATGTTTCACACACTAACAAACACATGGACGCACCAACTTAAATGTTTCCCACACTGACAAACACATGTACGCACCAACTTAAATGTTTCCCACACTGACAAACACATGTACGCACCAACTTAAATGTTTCCCACACTAACAAACACATGTATGCACCAACTTAAATGTTTCCCACACTGACAAACACATGTACGCACCAACTTAAACCGTTGTTATTTTATTATGATCACACGAGCAAGTAACCCGTCAAGATATGGCGGCAATAATTATGTTGTGCTCTTTCTACTGCATGCCCTGATGACGTCACTAATTCTCCTGGGGTCATTTCATTCATTCACAATTCCCGTCATGTGATATGGAGTGGTGACTTTCTGGTTTAATATATAAAGATATACGATATAGGTGCTTATTCATACTTACTCGCACGAGCTCTACTTAATATAAAATAGGGGAAAACTCAAGAAATTGCGCATAAAATATGAGACATTAATATTTCTGAAATAAATGCCATTGACAGATGGGAAGAAAAGCGCGTTATTTCAGTTAGCGTGCAATTCAGTTTCCACACCACAATTACGCGGCTTTTCTGTAAAAGATTGCACATTTGGAGAAGAGATGGGACAGCACGTTACCGCCAAGGCAATTCTTTAAAAAGTGAATTTGTTTGAATTTAATTTTTGTGCACAGTTCAATGACCTATTTGGGCTGATTTCACACCATGTGTGCGCACGCACGGCTTTGAAGGAACATTCTCTGATCTCTAGATAGGCGAAGGTCAAGGTGACGAAGAAGGGAACTGGTCAATCCACCTCACTACACGTAAAAGAGAAAAACAAATGTACGCTACACATAAAAGAGAAAAACAAATGTACGCTACACGTAAAAGAGAAAAACAAAAGTTTGCTACACGTAAAAGAGAAAAACAAATGTACACTACACGTAAAAGAGAAAACAAATGTACGCTACACGTAAAAGAGAAAAACAAATGTACACTACACGTAAAAGAGAAAAACAAATGTACGCTACACGTAAAAGAGAAAAACAAATGTACGCTACACATAAAAGAGAAAAACAAATGTACGCTACACATAAAAGAGAAAAACAAATGTACGCTACATGTAAAAGAGAAAAACAAATGTACGCTACACGTAAAAGAGACAACCAAATGTACGCTACACGTTAAAGAGAAAAACAAATGTACGCTACACGTAAACGAGAAAAACAAATGTACGCTACACGTAAAAGAGAAAAACAAATGTACGCTACACGTAAAAGAGAATGACAAATGTATGCTACACGTAAAAGAAAAATTAAATGTACGCTACACGTAAAAGAGAAAAACAAACGTACGCTACATGTAAAAGAGAAAAACAAATGTACACTACACGTAGAAGAGATAAACAAACGTACGCTACACATAAAAGAAAAAAAAACCAAATGTAAACTGCACGTAAAAGAGAAAAACAAATGTACGCTACACGTAAAAGAAAAAAAACACATGTACACTGCACGTAAAAGAGAAAAACAAATGTACACTACACGTAGAAGATATAAACAAAGGTACGCTAAACATAAAAGAGAAAAGCAAATGTACACTACACGTAAAAGAGAAAAACAAATGTACACTACACGTAGAAGAGATAAACAAACGTATGCTACACGTAAAAGAGAAAAACAAATGTACACAACACGTAGAAGAGAAAAACAAATGTACACAATACGTAGAAGAGAAAACACATGCACACTACACGTAAAAGAGAAAAACAAATGTACACTACACGTAAAAGAAAAAACAAATGTACACTATACTTAAAGGAGAAAAACAAATGTACGCTACACATAAAATAAAAAAACAAATGTACACTACACGTAAAAGAGAAAAACAAATGTACGCTACACATAAAATAGAAAAACAAATGTACGCTACACGTAAAACCAGAAAAACAAATGTACACTACATGTAAATGAGAAAAACAAATGTACGCTACATGTAAAAGAGAAAAACCAACGTACACTACGCGTAAAAGAGAAAAACAAATGTACACTACACGCAAAAGAGAAAAAGAAATGTACTATCCCGAATAAAATCAGGAAACAAATGTACCTATACGTAGAAGAGAAAATCAAATGTACATACACTAAAAAGCTGTTACAAATGGACGGTGCACGTCTTTAAAACATATGTGACACTACACTATGAGACAGAGGCAAATTACCCACTGGTAAATTTCTTTCCAAAAAACAGCTGTTACTCTAGACAAGCTGCAAAACGAGAGAAAACCAACTGTGACTGCTACAGGTAAAAGAGAAAAACAATGTACGCTATACGTAAAAGAGAGAAAAACAATGGTGGTCCAAAAACTACCCTAAATGTAAATGTACACTTCACGTAAAAGAGAAAAACAAATGTACGCTACACGTAAAAGAAAAAACCAACATACGCTACACATAAAAGAGAAAAACAAATGTACACTACACGTAAAAGAGAAAAACAAATGTACGCTACAAATAAAAGAGAAAAAACAAAAATACGCTACACGTAAAAGAGAAGAACAAATGTACTCTACACGTAAAAGAGAAAAAACAAACGTATTCTACACGTAAAAGAGAAAAACAAATGTACGCTACACGTAAAAGAGAAAAAACAAATGTATGCTACACGTAAAAGAGAAAAACCAATGTATGCTACACATAAAAGAGAAAAACAAATGTACGCTACACATAAAAGAGAAAAACAAATGTACGCTACAAATAAAAGAGAAAAAAACAAAAATACGCTACACGTAAAAGAGAAGAACAAATGTACTCTACACGTAAAAGAGAAAAAACAAACGTATTCTATACGTAAAAGAGAAAAACAAATGTACGCTACACGTAAAAGAGAAAAAACAAATGTATGCTACACGTAAAAGAGAAAAAGAAATGTACGCTACACGTAAAAGAGAAAAAACAAATGTACCATTACATGTAAAAGAGAAAAAACAAATGTACGCTACACGTAAAAGAGAAAAACAAATGTACGCTACACGTAAAAGAGAAAAACAAATGTACATTACATGTAAAAGAGAAAAACAAATGTACGCTACACGTAAAAGAGGAAAAACAAATGTACAATACACGTAAAAGAAGAAAACAAATGTACGCTATGTCACCGTTCACTTTGCTAGGAGCATTATAAAATGCTCAAGCAGGAATTATAAGCGGTGATTTGGTTTTGGTTAAGAGGGAAGGTATGAAAAAATGGTTTAAGAAATAAGAATAGATTTGAATAAAGACTATTTGTCTTGCTAAAAGGGAAATAAGATGAGTGAAATCGTGCTTTGATCGAAGGGAGAAGACTCTAATGATTAAAGTCAGGGGAGGAAAGTGCTTAATTACACTTAAGTAGATTTGGTGAGTTGGTAATTATGGTTTAGAAAATGTACATATAAGAATTGTATAGCAAGCTTTAGAGAAGACAAAATAAGCTTAAGTCAAATATGCCAAGGAGACAACGGGTAATTACCTCCTTATATGATTAAGTGAGTTGAGAGGAAAAAAATATGCACGTGAAAAGTTTACCAGGACAATGAATGACACGTCACTGAGTTGTCTACACAGCGGATAAGCGTGAACATATTTCAGCTGAGCGAAGAATAGGAGGAAAACCAATGAATTTACAGTAAACAAGGACAGATGAGCTGATAATGATTTTATAGAAGAGAACGTAATACTTAGACGCGCTGTCGAGCGGTCGCATTTTTGGAGGAGCGGTCCTAGTTAAGGACGTAGAGTGGCAGGAATGTCTGTTCTGCCAGGCTCAAGTTTAATTTCTGTGAGAAACAGAATGAATACTTCTGAAGAATCCTATAGACCTAGTTAGAGTAGTAGAATCTGTTCACAGGAGAAAGACAGAACTGTGTTTAAATCATAGGTCTAGAGATAAGAGGTGATAGTAAGAAATATGAGTGTTGTGAGGATTCTGTGCAACCAGAGTAAGTAGGTCCTTTGACTCATAACTTTTGATAGACATTAAATAGAATTATTTCAGAAGTTGAAATGAGGTATGGCAAGGCTAATGACGCCTACAACTAAGTGAGCGCAGAATATTGATGAGAAACGAAGCTGAAGTTACAAAATTGACTATGAGGTGAATAAATTGAGACTAAGTAGGCAGCTGAGAAGCTTAATAGCCGTGCTGGGCTATTGTACAATGAACTTTGCAACATCGACTGCTACAAGTAAGATGAGTAAGCAATTGAAGGCTGATTGTATTTAAAGGATGAAACATGCGCTCTCTAGCAGGTATAAGTATGAGGATGCCGCAACAGGTGTACCCAATGTATTGATTTGCATATATGAATTTTTTAGATGATGGTATTTGATTAAATTGAGTCAAAATTGACAGGATTGGTAGATGAAGGAAAACAACTCAGGAAAGAGTTGATGGAAGGCTTGGGAGAAGCCAGAAATAAATAGAAAGGCCTTAAGGGAAGAAGATAGGTATAAACCATAACTGAATATGTTCTCAGGCAGAGAGCTATAAATAGATATGTAGATATGTGAATGTGCCCAGAAGGGAATGGGACATACAAGAGGCAGTTAGGAAATGTTTGTACCTGGAATTTGTACCACATGCCTCCTGTTATGATGGAATTTTTTTTGATGTAAATAAATCACTTGTTTTGATGGAACACTTCTCAAGTTGGGTTAACTCTCTAAAGGGTTGTTGAGTGCTTGAGTAAACAAGATAACAGACATAAGGGGATAACTGCTATACGAAATTTGTCACATAAGTAACATCATAAGAAGGGATGGAACGAGTTCAGGTTGGAAATTTTGAGAGAATATCATCCAGGAATTAATAACTCTGGCAGTGAGGGCCAGTACTAAGATATACTCTTACTTGGAAGATAGGTCAATGGATCAAATTGACAAATAGAAGGTAGACAACTAGGCCTGCCCCAGTCACCTAGTTTACTATAATAACAAGAGATAGCACTGTCACATATTAGATGAACTTGCACTGTGACATATCTCTAATTGGTGCCTTCTTGGACCAGTCTTTAAAACACCCAGTCCAGCGGTGACATATCTCTAATTGGTGCCGCAACCAGTCCTAGGACATATACAGGGCACAAGATTACATAATATCACAAATGGACACTGTCACATATCTCTAATTGGTGTCGTGACCAGTCCTCACTTCATAAACCAACACGGTCACATACATATCTCTAATTGGCGCCGTGACCAACCCTTCTTAAAGTGACATGGCTACATCACAAGGAGAGATGGAGTATCAAAACCAACAAAACTACAACAACTCACGACGGAATGGTTATAACAAACACTGGGACACTTTGAACAAGAGAGCACAGAGAATAACATTAAGAAATTTTATCAATGAAATTAAAACCAGACAGTTATGGGAGTTTAAAAACATAACATCAAACAACGGTCAAGTTGGCCTCCTTACAACAGAAGATGGATGGAGAGCACACATCGGGCAAATCAAATCAGGGAAGAAACATCACAGAATACCAACAAGAACAAATACAAAGATATTAACAGAAATGACAAGTCCACAAGCAGTCCAGAAAAGACAAATTACTAGAATAGAGCCTCAGACAGAGAATGTCGCAGTGCAAACTGATGACAAGGTTAGGAAAAGTCTAATCCCAGTCAGGATAAAGTCAAGACCAGTTACAAATGTCGCAGTACAAACAGATGACTTACCTGATTCGAACAACATTGAAATGGTCGATAAAATAGAGAAGCTGACATCTAAAGAAAGAAGTAGTGATATAACAGAAGTAGAAGACATTTATTATGATGCACCATGCAAATTTATTGATATGAAATTTGAGCAGCTGAGAATGGTCAATAATACAGACAAGATGACATCGGAAGAAAGTTATATGAAGAATGACAGTACAATTATAACGCCAGATACATTCTTGTCGATGCTATGGAGTCAAAAAGAGGCACGTAAGAAAGATAAACGACGCAGAAAAGTCCAGCAAACCATTGCAAATATTTCAGAGATAGACACTGCTGATGAGATGCTGAATAGTCTAGTGTCAAAAGGAATCGGTGTTCTACAAGACATAAAGACATTACTTCTTCAGATGGGAAAGTCAAGTCTAAGTAACATTCAAGATCAAGTGCAAGATAAGAAACAAGATGTCACATGCAAGAATCCAGAAAGAACTGACCTGAATGCGCAAAGTCATATACCTGTTCCAGAGCTGAAGCAAGTTACAGCATTAGCACAGATAGAGTCGGCAACACAGACGGAGAATACAGCTACAATTTCGGCAACACAGACAGAGAATACAGCATCAGCACAGATAGATTCAGCAACACAAACAGAGAACGGAGTTGCAGTGTCAGCAACGCAAACAGACAATAGAGTTGCAAGTTCCGCAACACAAACAGATGCTGACCTTAACGCTGACACGTCATGCAGGCGTACAAGTACAGTACAGAATGTTAACAGTGGTCCGAAGGAGAAGAAAATTATCAAGTTAGCTAACCCAAGTGAACAGGAGTTAAAGACAGCAATAAAAGACATACTGGAGGGAGTTAGTCCTCACTCAGTAGTACTAGATAATATACGGTCATGTCTGGAGAGAAAGCTTGATACAGACTTATCGGGAAGACAAGATGAACTTCGCAGACTTGTGGAGAGAGTATTGGAAGAACTTGAGCGCTGGCATGTCAAGATAAGGGATAGCAACTACTTCTCAGACTCATCATCAAGTTATTCAGACAGTGTATCATCAGATGAAGATAGAATTATAGACTCCGACGAAAATGCAGGAGGACACTCGTCGGTCGAGTTTGAGTATGCAACGGACGAAGAAGGCCATAGATATTATGGGCCGACAAATAAGAAGAGTTATCCTGGATGTACAAGTCAGATAAAGAAAATTACCAAGAAGTCCCAACCAAGCGTAAATGAGTTAAAAGAAACAATAAGACGCAATACAAGAGGAAGCGACCCCAACATCTTGTCAATAAAGTCGGTGCACAGAATGTTAGAATTCGAGTTTGATATAGACTTATCACAAAGAATAAATGAAGTAAGACAGCTTGTGAGAGATGTGATCCAAGAGGAAGGTGAAGACACAGTTAAGAAGAAACAAAGACGACTTGTAGAAGAACTTCAGCACAAGAATGACATGACTAAGAAAATGGTCAAAGCGGTTGGACCAAACATAGAGCAGTTGAAGAAGGAAATAGAAGTCATTATAGCACAGCCTGGATTTGACGGGTCAAGAAGAACAGTATGGACATTGTTAGAACAAAAGTATCAGACACAGTTTCTAGAGATAAGAAATGAATTAGACATGGTCATAACGAAAATGTTAGATGACAGAAATGAGAAGAGAGGAGGAGAGAAATAGGAGTATAATTAGAGGTCGCGGTAGCGACATAGAACCTGAGAGGAACTCAGGGAGTGCGAGAAGGGAAAAATTATATTGAAAAGTCGTGGTGACGACGGAAGAAATTTTTGGAGATGAAGTAATGAAGAAAGAGATAGAGGCTATGTGAGGAGAATCATAGCACTTTATTACATAAACACAATATGGCGGCGTAAGCTCAGTCTTGGAAGACTTAGTATAATTGGTCTGTACCGCACACAACAGAGAGATTTTTGTGGAAAAGTCGTGGTGACGACGTAAATAGTAAGTCGTGGTGACGACGGCAGAAGTACTAGAGACTTAGATTTTTAATGAAGCACCACAAGAAGACAGCAATTATGGGATGAAATAAAGTATCAACTACAACTATCAGCTACAAGTTAATCCTAGATTATATGATCAAGACGGGACATGGAAGATAATAGACCTTTACAATCAACAAGAAGAAACAGTACAGCGGAGCCAAGCCTTACAGACGAAATACTGAAGCAAGAATCACATCAGGAGTCTACCTGCACTACAAAGACAACACATCAATGTTCGCAATGTTAGTCACATGGTCACAACCATCATTCCCTATTCCTTCGTTAATCCCAACATACTCCCTGCAACACCTGTTGCAACCCTAGTGATCATGTGAAGCGAACATGTGATGACAGAAGAAATGCCAAGCAAGCTCAGATGTATCAAGATGAAGAACAGACATCTACAACCGATGAGAAGAAACAAGTTGCAGAAACGGAGCCTTACAGAAGGAAACAGAAGCCAACCATGACTACCAGCCACAAGTTGACATCAGCCTAGATGATCAAGTCGGGACATTGAAGATGGGAGTCCTTTGCAGTCAACACCAGTCTACACATTCTACTTGGGATAGTGAAGATGACAGACCTTTGAAATCAGCAACGAGAAACATAGCCCCCCCATGGTAGCAACCTTACAGAAGAACATGGTAGTCAGGGACTACAACCGTCAACTTCCAGTCGACACCAGCCTACATACTCTAGCTCGGATAGCGATGACGAACAGTCTTTACAAGTGACGAAAAGTAACATTACTCACCATACCCAGAGTCCTACAGCGAAGCACATAAATAGCAACAAGAATGTCATTAATACGCCTTCAGCACAGGTGGAATCTGAACTTGATGTAACAGAACAAGAAGACAGCGACATAGAGTGTGTGGATGATACAACCACCACCGAAATACGCATAGCTACCAAACGCCCTTACCAACCTTCGTCACTAGACTCACCACCAAGAGCGAAATTGCTACGATTACCGCAAGAACATCTACGAACAAGATTCAAAAGAAATCATCGCCAAGTACATAAACCTTCACTAGGTTTCCAACAAAATATAAATATTCGTTCGCCTCCCACCTCCTGTAGAGCGACTATAAACTCAACGTCGCAATCCATATCAACGTCGTCACAGTATGACAGTCGCCTCTCCAGCAGGGAGATTACACTGTTGGAACTAGTAAAACAAATCTCCAACTTAGTGTAGTCGTCGTAAAGCATTCCCCAGCTATAGTGCTTAATTCGGTACTCTAACCAACATAGTACCTAAAGTTACGTTAATTAGTTAAATCACACTGTGTTTAGCTTAATTTGATATTCATATACTGGAGCACGCTTAGACACTTACAGTACTCACTAACTTCTTCAAAGAGAGAGTCGAGTTGACAAACTAGATTACACATAGTCTTAGGAGTGTGATACACCAGATTGAACACATAGCCTTAAGATGTGACAAGGTAGATCAAGCACATAGTCTTAAGATTGTGACAAAGTAGAGTGAATACATAGAAGTTCATCATTGTGACACAGTAGAGTACACACATATAATCTATGAAAGTGACAAACTAGAATAACTACATATAGTTTTAAGAAACTTAACAGTGTTCTTCCCAAAGGTACAAGATGCAGCATACCTGATGATCAAGACTCACATTGGTTAAAATATGTATAGTACAGTAAATGCATGTTAATTATTATAATGTACCTATTTCAGGCATAAAAGTATTCAGGACCAGAGAAGAAAAAAAAATAATAAAAAGAGAACAGAGAAAAGAAAAGAAGGGAAGTGATCCAGGCTCAGTCAAGCGGAGTTTTACTCATGAACATAGGCAAATATTGCACTGAGGATGAACGTCCCCACTTTTTACTGCACTGGTTATACAGAGACAACGAGAAAAAAAAAACACAACTTAGTTGCAGTATTGGTGTTATGGGTACTGCTTACTTGAGAGATGATGGTAATGACAGTTATAGGGTCATGACTATATTACCTCTACATCTTAAGGTTAGATATTTTGTTAACCCCGACGTACTACTGTATATATATATATATAGGTTTAGACAGAGTTAAGGACTTGACTGATGCATCCAAGACTAGAATCAGTCGGGCACATCAACTCTGACATAGTGACATGTATCTTTCACTATCGCCCCAATACATATGAAGATACTAGTGCATGTACATATAGGTTTAGACAGAGTTAAGGACTTGACTGATGCATCCAAGACTAGAATCAGTCGGGCACATCAACTCTGACATAGTGACATCTTTCACTATCACATCTACTGATGCACCACTAACTAGTTATTTCTGCTTATCTGGCTAGTATAATGGAAGAATCACATTAACAGCAGATATTTCAAGACATATAAAGGTACTGACAAACCTCTGTGTCCAGAGGCAGTGACCATGTCGAAAAATAAGAACATGTATATATATATAGATAAGTGCAGAACCATGATTTAATTTTCGTTGAGTATTGATGGTATGCCTCAAGCTAAGGTTCAGCAATGAGGTAGCGTTACATTTTGCTCCAAAATAATTTTTTTTGGGAGAATTTTTTTGACATGTAGACTTTGAATATGTATACAGGGCTGTAATGATGGTATGTTAAGAATAGAATGGGATTGTTAGATGATGGAACACAAATGTCTCCCTATGGGATACATTTGTATGGCCCCGGGTTGTATGTCACCGTTCACTTTGCTAGGAGCATTATAAAATGCTCAAGCAGGAATTATAAGCGGTGATTTGGTTTTGGTTAAGAGGGAAGGTATGAAAAAATGGTTTAAGAAATAAGAATAGATTTGAATAAAGACTATTTGTCTTGCTAAAAGGGAAATAAGATGAGTGAAATCGTGCTTTGATCGAAGGGAGAAGACTCTAATGATTAAAGTCAGGGGAGGAAAGTGCTTAATTACACTTAAGTAGATTTGGTGAGTTGGTAATTATGGTTTAGAAAATGTACATATAAGAATTGTATAGCAAGCTTTAGAGAAGACAAAATAAGCTTAAGTCAAATATGCCAAGGGAGACAACGGGTAATTACCTCCCTTATATGATTAAGTGAGTTGAGAGGAAAAAAATATGCACGTGAAAAGTTTACCAGGACAATGAATGACACGTCACTGAGTTGTTTACACAGCGGATAAGCGTGAACATATTTCAGCTGAGCGAAGAATAGGAGGAACCAATGAATTTACAGTAAACAAGGACAGATGAGCTGATAATGATTTTATAGAAGAGAACGTACTTAGACGCGCTGTCGAGCGGTCGCATTTTTGGAGGAGCAGTCCTAGTTAAGGACGTAGAGTGGCAGGAATGTCTATTCTGCCAGGCTCAAGTTTAATTTCTGTGAGAAACAGAATGAATACTTCTGAAGAATCCTATAGACCTAGTTAGAGTAGTAGAATCTGTTCACAGGAGAAAGACAGAACTGTGTTTAAATCATAGGTCTAGAGATAAGAGGTGATAGTAAGAAATATGAGTGTTGTGAGGATTCTGTGCAACCAGAGTAAGTAGGTCCTTTGACTCATAACTTTTGATAGACATTAAATAGAATTATTTCAGAAGTTGAAATGAGGTATTGCAAGGCTAATGACGCCTACAACTAAGTGAGCGCAGAATATTGATGAGAAACGAAGCTGAAGTTACAAAATTGACTATGAGGTGAATAAATTGAGACTAAGTAGGCAGCTGAGAAGATTTTGCAGAAGAACAGGGACTTAATAGCCGTGCTGGGCTATTGTACAATGAACTTTGCAACATCGACTGCTACAAGTAAGATGAGTAAGCAATTGAAGGCTGATTGTATTTAAAGGATGAAACATGCGCTCTCTAGCAGGTATAAGTATGAGGATGCCGCAACAGGTGTACCCAATGTATTGATTTGCATATATGAATTTTTTAGATGATGGTATTTGATTAAATTGAGTGATATGTGAATGTGCCCAGAAGGGAATGGGACATACAAGAGGCAGTTAGGAAATGTTTGTACCTGGAATTTGTACCACATGCCTCCTGTTATGATGGAATTTATTTGATGTAAATAAATCACTTGTTTTGATGGAACACTTCTCAAGTTGGGTTAACTCTCTAAAGGGTTGTTGAGTGCTTGAGTAAACAAGATAACAGACATAAGGGGATAACTGCTATACGAAATTTGTCACTTAAGTAACATCATAAGAAGGGATGGAACGAGTTCAGGTTGGAAATTTTGAGAGAATATCATCCAGGAATTAATAACTCTGGCGGTGAGGGCCAGTACTAAGATATACTCTTACTTGGAAGATAGGTCAATGGATCAAATTGACAAATAGAAGGTAGACAACTAGGCCTGCCCCAGTCACCTAGTTTACTATAATAAGAAGAGATAGCACTGTCACATATTAGATGAACTGGCACTGTGACATATCTCTAATTGGTGCTACACGTAAAAGAGAAAAACAAATGTACACTACATGTAGAAGAGAAAAAACAAATGTACGCTACATGTAAAAGAGAAAAACAAATGTACGCTACATGTAAAAGAGAAAAACAAATGTATGCTACACGTAAAAGAGAAAAACAAACGTACACTGCATGTAAAAGAGAAAAACAAATGTACGCTACACGTAAAAGAGAACAACAAACATACACTACATGTAAAAGAGAAAAACAAATGTACGCTACACGTAAAAGAGAAAAACAAACGTACACTACACGTAAAACAGAAAGCAAATGTATGCTACACATAAAAGAGAAAAACAAATGTACGCTACACATAAAAGAGAAAAACAAATGTATGCTACACATAAAAGAGAAAAAACAAATGTACACTACATATAAAAGAGGAAAACAAATGTACGCTACACGTAAATGAGAAAAACAAATGTACACTACACGTAAAAGAGAAAAACAAATGTACACTACACGTAAAAGAGAAAAATAAATGTACGCTACACGTAAAAGAGAAAAAAAAACAAATGTACACTACACGTAAAAGAGAAAAAACAAACTTACACTACACGTAAAAGAGAAAAAATGTATGCTACACGTAAAAGAAAAAAAAAAAAAAAACCAAATGTACACTACACGTAAAAGAGAAAAAACAAACTTACACTACACGTAAAAGAGAAAAACAAATGTACACTACACGTAAAACAGAAAGCAAATGTATGCTACACGTAAAAGAGAAAAAAACAAAACAAAATGTACACTACATGTAAAAGAGAAAAACAAATGTACGCTACACGTAAAAGAGAAAAACAAATGTACGCTACACGTAAAAGAGAAAAAAAACAAAAGTATGCTACACGTAAAAGAGAAAAATAAATGTACACTACATGTAAAAGAGAAAAAACAAATGTACGCTACACGTAAAAGAGAAAAACAAATGTATGCTACACGTAAAAGAGAAAAACAAATGTACGCTACACGTAAAAGAGAAAAACAAATGTACACTACATGTAAAAGAGAAAAACAAATGTACGCTACACGTAAAAGAGAAAAACAAATGTACACTACACGTAAAAGAGAAAAACAAATGTACACTACACGTAAAAGAGAAAAACAAATGTACGCTACACGTAAAAGAGAAAAAACAAATGTATGCTACACGTAAAAGAGAAAAACAAATGTACACTACACATAAAAGAGAAAAACAAATGTACACTACACATAAAAGAGAAAAACAAATGTACGCTACACGTAAAAGAGAAAAACAAATGTACACTACACGTAAAAGAGAAAAAACAAATGTACGCTACACTTAGAAGAGGGAAAAAAGACTTCATTTTGAAAAACTCATAATTAGCATCACAGTATATTAATGGTTCTACCCCCTCTCCCCCCCCTCCTTAGGGGAAAAAATAAATGCTTAACATAAATACTGGACATTGGAATCACCAACACTGGAGCTAATAACAACATCTCATCTGAACAAAAGTATTAAATACACTCATTCAAACACTTTGTCATAATATGAAACACTCGGATACACTGAAGCAGCAGCTACTTTTGAATATTCAACATTAACAAGAATCACGACCACATATGTGGAAACACTTATTAGCAATCATAAAGAAATTTGCATATAGATTAACACAGTCAATATTAAAACTAAATTTATTAACCAGTTTGTCTTGACTGCATGCCAGTTATTTATATTATATTTTTGTGTTAACTTGAATGTTGAAACATAATAATACAACAGGCTTCTGTGCCTTACTTTCACAAGGCTTTTTTTCACTTCTCAATGACTAGAGTATAGCAGTACGAGATGCCATCAATAAAAACTACGTTCTGACCGCTCCCATCACCTTCAAAGTAGCACCCATAAGAGCTGACAGCATTCAATGTTGTTCTTGACATCTCCTGTAATTTTTCGATGTTCTTGAATCTTCATTCCATCAACTGAATCTTTAAATATCAGGAAGAACTCACTTACTTACTTAGTCGATCCCCTTCTACCGTGAGGTATAGAGGTAGGAAGAATTCACACGGGACCAAACTGGGATAGTATGGAAGACAGCCGTTAGGATAGTATGGAACTCTCTTCCAAACATCTACATTTCACGGAAGAAGAGGAACAACTAAATAAGTATTTCTTGGAAAAACTGCTGCTTCAAGCTTTCCATTTAACTTGACTCATGAATCCATAGAGAAAAAAAACACAAGAAAAAAATATATGCATGAACCAAAATGAAATGAAAGTTTGTAGTTCTGTTTAGTGGGCCAGGTATGTTCTAGTTCCAATTAGCTCTCAAAGCCAGTCCGGGGACCTTTGATAGCACAGCTTGTCCCATCATCTTGTAACAACTCTGACTAGTTACCTTCAACACCTGCAACTTTCTAACAGCTTAATGTAATTTAATAATTGTTACGATAAGTGAGTGGAGAAACTTACATGCTGAAGATTATATTGTCTTTTATCTGCTGTCATCAGCCTTGCTAGAGAGTGGAGAACTTGGGCCAATGGGAGAGCAGAGCTGGACATTGATTAGCTTATAAATGTTAATGCTGCGGATGACGATGCCATTGTGTCCACTATCGGTTCTGTAATCCGTGGTAATAAATCACGGTGAGGCTTCTCTGCTAGAGTAAAGGGCAGAACCAACGTTGAACATAGCGTGGCTTACATGATAACAACTTCCAGCATGAGAATGGATGTAGAGGCAGTTACTGCTGCCTAAAGATGGCTGTCTGAGACTTTATTAACAAAGGCAATTATTGTATCTGGCTCACAATCCAGGCTTCAAAAGGTCCAAAATGGATGGCTCCGACATGAATGGAAAACCTCCAATGAAGCATCAATTCTTCAAGAACTGATGTGGATCTACTGTCATGGTCATGGACTTATGAGAGGACACATCTGGCGTGTATACAACCAGTGCACAACAGGAACAATTAGCATTCATACCCTTCGACATTTGCTGAGGGAGGCTGAGCACCTATGGGTTTGCTCGGAGTGCGATGACGTTGATTCTAATTAACTTTATTTATTTTTTTTTTTTTTACCTTGCACTCAAAGCGGTCTATGGTCCAACATCATCAGGATCATTTCCCCTCCTTAATGCAGATGGAAAAACACTAACTACAGACAAGGAAACAATGCTCCAACGCTGGGCTGAACATTTTAATAATATTCTGAACCAGCCATCATCTATTAACGACGAAGCCATCATCCGCCTGCCCCAATTTCCTATAAATGAAGCATTAGATGATGTACCAACTCTGGAGGAAACTAAAAAAGCGATTCGTCAACTGTCTAGTGGAAAGGCCCCCGGCTCCGATTCAATTCCTGTTGAGGTTTATATAGATGGCGGTGCAGTTCTGATAGAGAAACTTCACATGATCTTCCAGCAAATGTGGCAGAGTGAAACCATCCCACACGATCTCAAAGATGCGTCAATTATACATCTATATAAACGAAAAGGTAATCGCCAAGACTGTAACAATCATCGAGGCATCTCTCTTTTATCAATCGCTGGGAAGATATTCGCCAGAGTCCTTTTGAATCGCCTTACGGCTCATCTTGACAAAGGTCTTTTACCTGAAAGTCAGTGTGGATTCTGGAAAGAACGTGGAGCCACAGATATGGTGTTCGCTGCAAGACAGCTACAAGAAAAATGCCAAGAACAGCACTGTGACCTGTACACAGCTTTCATCGACTTGACAAAGGCGTTCGACACGGTCAGTAGAGAGGGTCTATGGAAGATCATGGCAAAATACGGCTGCCCAAAGAAATTTATCACAATAGTGCAGCAACTGCATGATGGAATGCAGGCTAGATTTCAGGAAAACGGTGAGCTATCAGAGCCTTTCCCCGTCTCAAATGGAGTTAAACAAGGGTGCGTACTTGCACCGACTCTGTTCAGTATCATGTTTTCTGCTATGCTGACTGATGCTTTTAGAGACGGGGACACAGGAATCGACATTAGTTATCGTATTGATGGAAAATTGTTTAACCTTAGGAGGCTTCAAGCAAAAACCAAGGTCAAATCACACACCATCAGAGATCTTCTGTTTGCTGATGATTGTGCCCTCAATGCTGGCTCAGAGGCTGATCTGCAGCATAGTGTGGATAGATTCTCCGAAGCCTGCGCCAACTTTGGGCTTACCATCAACACGAAGAAAACAGAAATCATGTACCAACCAGCTCCTGGCACAGTTTATACTGAGCCAATAATCAAGGTTAATGGTGAGAAACTGAATGTTGTGAACAGATTCACATACCTTGGTAGCACACTATCCCAGAACATTGTCATTGATGATGAGGTGAACACCAGGATCTCCAAAGCCAGCAGCACATTTGGCAGACTATACACCAACGTTTGGCATCGAAGTGGCATTAGTCTACATACAAAGCTGAAGGTGTACAGAGCTGCGGTGCTTTCAGTGCTGCTATATGCATGTGAAACATGGACTGTATACAGGCGCCACGTAAAGAAGCTAAACCACTTCCATACAGTCTGTCTCAGGAAGATAATGAACATCAAATGGCAAGACAAGATCCCGGATACCGCCGTTCTTGACAGAGCTGGTATCCCTAGTAATGATACTATTCTAATGCAGTCACAGATTCGCTGGGCAGGTCATGTAGTCCGCATGCCAGACCATCGACTGCCAAAGATACTCTTTTATCGTGAGATGCAGAAGGGTAAACGCTCCCATGGTGGCCAAATGAAGCGCTTCAAAGGCACGTTAAAGACGTCATTGAAAACCTTTGACATAAACCCAAACACATGGGAAGCTGCTGCGCAAGACCGAACTGCTTGGCGCACATCTCTTCGTAAAGGTGCAGCGGCATGCGAATCATCCAGAAGAGCAGCAGCGGAACAGCGGAGACAAGCAAGAAAGGACCGTGTAATAAAACCTTCACATGAAGCAAACATTCCCTGCCCACACTGTCCAAGATCTTTCCAGGCCCGCATCGGGCTCATCAGTCACCTTCGTACCCATAGACTAACCTAACATATTCCTAAATAATTGGATGAACAGAGTGGTCTTCATCACCCGTGATGGACGAACAACAAACAACATCTGCTGTCCATGAATCTACAACTACATCTGGTCTTCAGTAAGTGCTGTATTAACTCTTTTAATACTTTGAGAATGTCAGACCTATTCTTATTTGATCCATTGCCGTCGACAGTCAAATCAGTCAGTGGCTGTTGCGTGCATATTTTGACGCACATATTACAAAAATCGATATGGCTATTTAATATGGGAAAAATATAGACATTCATTCATTTGTGTATGAAAATGCTGTCTATGGTAAAAGCGAGAGAATCCATGTTTGATTCACACTTTTGATTATAGGAGTAATCGTTCTGGATATTGATCCGGCGCAAGGATATTGCGCTTACGTTTGTACTTATTTTTTAGGGCCAGAAAATATATTAATTTGCTTATTGTGTTTATGGCCTGAATTCATATGTATTACATATTATTAGTACAAGTAGAATCAGTCCTATATTGTATATTTTGGATGGGTAGGAGGGACTAGATTCTTGTTATTCCGGTCTAGCGGAAGTATGAGTTGTCTTGAGAAGTCGTGATGAGTTCCGATGTACCGTGATAATGGCGGGTACGCACTTTTCAAAGGGCTGGTAGATTCTTAAGGAAATATGATTCAGGAAGTGGTTTTCTTCTAAAGGAGATGGTATCTCTACTATAGTTTATGTTAGAGACTCTCCTAAGGTACGGTACAATGTATAATTCGGACTCCATGTATTGCCAGACCCTATTTTGATGATCTCATGTCGATTCGACCTAGATGGAACATTGTGCTTCGTATCGCTAGGGTCGTGTTTTGTATCGACGAAGATGACAGACTTTCCTGCAGCGGTTATGGCTACGTGAATTAACCTGATCACCGTAGAGCTGTATGGAAACATTTATGAAATCATTTATATACCCATTATAAATTAACTCTGGCTTATATTCTCCTTCCTATGAATGAGTGAACGACAACTCAGGGAGGCAGCCATGTTAGATTTCGGTCATCATATGTTTTGATCACTGCCAAGAGAACAGATTATTTATCCTATTATCGGACAGTGACAGGGAGATCTCAATCTTGCTAGAAACCCCCCCTTTCGTGGTTTCATAATATATACTACAAACTATGGACGTCAAGTAACTTTAGTTATTTATCGATCTGCCTTCACTGACGCGTTTAGTCAGATAGGGGGATGCGGCCTTAATATATCATGACATTGAACTTTTGATGTACTGCCCATTATTTCTGAATGTGTCATGACTTCAGATCTGCTATGTATACCTACAAATTGATATGTCAACATACCATGATGTACTCGTATGTCCCAGTGTGTACGTCTGAATAAATTGAGTAAACAAAGATTCCAGCAGTCTGCATTGGTGCCTTGTAGACACAAGTGTATGAGTGGTTATATTGGTCAGCACACGAACAGTACACCATTCGCGGTAATCACACTCTACACTTCTACTTCATACATACACCATCCTGCGTCGGTTGAAGTGACCAAGTTTAGGGCCTGCTTCCCCTGGAGCCTTTGCCTTCCCTAACTCAGGACTAGGGTGAGTTACCCATTTACAGCTGGGTAGACTGGAGCATGCCTGATCTCAACAACACACCACTCTTCCTTACAGAGCATACAGACTGACACTTTACAGAGTGGAAAGAAGAAAAAAAAACTTTACAGTGGCGAGCCAGATTCCTGGGTCCAGCTTACGCAGTTTTGTGTTGAGAATCACAGTTTACAGCTAAAAGAACATTTGTTTGACCACATCAACACCAGTAGGACAGCTATACAGTCGATGTCAGCTTGACCTGTATTACCGATAGGATGCTCTATCTAGGTCAGCGCTTGTTGACAGTTTTTCGCTGTACAGACAGTATTACACAGGACAGTGGTATCAAGTGTAGAAAATATCTGGAGCAGTATTGTTGACATTTCTCAACGTACAGAAGAATCACAGTGTTGTTGAACATAAAGTGCATAGTTCATCGTTGGATCTTCATATGCTCAACAGAGAAAAATTGACAGTGTAATAGTTTAAAATTAAATCTATTACTGAATAAAGTGGCAAGTTATTAGTATTAAAATAAACTGTGCCTGCTTTACAACACTATACCTGCAACACATTCCATTCATGACATAAATTATATTGTATGCTATATGCTATTTATGCTTACATGTTATTTGTTATGTATTAAATTAGTTTATGTTCTGTGTGACTAGTACAAGGTATGCCGAGTGACATTGGTCTGGTACTAGTATTCTATAGGTACACATTTTCTTAATTGGAAATTTGTTAGCAACAATTTGCTGCTATTTCTGTTAGTTGTGATGAGGTGTTCTTTTCTTCGTTGTTTTTGTTAATAATTTTGTGTTCCTTAGTTTTGTTTGATTTGTTTGTATAATTGTAGGTCTCATCTTTCCTTTCATTTCAGTTTTTTACACCCTTATGTTTATACACTGTGGCGTTATTTGTCTTGTTATATTATGGCAGTTATCATCACGGTTTCTGTGATCATTTTTTTCATTTCTCCTATTTAATTTAATTTGATCTCTGCAAATGTGTTCATATTGTCTTTTCTTGTTTGTCCTTTGTAATGTCTTTAGTTGACATAAACGTATAGTGGTATACACTGATAGTATAGTACAGATCAGTACTTTATGATTGTTATTGTTATAAAACAAAATGTACAAGGCCTTTGTAAGGCTTGTCTCCAAAAGTGATTGGTAAAGGGAAATATTTTTTCCACAGGTACTCAAGTGATCTTTGATTACATTGAGGTATACAAGACCTTTGTAAGGCTTGTCCCCACAGTATTTGAGATACAGTTATTGTTGTCCACAGGTACTCAAGTTATCATTGGTTATTATAAACCATACAAGTTTGGACTAAGACTAAGTCTATGGTATAGACTTGTCTCCCATTAAAGTGAAATAGGGTAATTTATTTACTTTTTCAGGTTTCTGATTTAAGAAGACAATATGTCTACATTAGATTATTTCATTGCACAAGGAAAATCTCTTGATAAGACTGGAAAAGACTTAGAACAATGGGCTGTTGCTCAATATGACAAAGCATTAGCTGCAGAAGAGAAAAAAAACTGCTGCTGCTGTTGAAGAAAGAAAAGCTGCTGCTGAGGGAAAAAAAGCTGCGGCTGAGGAGAGAAAACTTCAAATAGAAGAAAAAAAAGCTCTGGCTGAAGAAAAAAGATTAGAAAGAGAAGCTGCTGCTGAAGAAAAAAAAGCTCTGGCTGAAGAAAAAAGATTAGAAAAAGAAGCTGATACTGCTGCTGAACTAAAGAAATTGCAGATGCAAGTGGAGGAAAGGAGATTTGAGGCAGAACAGAAGAAATTAGAAGCTGATGCAGAGCAGAAAAAATTAGAAGTTGCTGCAGAACAGAAAAAATTAGAAGTTGCTGCAGAACAGAAAAAATTAGAAGCTGCTGCAGAACAGAAAAAATTAGAAGTTGCTGCTGCTGCAGAACAGAAAAAATTAGAAGTTGCTGCTGCTGCAGAACAGAAAAAATTAGAAGCTGCTGCAGAACAGAGAAGATTAGTTAGAGAAGCTGAAGAGAGAAAAGCAATAAGAGAACATGAGTTTGAATTAGAGAAATTAAAATTGACATGTATGAGTAATGTTAATCAGGCATCTGGTGGTAATGGTAAACCCTTTGTGTACAAGGTCAAGGTACCAGCGTTTAACCCTACCAGTGATGACATAACATTTTGGCTTTCTAGATTTGAACGGGCTTGTCGATCTCATAATGTTGACAAATCACAGTATGTGAATCAGTTGTCTGAAAATCTAAAAGGGGAGTCCCTAAGTAAGTTATATTTTGTTGAAGAGGCCGACAAAGATAATTATGATGCTGTTAGGGCAGCTTTGATAAAGAGATATCAGCTGTCTGAGGAAGGTTACCGTCTTTTGTTTAAAACAATGAGACCTGAGGTAGGTGTAGAATTCTCAGATTTCATCTCAAAAGCACGAATTACACTTTCACGATGGATTGAATTATCCAAAACAGAGAAAACATTTGATGGTCTTACGGATTTATTGCTAAGAGACAAGGTCATGTCTTCTGTAAATAAATCATTCCTAGAGTTCTTACATGAGCGTAAACCTGGTACAATAAAGCAAATGGAAGAATATTGTGACCAGTATGCCACGGCACACCCTGACATGATTCTTAGTAACTCTAACATTAAAGAGAGTATGCCAGTTGCTTCGGCAACAGAATATAATCAGAATTACTCACACACAAATTCCAAGGAGCTAAAAATAAATTTGATAAAAAGGTTAATTGGAATAAGTATCAAAACCAAGATAACCGCTCAAATCAGAGTTCTTCTTTGAAGAACTGGAATCGGGCTGATAGTCCTCGACACGCGAGAGGTACCCATAATGTTAGAAATTCTCGAAAAGGGAGTAGCTATAGGAACTACCCAAGTGCTTCATGGAGACAACAGAAACAATATTACAGGGATACTCAATATAACGAGCGTGATGATTATGATCATGAATATTATGATTCAAACCCAAATAGGGGTTATAACAGAGGCAATAATAATTATAGAGACAATTATAACCGAGGTAGATCACAACACAAAAGACATGGTAAATCTTATTACCAGGCTAACTCTGCACAACAGGAGTTCCACGACACCGATAATCAGAATAATGATAAAAAAAGACTCCAACAGTGTAGCAAATTCCGCTTTCGATTTTGCTAGAGCATCTGAGTGTTCGCAATGCAAATCATTATTCGATCCAACCACAGTGTCTACTTTAAGCTGCGGTCACCCGCTTCCCGCTCTCCATGCGTCAATTGCGCATAATGGAAGGGGTGCTCTTGTCTTTAATAGGGGCCTAATAGATGGTACTCCGGTATCAATTCTTTTCGATTCGGGGTGCACTACCATTGGAGTGAGGCAATCACTCGTAAATCCTTCTCGAGCTACAGGCAATATAGTCAAATGTGTAACATTTGGTGGCACATTGGAGAAGTACTCCACTGCCATTATCAATATTGCTACGCCTTTCTTTACAGGAGAGGTGCAAGCATGTCTCTTGCCGAATCCGATCGCTGATCTTATCATCGGTCGCATTCACGGGGTGAAAGAATGCACTCCACAGCAAATTTCTAATTGGGAAAATGTTAATATGCAATCGGCTAATGCAGTAATCACTAGGGCTCAAGCTCTTAATATGCCACAATCTTCACATTCTGAAGATAATGATGCGCAGATCCAAGATGATCCCTTGGAGATTTCCCACGATTCCTTTATCAAACAGCAGGAAGATGATCCTACTCTAAAGAAATTCTTTACTCTGGCAACAAAAGGTGATCCGAATAAGGATACTAATCGTAAATCTTGGATTACGATGAAGAATGGCGTACTTGTACGTATGGTACAAGACTCCGCTAAGTCCATTCATTCTCAAATCCTTGTGCCTAAAAATATGAGAGTTAAAATCTTACAGCACGCTCATGATTCGCAGTGTGCTGGACATATGGGTTTTTCCCGTACTAAAGCTAGAGTTCTTCAATCTTTCTTTTGGCCTGCTGTGAATAAGGACATACGAATCTATTGTCGATCTTGTAAAGTATGTCAAGAGATTAAATCCAGAGGTCCACGCCATGATGCACCTATTCAGGCTGCAGACATTCCCATTCGGCCATTTCAAAAAATGGCGATAGACATCATTGGTCCATTTAAGATAAAGTCTGCTAGAGGACACCAATTTATTTTGACGTGTGTTGATATGTGCACACGTTGGCCGGAGGCTGTTCCTCTAAAGAGCATAACTACTGCTGATGTCGCAGATGCTCTTTGGTTAATATTTTCTCGTCTGGGGTTTCCAGCAGAAATATTATCCGACCATGGTACCCAACTCATATCGGATACCATGTCTCAAGTAATGTCGACTCTGAAGATAGAGAGATCGCTGAGTAGTATTTATCATCCTATGTCCAATGGGATGGTGGAACGTTTGAATAGAACTCTGAAAAACCTACTAGGTAAGATAACGGAAGATCATCCTCAGGATTGGGATAGGGTTTTACCCGCGGCTCTCTTTGCATATAGAGAGGTCGCCAACGAACATACAGGATTTTCTCCCTTTGAACTTGTCTTTGGCGCGAAACCGCGAGGTCCTATGTCCTTACTTCATGATCTTATAACTGCTGATAATATTGTCGATGACACAAAATCCTCTTATGAATATGTCATCGCACTTAGACACAAGATTATTGAAGCATGCAAATTGGCAACTGCTTCTTCTGAATTTGCGAAACAGAAGGCAAGGGAATTTGCCAATAAAAAGAGATGTTTGCGTCAACTTTGTCCAGGTGACAAAGCATTTGTCTTGCTACCTTGTAGGGAAAATAGACTTCTCATTTCTTGGAAAGGTCCGTACGATATAATATCAAAAGTTTCCGATGTTGACTATATCGTCGATATTGACGGGAAGCGTAAAACCTTCCACATCAACATGCTCACGGAATTCCATGAACGTCCTGATTATTTACAACCTGTTTTCCAGGCAACGGACGATTTTCCAGTCCAACATGGACAGTACTCATCTCTGTCAGTAATACAGGATGAGGAAACGAGTTTCTCGGATGTAAATTTACCTTTTCCAATGATTCCTCTTCACTCTAATGAATCATGGAAAGATGTTGCAATTTCTCCAGAATTATCTCCAGGAGAGCAGAAACAAGTTTCTACTATGTTAGAACAATTTCAGGATGTCCTTACTGACATTCCTGGTCAAACGGATGTCATTCAACATGACATTATTCTTACTGACCATAGTCCTATAAGAGTCAGACCGTATCCTATCCCGATACATTTTCAAGCACAGGTAGAGAAAGAGTTAGATGAGATGATAGAGTTAAAAATTATTGAACCATCCACATCAGCATATTCTTCGCCGATGGTTATAGTACGGAAAAAAGACAATAACATACGTCTTTGCGTGGATTATCGCAAATTGAATCAAGTGACTAAATTCGATGCTGAACCTATGCCTTTACTAGAAGAGCTACTTACGAGACTATCGAATTCTCACTTCTTTACTAAACTCGATTTGTCTAAGGGATATTGGCAAGTTCCACTATCCGAACACGCCAAACCGTTTACTGCTTTTTCGACGCCTAGGGGTCTATTCCAATGGAATTTCATGCCTTTCGGTCTTATGAACGCCCCTGCAACATTTGTACGCATGATGCGTCGAATCCTATCTCATCGCTCAGATGTCATTGCGTATCTTGATGACATCTGTCTTTTCAGTGATACTTGGAACGATCACTATAATGGTATAAATGAACTATTGTCTATCTTACGCGAGCATAACCTGACAGCGAAACCATCGAAAGCATGTATTGGTTTTAGCGAAATATCTTTCTTAGGACACCGTGTTGGTCATGGGTTCCTAAAAACAGAAGACCATAATACAAGTAAGATACTTAACATTTCTATTCCTAAGACTAAAAAGCAAGTACGAAGTCTCTTAGGTCTAATACAATTTTATGGACGATTCATCCCGAATCTGTCCTCCATTATGTCACCTCTTTCTTCCTTGCTAAAGAAAGGGTCTCCTAATGTAGTCCATTGGACTCAAGAATGTCAATCCTCTTTGGATAAGGTTAAAACTATGTTTTCTACTTCACCTATCCTAGTATTGCCTTCTAAGGATAAGACATTTATTCTTCGTAGTGACGCTTCATCCACCGGGATTGGAGCTGCACTAATGCAAGAGTACTCTGGAACTCTGCATCCTGTGATGTATATTTCTCGGAAATTAAATGCCGCAGAGAAGAATTACTCGGTCCTAGACCGTGAATTATTGGCTATGGTTTGGTCAATCCTTAAACTGCAAAGATTTCTTCTGGGCGCGCATTTCATTGTGGAAACTGACCAGAAAGCTCTTACGGCTATTCAGAGTAAAAATCTGAAGAGCGCGAGATCAACGCGATACGCGATTGCTCTACAGCCATTTCATTTTTCGGTGCGAGCTATCCGTGGGTCAGAAAATGTGATGGCAGATATTTTGTCTAGATGCCCACATGATTCATAACTGTTATACAACTTTGATACAGTTGTTTCTATGTTGAAATGTGTACACATATGTAATATATCATATATTGATTGTAACACTACTTAGCGGTTCATTGATATTTATTCACCGCTGATCTTTCAATGTTTTTTCGTCTTTGATGATCATGATGTTAAGATATCTTAGATGAAATTTATGTATAAACTAATGTGGAAATTGTGTCATTGCTAATATTGTAGTATGCGTTGGTGACACCTCTCTGGAAATATTTATACTTAGAGAAGTACTTTCTCTAAGGTCATAAAACTTATGCTTATCATCTGCGCATGGTATTGGTGCGTTGTGAGCCTATTGTATGTTGCTCCTAGATGTATTTCAAAAAAAAAAGTACCATTTTTTTCCCCGAGGGGTGTGGTAATCTGTTGCGTGCATATTTTGACGCACATATTACAAAAATCGATATGGCTATTTAATATGGGAAAAATATAGACATTCATTCATTTGTGTATGAAAATGCTGTCTATGGTAAAAGCGAGAGAATCCATGTTTGATTCACACTTTTGATTATAGGAGTAATCGTTCTGGATATTGATCCGGCGCAAGGATATTGCGCTTACGTTTGTACTTATTTTTTAGGGCCAGAAAATATATTAATTTGCTTATTGTGTTTATGGCCTGAATTCATATGTATTACATATTATTAGTACAAGTAGAATCAGTCCTATATTGTATATTTTGGATGGGTAGGAGGGACTAGATTCTTGTTATTCCGGTCTAGCGGAAGTATGAGTTGTCTTGACAAGTCGTGATGAGTTCCGATGTACCGTGATAATGGCGGGTACGCACTTTTCAAAGGGCTGGTAGATTCTTAAGGAAATATGATTCAGGAAGTGGTTTTCTTCTAAAGGAGATGGTATCTCTACTATAGTTTATGTTAGAGACTCTCCTAAGGTACGGTACAATGTATAATTCGGACTCCATGTATTGCCAGACCCTATTTTGATGATCTCATGTCGATTCGACCTAGATGGAACATTGTGCTTCGTATCGCTAGGGTCGTGTTTTGTATCGACGAAGATGACAGACTTTCCTGCAGCGGTTATGGCTACGTGAATTAACCTGATCACCGTAGAGCTGTATGGAAACATTTATGAAATCATTTATATACCCATTATAAATTAACTCTGGCTTATATTCTCCTTCCTATGAATGTGTGAACGACAACTCAGGGAGGCAGCCATGTTAGATTTCGGTCATCATATGTTTTGATCACTGCCAAGAGAACAGATTATTTATCCTATTATCGGACAGTGACAGGGAGATCTCAATCTTGCTAGAAACCCCCCTTTCGTGGTTTCATAATATATACTACAAACTATGGACGTCAAGTAACTTTAGTTATTTACCGATCTGCCTTCACTGACGCGTTTAGTCAGATAGGGGGATGCGGCCTTAATATATCATGACATTGAACTTTTGATGTACTGCCCATTATTTCTGAATGTGTCATGACTTCAGATCTGCTATGTATACCTACAAATTGATATGTCAACATACCATGATGTACTCGTATGTCCCAGTGTGTACGTCTGAATAAATTGAGTAAACAAAGATTCCAGCAGTCTGCATTGGTGCCTTGTAGACACAAGTGTATGAGTGGTTATATTGGTCAGCACACGAACAGTACACCATTCGCGGTAATCACACTCTACACTTCTACTTCATACATACACCATCCTGCGTCGGTTGGAGTGACCAAGTTTAGGGCCTGCTTCCCCTGGAGCCTTTGCCTTCCCTAACTCAGGACTAGGGTGAGTTACCCATTTACAGCTGGGTAGACTGGAGCATGCCTGATCTCAACAACACACCACTCTTCCTTACAGAGCATACAGACTGACACTATTACAGAGTGGAAAGAAAGAAAAAAAACTTTACAGTGGGGAGCCAGATTCTGGGTCCAGCTTACGCAGTTTTGTGTTGAGAATCACAGTTTACAGCTGAAAGAACATTTGTTTGACCACATCAACACCAGTAGGACAAGCTATACAGTCGATGTCAGCTTGACCTGTATTACCGATAGGATGCTGTATCTAGGTCAGCGCTTGTTGACAGTTTTTCGCTGTACAGACAGTATTACACAGGACAGTGGTATCAAGTGTAGAAAATATCTGGAGCCAGTATTGTTGACATTTCTCAACGTACAGAAGAATCACAGTGTTGTTGAACATATAAAAGTGCATAGTTCATCTAACTTGGATCTTCATATGCTCAACCCTCTCAGAGAAAAATTCCCAGTGTAACCAGTTTAAAATTAACATCTATTACATACATAAGTGGCAAGTTATTAGAATACTAAACCCACCACCATTCCACTGTGCCTGCTCAAACCCCACTTATCACCCTGCCAACACATTCCCATTCCACCCAACCATAAACCAATCCCACCCATGCTACATCACAACATTTACAACATCATAATGTAATAACAAATAATTAAAATACTTTTAAACATTCAATTATACTATACATATATTATCCCTATTTCATTACACCATAAATTAACATTACCAACTAAATACCAATTCAACCAATCCCAAATAATCCCAATTCACAAATCATCCCACCAAAAACATTAACTAATATAAATCTTCATAAATAAAAAACAATTTTACAAAAAATAACCAACAAAAATAAACCAACTAAAATAAAATCAAATAAATACACCAATACTTTAATTCAAAAAAAAATCCATCAAACCTAAAAACCCCCCAACATAAACACCCCATATCTTTAAAATTACCAATAACCAACATATTCATAACAACACCCCCTTAAACATATCACCAAAAAAAACCATTTAACCACAAACCAAACCAAATCACATCCAAATAAATATAAACCACAATAAAAAAAAATCCAATACACATAAACCAAATATCCCAATACCAATAAAAATCCTACACTTAATTACCACCAACATAAACAAACCATACCCTACAAAAATCATCACAATTTTAACCCCCCCCCAAACCCCCAAATAACAATTATAACTCCCACCCTATCAATTTCCCCACTCCCACAAAAACCCCCCTTACCCCCTATCACAAATCAACCCAATCTTACACCCCTCCAAATACCTTCAATACCCCCCCTACAAATCTCACCCTACAATAATACCCCTTACCACCCTAACACCAATTAACAACAATACCCCCACCCCTAAATTCCACCTCCACCTACACATTACAACTCCAATACCCCAACCCTATCCCACTTTACCAAACAAACCAAAAACTTAAACATCAAACCTCCTCCCCACATAACCCAACTCAACAAACCAATCCCCCTTCCCCCACAATCACCTCCATTCCCCTCAACTCTCCCCATTTATAATCACCCACATCCCCCTCCAACTCCATCCTCTCTCTCCCCCCCCAATATATATAATCCTCCCTCCCCTATCATATCTTCCCCCCCCTCATCTTCATCTTCTCTCCCCCCCCCCCCCACTCCTCCCCCCCCCTCATCATCTCCTCCCCACTCCTCTCTAACCCTCAATATCCTCCCCCCCCAACCCCATCCTCCCCCCTCAACTCCCCTCCCATCAACCATCATCCCACCCTCCCAATCCCTCATCCCTATTCTTCCCTTCTCAAATCTTCTCCTCCTCCCAACTCCTCATCATCCTCTCCCCCCAACTCCTCCATTCCCTCCTCCCCCAACTCCATAATCATCCTCCCCTCCCCCCAACTCCTAATAATATCCATCCTCCCCCTCCCCCCAACTCCTCATCAAATCATCCTCCCCTCCCCCAACTCCTAATATCATCATCCTCCCCTCCCCCCAACTCCTCATCCATCCTCCCCTCTCCTCAAACTCACCACCACCCCAAAATTCAAAACTAAAATCCCTTT
>JAMPIV010013424.1:0-83920 GCA_024509875.1 Oreohelix idahoensis
AAACAATTGGACTATGGATCTTCTCAAACAATTGGACTATGGATCTTCTCAAACAATTGGACTATGGATCTTCTCAAACAATTGGACTATGGATCTTCTCAAACAGTTGGACTATGGATCTTCTCAAACAATTGGACTATGGATCTTCTCAAACAGTTGGACTATGGATCTTCTCAAACAATTGTGCCTTAAAGGACTGTGGAGAACAAAGGCAAATAAAAAAAATTAGTAAAAGTGAGGAAAAGGCACAGTGCTGGCTATGAAACAACCACACTAAAGGGCTATAGAGGTTGGGGCAGTAAGTTTATGTACAACAACATAGTGTTTGGATCGGTTTGGTTGAAGGACCATCTTCATTGCAGACGAACATCTCCATCAGTGCTCCAGTCTCCACCCTTAGATCACATGAGGAGGATCTCAGTACAGTCATGAACTCCGTAGCACCGGTGAGAATCCCAGTGTGCGTATACAGGAATTAAACATTCTATAAATACTTTTGTGGTGGGTAGGTTTCCCAATTTTGCCAGGGCAGCAGCCGTGTGGCTTATTCTTTACGATTTCAAACTGCCAAGGGATTTTTAACGTGTGCAACTTGCATATGGGACCTATTATTTTTGGCCTTTATCCGAGCAGGCTAGGCATTCGATCTCACTACCCGTGAGATCAGGGGGGAGTATGACATCATTAGGACCCACAGAAAAAAAATTCCCTGTACTGAGAACTGAACCAGGTACCTGTAGAAGTAAAGGTAGCCGCCATACTTCTTAGCCACTCTGACCCTGAATATAGTGTTATTTTCATAATCGTTTCAAGTTGTTAGAATTGATAAAACCAGTAGTAAATGGGTCAGTTTGGAAATAGCAGCAGGCAGGAGTAGGTTCTACTCCAGGCGCATGTTAAAAAAAAAAATAAACAGGAGGGAGACACATGGGAATCATGACTGGAGTGTCAAAGACGTAAAAGGGTCGAAACAATTACAGTATATGTCAAAAAAGCCAACTTCTGATGACCAGATTATCATAATACTGTGTATGGAGTTTTCAGTCCTCGTGAAATATGTCTGTGCTAGAAGATAGCAATGTAACACACGATGTAACAAATAATGAGAGATAACTGAGATACTGAGAAGGTGAATCTTCCATGGTATAGGAAGAAAGGATTATAATATCAACATTTAAAACATAGGAAAGATTGAAAGGTTTATTGTGATAGGAAGAAAGAATTATGATTACGAATGTTTACAACACAGAAGGATAGGATCGAGACCACAATACTAAGGTCGACTTCGTTTCAGGATGTTAGGGATGGGTTGAGAAGGGAAGAGTAGTGATGATTGTTAAACATATCACACTGTGATGTTCATTCTATCTGTTAATTTTCTCTATGCGTTTCCATTCTTTCTCTATACGTGTTCATTCTCTATATGTGTGTTTATTATCTTTATACATGTTTTTTTTCTCTCTATGTATGTTTATTCTCTTTATACATGTTCATTCTCTATATGTGTGTTCATTCTCTTTATACGTGTTCATTCTCTCTATGTATGTTTATTTTCTTAATACATGTTCATTCACTATATATGTGTTCATTCTCTTTATACGTGTTCATTCTCTCTATGTATGTTTATTCTCTTTACACGTGTTCATTCTCTATGTACGTTTATTCTCTTTATACATGTTCATTCTCTCTATGTATGTTTATTCTCTTTATACATGTTCATTCTCTATATGTGTGTTCATTCTCTTTATACGTGTTCATTCTCTCTATGTATGTTTATTCTCTCCATACATGTTCATTCTCTCTAGACGCATTCTGCTCAAATTTTCTTCATTGACCTTTTCTCTCTGCTACCAGTTTTACCCCGCTTTTTAAAATATTTGTGTTAACCATAATGAGTTTACAAATTGTTTAAAACTACAGAAAATTATCCGTTATTCGGAGACCTTTTTTAAAATACATCACTCAATTGTCTATTTTTGTTATCCTTTCTCTTCCTCTCTCGCTCTCTCCCGCCCATCCTATATCTATCTATCTATCTATCTATCTATCTATCTATCTATCTATCTATCTATCTATCTATCTATCTATCTATCTATCTATCTATCTATCTATCTATCTATCTATCTATCTATCTATCTATCTATCTGTCTGTCTATCTATCTATCTATCTATCTATCTATCTATCTATCTATCTATCTATCTATCTATCTATCTATCTATCTATCTATCTATCTATCTATCTATCCTTCCATCCATTCATCCATCCTTCCATCCATCCATCCATCCATCCATCCATCCGCCCGCACACACACCCACCCACCCACCTACCTAGCTGTCTGTCTGCCTGCCTGTCTGTCTGTCTAAACCTCTCCTTTTTTCTCTCATTCACTCTCTAGTCTTTGATGTTAAGAAGTAATTAACTAACACCTCCTAAAACCACAAACAACGCTACAGTTGTAAGCAGTAACTTCTGCTGCGGTTAAAACGTGTTCGACAAATATTTCTGCGATCCTTCCAAAAAAACACAAAGGTTATGTCTACTCAAACTCTGTAAAAAAAAAAAAAAGTAATAATTTGTTGCAGGAACAAAAATTTGTTGCGCGTCTTTTACTAGTTCTTGTAATAAAACTGAAGTTACTGTTAGTTCTTGTAATAAAACTGAAGTTACTGTTAGTTCTTGTAATAAAACTGAAGTTACTGTTAGTTCTTGTAATAAAACTGAAGTTACTGTTAGTTCTTGTAATAAAACTGAAGTTACTGTTAGTTCTTGTAATAAAAACTGAAGTTACTGTTAGTTCTTGTAATAAAACTGAAGTTACTGTTAGTTCTTGTAATAAAACTGAAGTTACTGTTAGTTCTTGTAATAAAACTGAAGTTACTGTTAGTTCTTGTAATAAAACTGAAGTTACTGTTAGTTCTTGTAATAAAACTGAAGTTACTGTTAGTTCTCTGTAGCATTAGAATCTTCCTCTGTACAACATTTGTTTCCCTCTTTCTTCTATGTCTGGATTGAACGATTATTGTTCTCTATCTTCATTTTTATGTTATTTCTTTCCATTTCTTTTTCATTTTTTTTGTTTTCTCTCTTCTTCTTTCTCTTCCTAAAAGTTTCCTCTTCCACGTTTTCTTTATCTTCTCCTCTCATCTATATTTTTCGACATTTGATGCTTGTCAAAAATCTTTTACTTTTATCTCATTTTACTTACGAGTATAATACTAATTCAGAAACAAATGTTTATAAAAACAGAATGGAAGAAAGAAGGAGGAGACTAGACAAAAGAAACGTAAAAGAATCGATAGGCGAAATGGGGACTCGAACCAGAGACCATACGAGAAACCAGATGGATCAGTCAATCAATCAATATCCTTTAGCTCCTCAAGGAGCATATGCCTATAACAAACACACGCCGAGTCGTCCTAAGCCCAAGTTCTTTCAACGTCTTTCTCAACATTTTCACTCCTGTCTCCAGTTCTGTCCTGAAGATTGTACTAAACGAAAAAAAAGTTAGTCGGCAACCCACACTCTTTTCGGATTTCTCTGAGCTGCTTCGTGAACTTCCTTTCCAAAGAACCTTTTGTGTTGGACGGCTGAATTTACTTATGTTCTGTATTTGACCTGTCCATGTTATTTGTTAATGTCTTTGTGGTTTAACATTTTTTTACAAATGAGATACCCAACCATCCTTAGTCGCTTTTTACTACATGCGTAGTAGGGAACAGTGTTACCATTCTTTGCTCCAGTTCTGGGACCGGGTAACACACGCGTGAAACCAGATAAATGCCAGAGGAATAAGGATGAGAAAAACACGCTAACGTTGGATAAGTACACACTTAATGAAATCAGCGATAATATCATCGACGACATCTTTGTCAATGACAAGGAAATGACGTGTTTGTTTTCGAGAGTAGCTATGTTAGGAGTGACCATATTAATAAAGATAATGATTGTGATGACTGCATTACACCTGTACCAAAGTACTTCATATGCGCTGGCAATGGTGGATTCTGTAACATGTTTTGTTATGTGATGAGGTAGCTACATCCATTAACAACTTTTTAGTTGTATCTCACGATGTGCCTAGAGGAAACTGTTAGAAATTCATCATATCATAAGGTCTGTTATATTTGGACATGCACCTTAATATAACTGAAGGACCAACATTTAAAGAAAGTAAAACAACAAACGGACAACCTTTTTTTTTTTTTTTTAGCTAATATGTATTTAGCCTGTCTGTTTTCTGTCTATCTCTTTAGTATGTCTTTCTGTCATACTTTCCCACCTTCTCACTTTTCTTCTCTTAATCCTGTATTTTATTTTCGAAACTTTGTATCCATTCGATATCTATTCTTCTCAGACATTTGATCTCATTCCATTTTTTCCTTCCTCTTTCCTGAGAGTAATTACTTCTTCGCATTTTTCTCCATCTTCTCTTCTTCCTCAATTTTCTTCCATCTGTAAATCTTTGCCAGCAAAGAAAATGTACATGATAACGTGCATCACCGTAGAATCCTATGTAAGGCGTTCATCATTACTGAGCGCAGATGTCATATTCTTGAAGTCGGTGTCAGTTTTCACATTCCCGGAGATTATGCAGGTGTAAAATAAAAGCTGCAAATATGCGCTAAAAATTTATCGTTTGTGATAAGATGAAGAGAAAATAATTTACGAAAAGAAAACACGCCGCAGATAAAATGGAGCTTGTGATGAGCACAGGCAGTATGCCAAAAGACTACAGAGGTGTGAAGAAATAAAAGACAAGTTAGTCAAACACAGTCAGGATCTAGATGCAGAAGTTGTTCCGATGTTGTTTTCGAACTAAGACAGTTCAACCAAACCATAGAAGAGCAATAAGAACATAATGTTGCCTTCATCCGATTGGCTAAGCCAGTCGAACCTTGGTAGCATCACGATCCAGTCTACCCAGCTGTAAATTGGCACCCCACTCTGCTCTTGAGTTAGAGAAGGCAAAGGCAGTGAGGAACAGAACTCGATCGCACCATTTCATAAAGCTTGACCTATAGCACGTTTCACTAGCTTTGCCCTCAAACAAATGTAATTATCTGATTAACCGTCTAACGTATTAATGCCATTTTTTGCATACGATGTTATATTGGGTTAGACCCAACAAATATATACTTTATATCTGTGCATCTTGTCCAGTTCCCATAAACGGATGAAATCCTTTGATCTTTGTCGGCATACTAATTATTGTGTATCGAGAAAAGAAATTTTACCACTTCATGCACAGATTCTGTGAATTGATTAGGCATAGGCGTGTCTACTATTACAATAATGTGGCCATCACGTTTGCAATTGAATACGTGTTGAAGATGATTTCTTAAATGATCTGCATGCGAGATACTCGTGACATTGTTTGTCATTGACATTTAATGCGCTACCATACTGGACTTTCCTTGATCTAATTATTTCAATGGGTATCATCTCTTTGCGGTTCATAAATATCATAATGGAACGTTGCTCCTCTAATGTGCTTGTAAATAACGGTAAGGTCATCTTTAAAGAAATTAAACTTCATCCGAATCATAATCAGATGTCTCTGAGAAATTGATAATCAATCTCGGCTGAATGAAGGACAAACCATCATTCTTCCAATATTCCTCTTCCTCTTGTAACACATGGTTCTCACTTTTCTTCCAATAATCCCGGCTATATTGGAGATGGCGGCTTTTATAAGTATTTCAACATCTTTTAATTTGAACGTTCTATTTTCTGTTGCTACCTGTTCCTTAATTTTAGCCCATACTAATTCTATTGGGTTTAAGTGAGAATGGTAAGGAGGTAATCTTAAACATCTGTGACCATGTTCATGGATTGCCTTGTCTATGTGAAATATCTTTGTATGCTGTGTCTTTTTTTACAATTCCAAGTAATTCAGGTTCATGGACATTTCGTTGAATGGAATGTTGTTTATGGTCAGCCAAATCTTTATTACATCTTTAATACTTGGTGAATTAGAAACTTTATCTTCTGGTGCCACAACGTTGTGATATGAGGCATTGTCCATTATCAAACACCACGGTCTATCCAAGGAAGGAAGTACATGATTCACAATCCAATCTTGAAATATCTTGCCATTAACTCTCTGCATGGTAATCCCTATTATCTGTGGATTTTGAAACAAATATGAGTTCAGTATTATTTAGAAGCCCATGATGGCTGCTTCCTGGATGTGCAATTATTAGGCGCTGTCCTTTGCTGCTTGGTACTAGTCTCTTAGTTGTTCCATCAGATGATTGCCATTCTCGTTCATTACTGTGGTGCGCATTGATCCAAGTTTCATCTAAATACACAAAATCATAACAATCTCTTCTCATTTCTCTGACCTCGCGTAAATATTTGCTTCTCATAGCAACTATATGAGGCTTCTCACAAATAAGGTTTCTACCACCAACATATTTTCTAAAAGTGAATCCCAAACTCCTAATAGTCCTCCATAGCGTAGATTTGGAAATATCAATGTCATTATTCTTTCTTAACCAAATTTTCAATTTCCTTAAAGTCACTGCCTCATTATTGTGAAACATATTGCAAATTTCTCTGCGGATCAATTCTCTGTGAAAATTATCCACCACTCTAGGCATAATTTTCGTGTGTAAAACACTGGAATTAGACATTTCAGATGTCGCTATCCAGCGGTGCAATGATCGTTTGCTTATCCCCAAGGCGTGAATAGTCCTCTTTTGTGGGTTTGAAATGGAATGATATAGTTTTCCTCGAGTAGCTTCATTGCAGAAATACTTAAAAATCCTATTTGTGATTTGCTGTAATGTCATAAAATGTACTCGCAGACTCATTTTTGCTTCTTAACCACACAATAATTTTTGTAGACACACCTCTGATTGACAATGTGTGCGTTGCACCGGATATAAACTGTTTTATGTTCAAGAAATGCGATTTCACGCAATTTCACTAAAAAATCATGCCAATTGCTTGATAAACCAAAAATGTGCAAATGAGGTCGTATAATTTACTGTAGACATTTCAATATGTGTGCGTGTGATGTGTGTTGGCAAGTAGGATTTTATATTATATCGCAAAGAAACGAACATTGAAACCAATGGCCGCATTTTAATGAAAAATTTAATTCATAGGGTCTATACCATTTCAAATTCACACACAAAATTTCACTTATATGCGTTATATATTCGCTGAGATATAGCATTTTGAAGTTGGGCAAAGCTAGTGAAACGTGCTATAGTATCTTGTTTAGGATTACCGTTACGTTTTGAAAGAGCCATACTAGCAGGACAAGTTACTAGAAAATAGGAAATTATTGACAGCTTAGAAGTGTGCAGAATAATTTTACATAATAAAACTTGTTTGTTTGTTTGTTTGAGTGGTGTAAATGTAATAATTTGCGACACTAAGACCACTTAAGTGCAACCGAGCTTAATGTCATCTTCTCAATCTTGCTCCACTGGCATATATCTGGTTCTTTTGATCAGTAAGACCAGATCATTAATGCGAAACTGATGGCAAGAACCAGACACGTGCGGGTGGAACAAAAGACGAGAAGAAGATGCTGGGAATGGATAGGACGCACATTGATGAAACTTACTGATAGCATTTCAAGACAGTCATTGTTTTGGGATCTCCAGGGTAAGAGAGGTAGTGGTAGATCAACGAACGCACAGAGAAGAGAACTGGAGACAGACATGAAGGGCATAAAGAAAGACCTTGAGCTGATGGAACAGGCAAGGAAGACTTGGCATAAGTTTGTTGTGGGCCTAGGCTTCTTGGTGGAGATGGTGATGCTGATGAAACTAAATGTTTATCATAAATATAACTTTAAAATTGTTAATATCTTCTTGTATATCTCATAGTTAACAATGACAATGTAGTAGTTGCCCCCTTCAGTCATAAATGACTACGAGAATACGCCCCTGAGGTGATTGCCTTCAGTTGCTTTTTTCTAGCCTGGTGTTCCTTCAGCGTGATTTTTTTCTTCTCTTCTTCTTGTTGAGAGCTTCTTTTCGCCCAATCTGAGGTGGCAGCGTAGGGGGCATCGGCACTTGGTGCGATCGGCAGCCTCGTCCTCCCAGGTTGCTGAATTTATGTGAAGTGCTTTCATGTCTCTCTTACACATCTGTTTTAACCTGAGCTGCGGTTGCACGACTGTTGTTTTGCCATCTGCCAGAGGTCCGTACAAAATATCTTAAGGGATGCGACCATCTTGCATACGGCGGACATGGCCAAGCCAGCGTAGTCTGCGCTGTCTAAGCAGTTTATACATTCTATGAAGGCCAGCACGTGACATTACCTCGATATTTGACACTTTGTCCTTAACAATGATAGTAATAAGTCGTACATGTATATTATGATTAGTTAAATTTAACAAAATCTAAAACGCAGTTCGTCACTAATACTGTTTAAAAAATGTAGTAGATGTGCCGTCATCTTGCTCGATCCTCGACGTTTATTGTCAATATGGCGACACCTCCTTTTTCATGATATCCATCCACTTTCGATGGGAATATTATGAGAAGGGATAATTTGAAATATAATGTGAGAACAGAAAATATTAATGGAAAAAAGATATATAGGATGACAAAGAGAGAGGAAACTGGGCGTTTTAACGTCGTGGCTTTGAAAAACATCAAAAATAAAATTAATTAACAGAGCTGGGAGAGAGGAAAGTGTTGACAGACATGATCGCCTACGCTGCCTGCCATTGAACGTGGAAGTGAAGCAGATCTGCCCGCAGAATGCTTCAAGAAATGATAAGCTGACAAAGGTAATAATGTGTATTCGAATAAATCGTTCGCCATAGGAAGTTTTTACTTAGTGTATGTGTCACTTAATTATTGGGTCGATCTCTTTTCCTCTCCGGCAGTATTATTAAAATTTTTTTTGTGTTCAAAATTTCCGTGTTTGCCCCTTTTCTTTCTCTGTTATCAAGCAGATATTTAATACTTTCATATCATTTTATACTTCTCTCAGTCATAATTCGTCATGAACTCAGATGCGCCGGTCAGCGACCGAGCGTTGGGGTTACCTAAGGCCTGCGGGGCAATAAATTACCCGTCTGTGGACAGATTACAGACACGCACTTATCAGTCGGACACACCTGAGCGGAAATGTTGTAATAGTCCGGGCAGATGTAAGAAGTATTTTGTAAACATTGCCGAGAGAGGATCGGATGTTTTCATTCCATATTTGGCAGACATAAACTCTGCAGTAACGAGCAAAAATTTCCAAAAGGAAATAATTTGAATTACCCCACAAAACAAGCATGTTTGAAACGATTGGCAGACACTCGGAATGAAGGAACAACACCCCTTCCGATTGGAGCCCTGCTTAACACCGTAACAAACAAACGCGGGGGAAGACAGGCAATATAACCTGACACTTCAGCCAGAGCAGAACACTTTGAAAATTCACTCTCGGTATAAGTGGTCTGAAGTCGACGCTAGACACCATCATCAGACGGGTCTTAGAGACACGGGACCAACTTTGCAGTTACTCTCTGATTCTACTTGGAATGTGCTGCAACTCTTAATTTGATGAGGAACGTGAGCAGTCCAGTCACCTACCTGCGAAGAAGAATCAAAACACCAGCGGGAGCAGAAACCTCATTGGCAGCTAAGTAGTCGAATAAATGCTGCCAAGTGAAACTTCCACTTATATAATTCCCCAATAACATCATATGATGATGACCAATTTTTGATAAGGAATATTCAATTTTTAATAACTGTTAGAACCTAAGTGATTATTAAATTTGTTATTTATATCTATCCAAATTTAAAGTTGATTTAATCATTTTGAATGTGTTGTATCCGTATGTCTCAGACAATTTCTTAAATACACTCAATCAGAGCTACTAAATAATAATAAGAGGAAATTCGCTGAATTAGCTGGGGGTTTGAACGAGCTACGAATTATAAGATAACCCTATCCTTCACAAAAGTTGTCGGCAGATCCTAGAGTTAACGTGCTCAGCCAATGCAGCATTGTTCTCGCTTTTCTGAATGTCTTGTGAACACTCCCTGGAGCTTCGACAAGCATCATTATCCTTCTATCTACAACTCTGCCAAGAGTAATCTTGTGCGAAGGTAGACACCTTTGAAGACCCACATTAGTTACTCTTGAGTTTTGGCCTCTGTTGGACCACTACTGCAGAGCTAAGTGGAGGCAACCCGTGACAGTATGTTTTAATATTTTATTACGAAAGCTAGACATGCCATTAAGTGGACGCCCACAGGAGAAGAGTTCATGTGGGAATCACAGCACCTCATTGGCAGAGCTAAACAAAATATATTTAAAAAAATATTTTAAACACACCTTTAATGCACTAAAAACTCAAAAATAATTTTTCAAGCAGTTTATAGCTTGCAGTGAAAATACGTAACATCAAATTGACAAAAAGCATGGGGCGCTTAAGCGCTTATCATATATTTTATCCATAAGTGTCTAATGAAGATTGCAAGATTTGAAGGTGACATACAAGACAAGTTAAAGAAAAACGTAAAAAGCTACACACACACACACGCATGCACGCACGCGCGCGCGCGCGCACGCACGCACGCCCGCCCGCCCGCCCGCACGCACACACACGAAAAGAAATCAATGGGGATAAACAAACGGCCGCTATGTTCCAAAATGCAACGGAAAAGAGGGATGGATGAATTAATGAACATATATTGAATACATTTTATTGCAGTAACAGATGTAAAGTAGGATACGTTTGCTTCATTTAGAAACTCAGATACAGGTTTGCGAAATCACACATTAAGAATTAAATGTGTTTTTGACATGCACTTTTGATGTTTAAACGTAAGACACACACACACACACAAATAAAAATAAAAATAAAATTTCGTGAGCAAAAATTGTGGGCAGCTTAAATATAGTATACACTGGGCTTCAGCATGTGCTATATCGACCACTATTGTGCGTGTGAGGATGGTCATCATTTCAATGAAAGTGTTAGAGTTGGGTTGTATAAAAAGAAAAAGTAAATAAATAAAATTAAAACAGTGGAATACTAAAAGACTGAAAAAGTAATTCGTAACAAGGTTTCGAACCCGTGACAACTTGTTCCAAAGCACAACAGCCTATCTGTTGAACTGTCGCTCGGAAATAAATGTTTTCATTTTTGACTTTAACAAGATACATAATATAGAGAGAATATAACATTGCGAATGAAGCAACAAATAAAGGCCAAATATAATTGGTCTCTGCTGAATATGCAGTAGAAAGAGCTCGTAATCATTATAGTTTTGTCTTTGTGGGTTACTTGTCCGTTTTAATATAATTTTATAGTTTTGTCTTTGTGGGTTACTTGTCCGTTTTAATATAATTTTATAGTTTTGTCTTTGTGGGTTACTTGTCCGTTTTAATATAATTTTATAGTTTTGTCTTTGTGGGTTACTTGTCCGTTTTAATATAATTTTATAGTTTTGTCTTTGTGGGTTACTTGTCCGTTTTAATATAATTTTATAGTTTTGTCTTTGTGGGTTACTTGTCCGTTTTAATATAATTTTATAGTTTTGTCTTTGTGGGTTACTTGTCCGTTTTTAATATAATTTTATAGTTTTGTCTTTGTGGGTTACTTGTCCGTTTTAATATAATTTTATAGTTTTGTCTTTGTGGGTTACTTGTCCGTTTTTAATATAATTTTATAGTTTTGTCTTTGTGGGTTACTTGTCCGTTTTAATATAATTTTATAGTTTTGTCTTTGTGGGTTACTTGTCCGTTTTAATATAATTTTATAGTTTTGTCTTTGTGGGTTACTTGTCCGTTTTAATATAATTTTATAGTTTTGTCTTTGTGGGTTACTTGTCCAATCAAACGAACAACTGAAAGAGTTGCTCAGCCTAGGAACTGCCCAACATCACGCAAGAAACCAAGTAAACGAGCAGGAGAAACGAGCATTAGGACCTACAAGCTGAGAGAGCCAGAAATTAAGACCAGATATCAGGGGCTTATTGCTACAGCAGTGAGCAACACAGAAGAACGACCTGATGACTTGGAAACCCTCTGGAATAAATTCAAGGATATCATAAAGACAGCTGCTGCAGAAGCATGCGGTGAAGTCCGACTTGGGAACCAGAGAAAGAGGACACCTTGGTGGACAGAGGAAGTCAAAGAGAAAATAAGAGAGAAGAAAATGGCATGGAAACAATACTTAGGAGCTAAAAACACAACAGGACAAATGGAAAAAATATAGAGAATATGTGACACTCAGAACAGAAGCAAAGAACAAAGTGCTAGCAGCAAAACAGAAGTCCTGGGAAGAATTTGGAGAAAAGCTAGAAAAAAGATGCACAAGAAAACCAGAAATTGTTCTATAAGACCCTAAAAGAACATGAGGAAAGAAAAACAATGCCCTCTCAAATTTATAAAGGACAAGCAAGGCAAATTGCTTACTGCCCCGAAGGAAGTAATGGAAAGATGGAAAGAATATTTCTCAGAACTCCTGGATGGTGAGCATGATGAAGCATCAGAAATGATAACCACTGACACAGAAGAGGAAACCAATAATGGTGAAGATGACATAAAGATGGAAGAACTGAGGGCAGCACTAGAGAAAATCAAGATGGGCAAAGCAGCAGGGCATGATGGTATAACACCAGAAATGGTTAAGTACATGGGAGCATCAGGCGGCCTGTTCCTCTTAAGGGTCTTATTGGCAGGATGGTGCAACAAGACCATACCAAAGGATTGGGAGATTGCCATCATAACACCAATTTTCAAAAAGGGTGACAATCGACAATGTGGAAACCATAGAGGCATATCCCTTCTCAGTGTCCCTGGTAAAATCTACTCTAGAATCCTAGAGCAGAGACTCCGACACCTAGCTGAGCCACAATTGGATGAGGTCCAGTGTGGATTCCGAGCAAACCGAAGTACTCAAGACCTAATCTTCACACTCAGACAGCTGAGTGAAAAGGCCCTTGAGTATAAGAGTGAGATCCATCTTTGTTTCATAGATCTGGAAAAGGCGTTTGACAGGGTCCCCTGGAGCAAACTTTGGGTCTGTTTGGCAAGGAAGAATATTCCAGCACCTCTGATTCATGCTATACAGAGCTTCTACAAGTCTTGCAGAAATTATGTGAGGACAGCAAACCATAAGTCAGAAGAGTTCAGGACCACCACTGGTGTAAGAGAAGGTGATATCCTATCACCTTACCTCTTCATACTCCTTATGGACGATGTCATCAAGGCATGTAAGGAAAGAACAAGAAAGTATTCAGTGGGGTACTGGAAGATGAGACAGGTCTATATTTCGGAGCTGGCATTTGCTGATGATGTTGCCCTGATTGCTAAATCAGAGGCACATCTCCAATCCAACCTGCAAGTCTGGAAGGAAGAGCTGGAGAAGAGAGGGATGGTCATAAGCAGCTCTAAAACAAAATCCATGGTGATATCACGAGAAGAAAGAAAACATCAGATTAAGTTGGGAGAACAGGTCCTGAAGCAGGTCGACCACTTTAAATATCTCGGAGCTATTATAGACCGAAAGGGAGGCATCAAAGAAGAGTTGGCCACTCGAAAAGCAGCGGCTGGGAGACTTTTTCAGGCCATAAATCGTGGATTCCTCAGCAAGAGAGAGGTTGGTAAGAAAACGAAGATGGCTGTATACCGCTCCACCTATGTCCCAGTCTTGACATATGGATGCGAGTCGTGGGCAATGACTACAACCCACAAAAGCCAGATCCAAACCTCAGAAATGAGGTATCTGAGGAAAGTGGTTGAAGTAACAAGAAGAGACATGGTCCGCAACCAGACGATCCGTCAAGGCCTAAAATCCCACCCGCTGCAGACCCAAAATAGAACAGTCCCAACTAAGATGGTTTGGCCATGTCTGCAGAATGGGAGAAGATCGGCTACCACGACAAGCATGGGAAACAAAGAGCCAAGGATCCAGACCTCCAGGACGACCCAGAGTCCGCTGGGAGGACAACATTAGACAATCTTTGAAGGACCGAGGACTAGAATGGAACCAGGCCAGGAAGAAGACAGCTGATAGAATGGTCTGGCGCTCTCTCTTCCAAACCTCTACACCTCACGGTAGAAGGGGAACGACTAAGTAAGTAAGGGTTACTTGTCCGTTTTAATATAATTTTATAGTTTTGTCTTTGTGGGTTACTTGTCCGTTTTAATATAATTTTATAGTTTTGTCTTTGTGGGTTACTTGTCCGTTTTAATATAATTTTATAGTTTTGTCTTTGTGGGTTACTTGTCCGTTTTAATATAATTTTATAGTTTTGTCTTTGTGGGTTACTTGTCCGTTTTTAATATAATTTTATAGTTTTGTCTTTGTGGGTTACTTGTCCGTTTTAATATAATTTTATAGTTTTGTCTTTGTGGGTTACTTGTCCGTTTTAATATAATTTTATAGTTTTGTCTTTGTGGGGTTCTTGTCAGTTTTAATAATAAATTTTATAGTTTTGTCTTTGTGGGTTACTTGTCCGTTTTAATATAATTTTATAGTTTTGTCTTTGTGGGTTACTTGTCCGTTTTAATATAATTTTATAGTTTTGTCTTTGTGGGTTACTTGTCCGTTTTAATATAATTTTATAGTTTTGTCTTTGTGGGTTACTTGTCCGTTTTAATATAATTTTATAGTTTTGTCTTTGTGGGTTACTTGTCCGTTTTAATATAATTTTATAGTTTTGTCTTTGTGGGTTACTTGTCCGTTTTAATATAATTTTATAGTTTTGTCAATTATAAGTTTGTGTGAGTAATTATAAAATATTGTTTAGAATGTTTTGCTTATTTTGGAAATTTGAACTGGATTATTTAAAACTTATAAATAATTATTAATACAATGTTACAATTTATGCAGGCGAGCGACATATATCTTCTTCCTCTTCTTTCTTCGTACACTCTCAGACGTCAACTTGAATATATTCAAAGAAAGCAGTGGGCAGCTTGAGGCTATGTGTATCTCCATAGAGCTTTTAAAGGAATAGTACTCGTGGTGGCCACGTGTGCTTTCTCTGTTCCTCATATGTGGGAAGTACCTAGTTCTTACGTGTCCTATCTAGGCTTCACTTTCTTTCCTTTCCTGACGAAGGCCTTGTGGCCGTAACGTAGACTATTTTCTTTGTCTCTTGTCCTCGTAAGACGAATCACCTTTTTTCGATTTTTTTTTTCAAACCCATCCAGCGTTTTTTTTAAGCAGATGTTCAGCAGTCATTTTATCGATGCCACAGTTACACTCATAGGTAGTTCCTATCTTTAGCTTGTTGGAGTGGCAGATGTAAGTGACATAATAAGATTTTGAAAAAAAAAACTTGGCACAGTTCAAAAAAAAAAAAAAAAAAAGAAAAAAAAAGTAAAAGATAGGAAGTTGAAGTCGAAGACCACTAATATGCATCTTAAATATGTTTAAAAAAAAAATTCGTCATCAGATATCTGTTGCCAGTTCAATATACTCCAAGATATAATAGTTTGAAAACAAGGCAGAAAATAAATTTGTGGAGGTTTTAAAGGAAACGTAATAGTGTCGATTCTCAAGCGAAATATGGGCTCAGTAAAATGAAATTGTCGCCGTGTGTGGCATGCATCCCTGCAGTTTTGACATTTAAATAATAAACAGATTTATGCTTGCGAGATTTTTATATCTGTTGTAATTTTTTCATCGTTATGACAAGGATTTTGGGATGTTTTCCCCCAAGGATTTCCGTATGTGATGCGCTGCAGAAATGGAATTTGCAATATATTTTTAAGCAACAGTTCATTAACTGCATGGCGTGTTGAATTATTGATGCTTGAAAAAATATTATGTCTTCCATTTCTTCTTTTTCCCTTGGGGTGCCATGTCTTGTTTGTCGAGTTATTTATCTGGCTATTTTTCACTTTTATCATTATTATTACTATTATTATTATCATGCTCTGCTTTTACTAGCGCATGAGCGATTTATCTCGTCATCATCATCATCATCATCATCATCATCATCATCATCATCATCAGAATCACCATAAGAATCATCATCATCACTATCGTCATCATCATCACCATCATCGTCATCATCATCATCGTCATCATCATCATCATCATCACCATCATCGTCAACGTCATCATCGTCGTCATCAACATCATCATTATCGTCATCATCATCAGCATCATCATCACCATCATCGTCATCATTATCAACAAACACATGCCAAGTTCTCCCATCATGCGGCCTCAGATCCGGTTCCCTCCATGTCTTCTTCATTGATTTCTCTCCACTTCTTTTCTCCATGTATTTTTCGGCATCACTCTACCGCTGTTACAATGGGGGTTCCAGAACAAGAACAACCTTGTAATGCTATCAGCAGGTTTCGTCAGTGTGTATCCTATCAATTGTTAGGGTCTTATTCTCATCTCTTTTTTTTCACCGGCTCTTGTCTGGTTCTTGTCATCAGTTCCACATTGGTAACCTTGTCATCCCATTTCAATCCTTCTGTTGTACGCTAGCAGCCATTTATGAAAGTCTGTAGCTTCTCCGTTGTTGTTCTTAGTATTCTCCATGTTTCGGAACCATAAAAAAGGATTGAATTGACACGTTGATAACACTGATGATACGGGTACGATTCCTTAATAGCTTGACTTGCTATGTATTGAATCAAGAGTGCAACAGACTCCATGCTTTGACACTCTGTCTTTATTTAGGCCTTGAGTCGCCTTCCAGGGTTATACTTGATAGCTTTACATGTAACTATACTGTGGGTTCAATTTTGGCCAGACATATCCCAACTCCCTGGCCCGCACACAGGCACTCAGGCACTAACACGTCAATAACCATTGACAATGTACAAATATTTATTACAACACAAGGTTGTTCATCTCTTCAAGTGCATAATACAAGGATTCTCTTCTAGTCGTGTCTAGACTACCGTCTCGTCCTCGGAGACATCATGCATTTTAATACAGTCTGGTACTCACGCATTTAGAAACTTCACACTCTGCTTTTGCCTAAACTGATAATACACTTGCAGTTGAAGATGTAATACAATTGATGGTAAAATAGCATGCAGGTGGATTAATAACACAAGCTGAAGATATCGTCCACACGGACACATGCCATCTACACAGGCCGAAGACACAAGCCCAAGTGGGTAGGTTGTTTTTAAGAACGCTCTGAACTTGTCCCAATTCAAAGTTGCCGTCTGCTATCAATTATGAGCAGCAGTCAAGACGTCACTTCCTGTAACCACGGACTACCGTGTATAAACAATATACATCAGGAAGTGATCGTATACAAAACATGATATGATATTTACTCATATCATTTACTCCCCCCTGCACTAAAATAATAAAAAGGAACTTTTCATTATTTCCATAGTACAGAAATCTACAAGGTCACTGGAGAAAACCATATGACAATATCCATATTCTCAACTGTCATCCTATGATAGCACCTAGAGGGCGGCGTGCTCCATAATCGACAATTTGACACACAAGGTTTGGTTTTTAGTTAATAACATTACCAAACCATTTATCGTTTAGAAGGACACTCTTTTGACACGAATGTGAGGTAACTACATTAATTAGAAGGCAGTGTGGAAAAAGTCAATATGTTAGTCATGGCACTCATACAGCATACCATGTCAGCAAACGCCTTAAGTCATGTCGGTTATGTAAGTCTCCCTATCTATCAAATGAAATGCATAATAAGCAATCAAAGACAGAATAGATCATATGAGGCAGACAAGTCAAAATATAAATGGTGACTGTGACAATATGTCAAAATAGTTATTAATATTTGTATGTATGCAATGTCATGTGGTGAATGACAATGTTAATGAGATGTCATGTGAAGATATATTACTTAATATCTAAACATACGAAGGTTATAAGTTATACTAAGTATAAACACTAGTGCAATTCACTTTACAAAGTGACACATTAATGAACTAATGCAATATAACCAGGGTTACTAAACCGTTAATGTTTGACCATACAAAGTCCTTCCTGTAGAATTTTTTTAAAAGAATTAAAGTTCCAATAAGTCATTAGTTTGTACTTATTCACACATCATTGTTATTGATGTCCAGTTATGTACATATGCCGGAACGAAATAGTTCATTGAAAAGATCCATTTTTCCTCTATGTCGGATGTCGATGTTTGTCTTCCATGCAATAGCATATACAGCATAGATACCATTCTTCATTCCGTACTTGAGAATTTTATAGGTCCATGTTGAAATATAATTTCTTTGTTATGTCCCTTTTTGATATTTGGAGTAAGTAATTTATAGTTACTTCCCTTTTTATTAAACGTTTCAGTCATATAATTAGTGCAAATCATTTTGGAAATTGCAGCAAAGTATCTGAAATGTACAGAATTGGATAGTTATACCGCCAAGAGTCATTCTACAACGTGTATGTAGTAGCGAAGTATTGTCCTTGACCTTGACCAAGTGCACTAGATATGATTACGCCGAACGATTGATATTATCAGTTGACTTCGGATGGACAGAAATTCATCATCATCATCATGTTGCTTGGCATAATGTCTCTAGTTTTGCAACCGGTTTAAAAAAAAAAGTGCATGACGACGCAAAATGTGGCTGTAATCCCTGAAGTATGCGAAATATTGTTAACAGAAGGCATATGCCTTTGTTCTTGCTATTTTTGCTTCATATTTGTGAAAATACTTCATGATTTGTCAGAAAGAAAGTTCTGTAATCATTGAGCATCAAAGTTGGACTGCAGTAGCATTTGCGGCGACAACTGGAGATAGCGGATGCTTCATGCATCTTGACAATACATCAGCCATCACATTCACTCTTCCCTCGATGGGTCTAATCTGGTATTGATAGGGTTGAAGGGCCAGTGCGGCACGGGCAGCCTTTGCATTCTTAAATCTCGCTGTTTTCAGGTAAGAGAGTGCTCTCTGGTCTGTCTCGAGTGTGAAACTTGCACCAAGCAGGTAGCGCTGAATTTAGAGAAGCAGAAAACAAGAGCCAGCAGCTCTTTTTCAATAATCGAGTATCGCTGCTCAGTAGGCGTTAGCTTCCTGCTAACATAAAGTGTCGGATGCAAACAGCCATTCCATTCTTGCAACAACGAACCTCCAATGGACGATTTTGATGCGTCGACTCTAAGAGTAAAATGTTTAGAAGGATCAGGCAATCTTAATATAGGCAATTTGGAAAACAGACATTTTAATCTATCCAAAGTTACATGACATTCTTGACTACAAACAAACCTATTTGGTGACTCTTTCTTCACCAGTGATGACAATACGGACGTATACTCTGCAAAATTGGGGATAAACTTGCGATAAAAGTTTAGGAGCCCCAGAATACTTCTAACCTGTTTTTTTTGTCTTGGGTAAATCAAGGTTTAGAATTCTAGAAATGGTAGTATCCTCTGTTTTCAAAAAACCTCCTCCCACTTTATAACCCAAAAATGAAATCTCCTGAAATCCAATTTTAGTCTTAGATGGACGTGCAGATAAATTACAAAGACGTAGAGTGCTAAGTAAGGATTGAATACCCTCCAAATGTTCATCCCACGATTGATGAAACAGACAAATTTCGTCAATGTAAGTAATGAGGTCTTCTCTGTCAGAGAAGAGTCGTCTCATCATGCGAACGAAGGTCGCAGGTGCGTTTACTAACCCAAAGGACATATAATTGAATTGAAATAGACCCAATGGAGTAGCGAACGCAGTATAAGGCTTGGATCGTTCAGTTAATGGCACTTGGAAATAGCCTTTAGACAGATCAAATTTAGAGAAAAATGTAGCCGAAGCTAGTCTATCTAATAAAGACTCCAACACGGGAAGTGGTTCCGCGTCATGAATAGTGACAGAATTTAGACGTCTAAAATCTATGCATATACGTATAGATTTGTCTTTTTTCCGGATCAAGACCATCGGAAAACTATAAGGGGAATGAGATGGAGAAATGACATTTAATTTCACCATCTGTTCTAGTTCCTCCTTAACGTGACATTGTAAATGTATCGGTATAAGATACGGTTTCAACTTAATCGGTTGAAAGTCTGTCAGAATAATATCATGTTCGATGATATCAGTGTGTCCTGGGACATCAGTAAGGACATCAGCAAAAGAATGTAAGATTAAAGTAACCTGTTCTTTCTGGAAAGAGGATAGAGTTGGCGATATATCAACATCTTTCCAACTTTTAGTAGCTAAGTAGTGATGACTAGGTAATACTAATAGTGAGTCATTTCCATCAGTCAAATCAGAATTTTCCTCCTGTATGACAGCCAAAGAAGAATGCCGACAGACAGATTGACCAAGAGCTTCAAAGACTGGTCTTAGATATGGTGGACGTGTATGAAACTGCTGTAACATATTGATATGAAAAGTTTTTTCTTTTCCATCTACTGAGACAATATAATCAACATCAGACAGTTTCTCCACAATCCTGTAAGGACCTCTCCATGACACTAATAGTTTATTATCTCTCCTGGGTAATAGTACGTATGCTTCATCATCCGGCCAAAGTTGGCGTAATTTGCGGTTTTGGTTAATAAATAACCTCGCCCTAAGCTTTGCCTTTTCAGATGAACCTTATGCTATTTGGCATGCGTCTATATTTCATTCCTCAAAATTGACCACATATTGATAGGAGGTCTGAACCTCCTTGTTCATTGCAGCACCAATTAAAAGTTGTTTTAATATAGACATGGGGCCTCGTGGTCTGGCGCCAAAAAACCAATTCGAATGGATAAAGCCTGTATGTTCATTTTTTATTTCTCGATATGCAAATAAAATAGCTGGGAGAACTCGGCGGGTCCAATTTTGTGGATATTTAATAGTAACTTTATGTAGCATTTGTTTTAAAGATCTGTTGAGGACTTCTATTTTTCCGTTAGACTGAGGATGGTTATTGAACTAAGAGATCTTTGAATCCCAAAACATATCCATAACCTGTTTCATAAGCATCTGAAAACTAACTGAGTTTCCTCTATCAGATTAGAATGTTTTCAGGGAAACCTATTTCTGCTAAAAATCAAAAATAATGCATTCAGCAATATCTACTGTGGTGATGGTTTTTAAAGGAATAGCTTCCGGCCAGCGTGTGCACATATTTATGCAGGTCAACACATATTGATGACCTCTGGCTGATGTTACCTCTAAAGGGCCAATAATTTCAATGGCCATCTTTGCGAAAGGACGCAAAGAAATATCAGATGCTTTGAATGGGCGCATCATGTTTTGGTTTTCTGGTTGGGACACTTAGGCTGATGGTACTTGTACGGGACAAAATAATTTGACGTCTTTCGTAATTCCGGGCCAAAAAAAATATGACAAAAAACTCTTTGTTTTGTTCTAGCAACACTTTAAATTGTCACTGCACATTCAATGTCATGTGCATGTCATTAAAATAAATGGTCGAACACAAAGCTGGGTACCATAATCTGTTTCTTTAAGGAATTAGCAAATTGATAGTTTCTTATCAAAATCCCCATTATTGATAGTTATACCAGTGTTTTGCACAGTCATCTACCACTACATCATTCAAAAATGAGCATTATATGAAAAAAAAATTTTAAGGAAATATCATCCTTCTGTCTTTGTATAAAGGTTTCCTTATCAATGAGTTCCATCTGAAATAAATTGTTAATCATCAGTATTGACATCATCCATTACCTTACTATATCATCATTATTTTCCTGATTGATAATGAATTATATCATCATTATTATTTTCACTTTTCTTCTTCTTCTTCTTCTGAAGTGATATCTTCGGTATATCTTCAGGTAACACATCAATCGACTGGTTTATGTTGATCATTGTCCATGCGAGGACTGAGCTCTGGTAGTCACAGCATTTGAAAAACATAATATAATGTTTGTCTTTCCATATTTCAATATCTTCCTGTGTACATTCATGCAATTTAGGTATGTTTCCCATAATAATTCCAGCTATTGGATTGTCCAAGAGGCATACTCAAGTGTTTTTTCTGTAAAATATGGTTGTATCCAAAAAAACACCTCAGCTGTGGGGTAATATTCCACTGTTCCTCCAAAAAGTTATGCATTTACTTGTTTTCCGGGTATAGTCCACCTTATCAACCAAGGCCACTTGCGCACACCAATGGTGGTTGCACAGTATCTCTCAATAAAGATACTAACTGATTATTGACAACAAAACCTCTATTCAAGATCAATGAACAGTACTTTCAAAAGATGACTATGACTGGGAGGGGGTGTCCGCATAATAATCTTGGCACTCCTTGAGGTATGAAATAAAGAATTGCAATTAGTGCAGTTATCACTATTTGCTAAGTCTACACTGCATGAATTTGAATGTGCTAAAATTTCATTTATGGTTCTGATTATTATCAGTACGTTCAGTGTTTATTGATTGTCTGGAAGTATTGTTATGATAAGATCTTTTATTTGCATTCTGGATCATTTCCTCTATAAAATGATATCTGACGACTGTTTGATTTTGAGTGATATTCTCCTCTATTTTGCCAGTTATTGGACTAGATGAGGTTTGTGGATAATAGTTATCTTCCTGATATGAATTCCAATTTCCTTGAGGTTGGTATTTATTAAAATTGTATCTACCTCTATTTTGACTGTAAATTATGTGATGGTTTAAATCTTTGATTCCTTATCCATACTGTTTGATCTATACATAGGTGCATTGTCTTGGAATGACCTAGCAGATTGCAGTGGTAATGAATCCTTAATATTGTTTTTGCTCAATACTCTATTCGGATGTGCAAACTTGATATTGACGTCCTAGGGTTTGTAATTTTGTCAGGTTTTCTGGTTTTCTTTCCTGCTAGGAACGCAAGAAAATCAGCACTAATTGATGACAAAAACCTTGTCTCTTAGAATTAATATCTGACAATCCCTCAAAAAGTTTTTTCAGTTTTGGATAATTCAATCCATCTAGAATAAAAAATTTTAAATTTAAACAGCTGAAATAAATTCAGTGAAATCTGTTCCAGAATCGGGTACAAAGACCGAAATTTCTGACGATAGCCCTCATCATCTAATTGATACCTCTGCAATAAAATCACTTTAACAGCTTCATAATCCTTTCTGGTTTGGTCATCCAAAGTGGAGACTACAGTGAATGGTTCACCTACCAATCAATTCATAAGTCTACATGTCCATGTAGATTTGTCAATCTTATATTCTTCACAATAAGTTTGGAATCTATTTAGGAAGCACGAAATGTCGTCTATGGATGCATTGAATTTTGGCAAATTAATCCTTATGGCAGTAGTATGATCTTTATTTTTATCTTCACCTACCCCAGGATACAACAGTGGTTGTTGTAATTTTAGTTTTTCAAGTTCAATCTCAGCTAATCTTATAGCTAGTTGAGATAATATCTCTTCTTGAGCTTTAATTTGTTGCAATTTCATCTCCTCTTGAGATTTAATTTGTTGCAATTTCATTTCCTCTTGAGCTTTTTCCTCTTGAGATCTGGCATAGGCTAATTTTTCCCTTTCAAGAGCCAATTCTTCTCATCTCCTTTTTTTAGCTAGTTCTTCTTTATGGAGCTCTTCTTGTCTCCTTAATTCTTCTTTATGGAGTTCTTCTTGTCTACTTTTTTAGCTAATTGTGTTTCCAATTCCTGTTTGTGGAGTTCCTCTTGTCTCCTTTTTCAGCTAATTCTTCTTTATGGAGCTCTTCTTGTCTCCTTAATTCTTCTTTATGGAGTTCTTCTTGTCTCCTTTTTTCAGCTAGTTCTTCTTTCCTGAGATCTTCTTGTCTGTTTATCTCTTTATCCACAAAGGATTGCAATGCCTGACCTTCCAAATTAAATTCTTTTCCAATCTTCAATAAATCCTTTAATGAAGTCATGGTTGCTTATTATTGTGTTTCTCAGTAATACACAATATTTTAACTTTTATGTATATGAATATGTCAGCTAAATATTCAATACTTCATCCACCAATCTCAGATCAATTTATAATTGCAATAATATAGGTGCAGTGGAATACGAGATATGAACAAGAAAAGAAAATAGCACCGTACACACGAATAATGACAAGATTAGACAGGGTTACAGGCAACTGAAGGGAATACACAAATTGGAAAAAACAAAGGAATAACTATAAACATATATATGAAATTAATTTATACTCATGCTCTAGTTCAACTAGACAAGACAAGAGGGCATATCACCCAAACAATTATGACATCTATTAAATTAAATGACCCCCCCCCAGTCAGAGGAGAATGTGTACAATATTACAAACAATAATGTAAACAAACTGAGTAAAATATAACCAATAACAGGACTTATGACAACATACAATAATATTAAACATGACTATACGGCTAACAAAAATGGATCTGTTAAATTTCAACAGAGGCAAACTTTCCTACAACCAGCAGAATATGCTGGGTCCTCTATCTGAATCACACAGCTACTCCCCTACAGAACGCTTTGATTTGCTCATTCGACCTAGCTTTCGCGGTATAAAATAAACAAATCAAGTCCCATCCATCCTTGCCCACTAGATTCAAACAAGTAGCCTACACGTAATGAAAACACAATCATATGGTGAAGTCAGAAATCTAGGCAAACAGATTGTATTTACAGCCAAGCTGTATGTAACAATACATAGACTTATCTGTTGCCAAAAACAATCCTCCTTGAGACTTCGATAAGCATGGGGGACCAACGTGATGGATCGTTATCCAGGCTGAGGTTAGGCCTAGAATCGTAAGGCTGACACTTGAAAACAACAGCTCTGGTCTATAGCTGACATCTGATGTTAATAGGATGTAAGATCTCAATATAATCCATTTGAGTAGATATTGAGAATGTCACTTCTTCTTGTAACTGACACTTTGAGATGCGGTTAAATGCTGTACAGTCTCTTCCAAACTTTAAAAACTTCGGCCAGACGATCAATGCCGCATTTTGAAAAAAATGTTATATTTGCTTCTTCCAGATTTTGGCCTGTTAAGCTTGGCCCCCAAAAAGCTGATACGGGTACGATTCCTTAATAGCTTGACTTGCTATGTATTGAATCAAGAGTGCAACAGACTCCATGCTTTGACACTCTGTCTTTATTTAGGCCTTGAGTCGCCTTCCAGGGTTATACTTGATAGCTTTACATGTAACAATACTGTGGGTTCAATTTTGGCCAGACATATCCCAACTCCCTGGCCCGCACACAGGCACTCAGGCACTAACACGTCAATAACCATTGACAATGTACAAATATTTATTACAACACAAGGTTGTTCATCTCTTCAAGTGCATTAATACAAGGATTTCTCTTCTAGTCGTGAAAAACTACCGTCTCGTCTCGGAGACATCATGCATTTTAATACAGTTGGTACTCACGAATTAAGCAACTTCCCACTCCGCTTTTGCCTAAACTGATAATACCATTGCAGTTGAAGAAGTAACACAATTGATGGTAAACTAGCACGCAGGTGGATTAATCACACACGCTGAAGATATCGTCCACAAGGACACATGCCATCTACACAGGCCGAAGACACAAGCCCAAGTGTTTTTAAGAACGCTCAACTTGTCCCAATTCAAAGTTGCCGTCTGCTATCAATTATGAGCAGCAGTCAAGACGTCACTTCCTGTAACCACGGACTACCGTGTATAAACAATGTACATCAGGAAGTGATCGTATACAAAACATGATATGATATTTACTCATATCAACTGACAAACAACATTTTTCTTTATTATATAAGAATAAGCGTTCTTATGTCAGTTTCTTGCGCTGATTTCAAATCTGAAATCCGTTTATCTCTATCACATCGGGTTCTTAAGATATTTGTGAATAAATATATTTTTGGGAAACCGTTATTTGCTCCGTCTCATTTTTACTATATAACTTATTAAAAATTAATAAAATGCAAAATAATTCTACTTTTTATACTGCTAAAAGATGCATGACATATGTTACGCTATTTTTCAAATAGTTACTGTATTTTGAAATAATTCTGAGCGAAATATGGCTTCTAGAAGTTGTAGAAATTCGGCTGATCTGTTCTGTTACGTGTGCGGATATTTTACAGATCGTGTTCACCAGAAAAACTTTACACCATTACTAAAGAAAGCATCTGAATGTTATTTCGATTCGAAAGTTGATGATGCAAATAAAATTGGAAGCCAAATGCAGTTTGTTCGACTTGTGCAAATACATTGGCAGGTTGGTTACGAAAATCGCCGAAGCATAAGTCGATGCCTTTTGGAGTGCCAGTAATATGGCGTGAACCGACAAATCACGCTACTGATTGTTACTTATGCTTGACAAATATCCATGGTTTCATTTTTGAAACTAGAAAGTCTGTGGTTTATCCAAATATTGAATTGGTTTCGAAACCAGTGACTCATGATCCAATCACTTGTCCGATCCCAGTTCCACCAGAACAATATCCGTTGGACGTGAATGAACCATCAGAAAGTGATAGTTTACCTGCTTTAGAAACTAATTCTGACTCGGATTATATACCGGTGAATGATGGAGTTCACTTAATTAACCATTCAGAACTTTCAGATCTAATAAGTGATCTCGCTCTTACCAAAGGACACGCGGAATTACTCGGTTCGCGACTCAAAGAATGGAATCTTTTAGCGCCCAATACTCCGATATCTAAATTTCGTCATAGACACAGAGAACTTGTTCAATACTTTGAGATGGATGATGACATTTGCTATTGCAAAGATGTAAACGGTCTAATGGTGCACCTCGGTCATGAGCACATAGTCAACGAATGGCGCCTTTTCATCGACTCTTCCAAGACTAGTCTAAAAGCCGTGTTATTGCATAACGGAAATTTATTTTCATCAATTCCAGTCGCCTACTCTGTTCATATGAAAGAAACTTATGACAATATGGCAATCCTTTTGGCAAAAATAAAGTACAATGACTACCAATGGCGGATTTGTGGAGACCTAAATGTCATTGCAATTCTCACGGGCATGCAGACTGGGTATACTAAATTTTGTTGCTTCCTATGTGAATGGGACAGCCGCAACAGACAGGAACATTATGCAAGAAAGGTGTGGCCTATCAGGGATCGTATGCAGCTCGGGCATAAAAATTTAATACATGAGCCATTAGTTAACAAAGACAGCATCATTTTACCACCGTTACATATAAAGTTGGGGCTCATGAAGAATTTCGTAAAAGCGTTAGCTAAAACGAGCAAAGCTTTCACTTATCTTCGAGAAAAGTTTCCGCAAGTTAGCGATGCAAAGATAAAGGAAGGTATCTTTGTAGGACCTCAGATTAGGAATGTTATTGCAGACAAACAATTCGAGAACTTGTTACATGGTAGTGAACTTCGCGCATGGATGGCATTCAAATCGATCGTCGATAACTTTCTGGGAAATCACAAATCTGTCGACTATGTGCATATTGTTAAGCAGTGCATAGATGCATACAGAATTATGGGCTGTAACATGTCCCTCAAAATCCATTAGCTTGATTCGCATCTTGACTTTTTCCCTGACAACCTTGGCGAAGTCAGCGATGAACATGGAGAACGATTCCATCACGATGTCGCCGTAATGGAGTCACGCTATCAAGGACGGTGGAGTGTGACCATGCTTGCCGATTATTGTTGGATGCTTCATCGCGATGTACCACATGCCATTCACCGACGAAAGTCGACTGCAAAGAAATTCAAGCCTACATAACTTTTATACTTCTTGTATGAATGGTGTTGTAATACTGTATGCGTTGTTAAAAAACTTCAATTGCGTATTTCTAGAGATCCCGACCTGATAGAGAAAAACGGTTTGCAGATTTAAAAACAGCGCATTAAAATTGACCAGAAAAACATAGAAATGTTAGAGAAAGAAAATAAAATTTTTTGTTAGTGTAATCATGAACAATTTCGGCCATACAAAAATTCATAACTCCTTACCGAAGACTATAATGGAAGGCAGAGTTGAAGGCAAACATGCAAGAGAAAGACAAAGCTGTAAGTGGCAAGATAACATCAAGAGATGGACAGGAAAGAGTGCACTATCAAGACAAGAAATAGAAAATGTTAGAGATCTACTTATTTGTGCAGATTGCAGATGATAATGATAAATCATGAGCGATTCGTTTAAAAAAAAATGTCTTTGACTTGTTGATATTTTAATATTTTAATTTCTAAACTTTTCCTGTTACACATAAACATGTAAGACGCACCCCCTTATTACTAATTGCCTGTCCTGTAACGAACAATGAAGAAATCCCGCCTGCGTTGTTGGGGAAATACGGAAAATGCACGCACTGCACCGTGAAACCAAAATTGAACATGCTGGCCCTTCACCTTTTTTCATGGTGGATTGAAAATTGACCAAACGTCATGATACGTTTGACTACAAAGATCCAATGAAGTTGAAATTGAATAGAAACGATTAAAATGGCCACATCGAATTAGTGCTGTCATCTCTGTATTCAGTAGATAGAGCACAACCTAATTATTTCCCCGTATGTTTTGGCGGGCTATTTGTTCGTTAAAATATAACTGAACGAACGAACGAACTTCATTTTCAAAGGGTTAAGAATTGGGCACGCAGGCCCGTCTGACATTCTGCCCTTCCTCTCTCTCTCATCATGTATACTATATTGAGATATTTAAAGGTTATTAATCGATTATTCGGTTATCATTTTTTAAAATCTGTTAATTGATCAATCAAATATTAATCGATTATCACATTTGAAACAATGTTTATATATCTCTTTTTGTTTACTTAAATGCAAGAGCATTTGCTATGTTAAAGGTTTGTGACATGGAATTTGGCAAGTATGGTCAATAATAATAAATTATTTTTTTGTAACTTTTCAGTATTTTTACGATATTTTCAGGACGATGTTCCCTTATAATAAGTAAAATAATCAACCTCTTTTGTAATTTAAAAAAAAATTAATATTGTTAATGATTTTTTATAATTTTTCAAATTGTTCGAAATTGATCGATTAATATTCGATTAAAGAAATTCGCTTTCTAAAATAAAACACTTTATTTTACACACGACTATTAATATTTGCAGTGCAAAAATTCAAATAATGTTTTTTAAAGTTTTATTTCCCAAAATTATTTGCTTAATTATTAAAAGTTGTATTGTAAAAATTAAAAATTTTTCGTTAGAATAGTAAATATTCATTTTCTTGACCGACTACGTTCGGAGTTGGTATTTTTAACATTCTTCCGTAAAACCAAATCTCTGTGGCATATATTATTTTTCCTATGTGTTTGCTAATTGCCCAAGACTCACTGGCTTATGTCGCGATTGGTTCTATTTAACACTGCCGAGCTCTCTTTCTTACTTCTATTAACAAAGATTTGTTGCACGAAATACTCTTCATTATAAATAGGATGCTGCTTTTACTAGGGATTTTCTACTCTTCACTTCTGACACACATAAATCATCAGATGTTTTTAAAATGCTCAATTAATTGAATCTTTTGATTTGTTTAAAAACTGGTCCATTGACTTTGATAGTGCATTCCGGAGAAGTAGTTTTCTTCGAGATGACTACAACTTCTGTCTTTGTTGCTATTAAGGTTCTTCTTCTTTGATCCATAACCGCCAAAGCAGTCAGTGGCCATCACGCCTGGTGACGTCTTGTAGGGCAGCAACAAACTGATTCCACTTTGCTCGGTCGGCGGCCATCCTTCGTACAGTGCCCCAACTCTGGTTCATTCTTGGCATCTCAGCTTCCACAGTTCTCCGCCAAGTTGTTTTTGGTCCACCTCTCTTTCGCTTTCCCTCGGGGGTCCATAGCATAGCTGTTCTTGTGATGGTGTTAGGGTCCCTTCTGAGGACGTGGCCAACCCAACTCCAGCGTCTGTCAGCTATGATGGTGTGCATGTCCTCCTGGTTACTCCGAATAAGTAGTTCTTGGTTGCTGATTGTGTTTGGCCAAAAGATTCGGAGAATTTTCCTTAGGCAGATTGTGTGGAAGGAGGACAGTTTCGACATTTCCTTCTCTGTTACTCTCCAGCATTCCACACCATAGAGAAGCACAGAAAGTACACAGCTCTCATACAGTCTTAATTTGGTGTTTGTGCTGTACTGGGAAGACTTCCAATTGTTGTTGAGACTAGCAGAGGCTGTTCTCGTTTTATTCATTCTGTTGTTAATGTTCTTGCTTGTTCCGCCGTCAGGTATTACTGTGGCAGATTATGATAATTGATTTCATATCTATTTTCGTTATCTTCATTTTTTTTCCTAGCTTCACCGACGCCTGTTGGGTTAACATAAAACCTCCTAGTACTCAAAATAGATCTGTCTCTCTTTTTCATTTAGCACGCATTTAATGCTGGTCGCTATATTTCTTTGATGAGAGTCTACCATTGACATATTCGCTAACGTGAGCTGTAATTCTATCACCAGCGCCAGAGATTAAATCGTTGTAGAGATCAGATAGCGATCAGAGCAGACTAAGGTGAGACCAATCTTTATTACCTTTCCCTGAATCCGTTCGTTTGATAAGTAATTAAACACGACGAATCGGAAGATCTAAAGACATTGCTCACTTTAATACGAGCAGAGAGACGAAGGAAACTCACACTGATTAGCGCATTGCCGATGTCTGATCTAAGCGAGAACGAAGATCCTGGGTGTTTGGCTTTGAATTACGTATAAGCCGAAAACTGAGCGGGAAATTTCCCGAACGTGAGAACATCTGGTAGGGTCTGGTTTTTCGGGGGGTTAATTAACTATCTCCTTTCATCTTTTAATATATATACCACAAAAATCTAACTCAATTCATCCAGTACCTCACAGATGTCTCTAGACAAACTAGCTTCGATTCTAGAATACTGTAAAAGTGAATTTCTTAGTAGTCGTTGGAGATAAGTCTTTGTAGCTCGGTGTTGAGGTAAATACTATACTAGTAGTTTGAGTGATTTAATCTTTTAAATCGTCAATTATATTTTAATAGTTATTTTCTGTGCAGAGTGATTTACTAAGTTAGGTCCGTTATATTATTTCTCTAAGTTTTACTGTGTTACAGTGGACAGCAGAACAAATAATATTTCTAACTAAACTCTTCCAGTCATAAATACATTTTATTAACTGCTAGTAACCAGTCAATGAATATTTTAACCAACTAGAAATGCACTGATTCATCATGAGTATTGACGAAATATGTATTTATTTTTAATTCATGATGATGGATTCTTTTTAAATGACTAGAATTTATTTCACGGAAGTTTTTTTAAACGATGAGATTAGCTCTAAGCTTATAGTTTCTAATTTAAGTTAAATAACCGAAGTGGATAATATATCTTCTATGTTACGCGGGGTAAGGATAGGATTGTGAATTATAATATATTATGTTAAGTACAGTTGACATTCAAAAATCCGGCAACCTCCGGGCCCGAGGAGTGCCGGATTGTTGAAAATGCCGTATTTTTTTATGGTTATATATGCTTTATATATTTAACAGAAAATGACTTACCTGTACAGTCCTTTAAAGAAAGAAAATTAAAAACTAAATGATCTGCGATCGACAACGCACGATGTTTACATTTTACACCACTTCTTTTATTTGCTGAATCCATAATGGGGCTATACAGCAGCAAATAAATGATAAAATGAGAAGGAATGAGGAGGAATGCTTGTTAACGCGTGCAAGCAAGACCCAACAGCTGCTTCAAAACATAAACGGCTCCAGAAAACCGTGGCGCGCCAACGCGGTAAATTAAAAAATGCGCTCCGAAATCCATGCAGGAAATCTGAAGGAACCGGATTATCGATGGCCGGATTTTTGAATGTCAACTGGTATTTTCTTCCTATACAGTATTTGGGTCAAACCCTAAATCTTACCAGCGGCTTCCATTCCATATGAAACTGGAAATAAACTTTATCAAAGAACATTCTGATATAATATCGGGTTTTTTCAAGGTGACTTGTCTGGTCTCGTGGTACACCCAGAAAGAGACAGAGTACAAACCCAAATAATATTAAGAATAAATGATAACTGGACTTATAGCATATCCAGAGTTCTTTTCCCAATTTCATAAACATTCAGCCTGTTGTGGCTACCAAATCTAACATTGACAATACCTGTATAACGACCACGTGTTGTGAAGCAGATTGATCCTGAACCGATTTGTTTACCTGACATTTGATGTAACGATTGAAGATTCCAAGCTAACGTACACTGTGACATTTAGATCTCTTAATTATTTTACTACCTGGACAAAAATTGAAGTGACCTTTATCAGCATCCTACTTACAAGAGTAAATCAAGCGTTTCCCAACATTTGATTAATTAGTCGTTGGAGAAACTGGGGCTTGATTCGGCAAACAACCAACCGTGGATGGGCTGTGGGTGCCATTAACAATTGTTCCAGATGTGGTGAAAGCACCTTTGTAGGTAAGAGAGACTGAATTTGTGATCACAGGTTTGTCAGAGCGAGAGAAAGCGTGAGAAGAATAATTCTATTTGGATATAACCCATGTACTTATTTTGTATTTGCTTATGCAAGTTTTGCTAAAGCTGCTCCTTTATTTCACTTCAGAATAGATTATCTTATAACTTTGTTATTTACGGTAGAGGGAATGTTAGACCATAGCCTAAAAACCTTTGACTCTTTCGGGGGTTAATAACTTTGCTCTAACGGGATCTTGTCTCAACAGAGGGAGGGAGGATTAAACCTATGAGTCTAACTCTTTCATTAACTCATTAACCTTTATTCATTGTATTTGATTTTGATATTTAAGATATTGTTGTGTTGTATTCTTTATGATAAATAAAATTTACATAAACTTTATTTACGTGTGTCGGTCAGCTTGTCCTAAAAGATCCCAATTCCAAAGATATAGTTTTCACGTCTGTGCGTCTAAATATCGTCACGTATCCGTGTGTGTGTAGATGTGAGTGGGTGAATATATCAATATATATTTATAGGAAGGTCTGTCTGATCTAAGAATCTCAGTCGTAACCGATAGGCTGGATAGATTATCTTTCATATCCAGGGACAAATTTTACCTTTCCCCATTTCACTCGTAAAAAAATCTATTTCTTTACCTTATCTATCACTGAGCTATCACCTGTTCTAGTCCTATTCAGGCTGGGCCAAAATTGATCTTAATTACCCTATCAAAAATATACGACAATTACTATGCATCCTAGGTAAGTAAATGTGTATGTCTGTTCTAACTTCTGGTTCCTTACTGTTATTGGCTCAGGATTGCCCACATTTATTGTCATGACCTCTGTCTTTTTCAGATTGATGTTCAGGCCAACTTGCTGGCCATACTTATTCAGTCTATCGGTTTTGTCTTGAATGTGTTGATGTGAATGCGCGAGTAGTGCAATGTCATCTACATATTCCAGGTCTTCCAGTGTAGAAAAAGTTGCCCATCTAATTCCTCTTGGACTGCCCTCTGTTGTCTGGCACATCACCCAATCTATGGCTATCAACAATAATGTTGTTGATAAGGGGCATCCCTGACGTACTCCTGTTTTCACTTCAAAAGTTACATTACTCAATCCAACACTGCATAAAAAGTTAGAATAGAGGCTTTTTATGATGGAAACAATGAGGCTGGGAATTTCATAAGCCCTCAGTATTTTCCATAGGCTGTCCCTGTGTATGCTGCCGAAAGCTCTTAAGGTTAATGCCTTTATATTCACTTCGTGACAAGACTGTATCAAACATTTCTTACAACTCATTTTAATTATTTGACATTTAGACTGTCATTAGCGTCCCTCAAGTTACTTACATTATGTCCATCCACTGATATCGCTGGTATATCCTCCACAGATCTCATTTTCCCTTTTGAAATTGAACAGATCTAATGACAGCACATATCCCTTTCTGAAACCTTTTTTACCTGTTGAAATGTTCCTATTTTTATTTTATTTTGTTGATTCTAGTAGCTTCTGTTTGTTGCCAATACATGATCTTTATTATTTTCATGTTCTTACCATATATGTTTATGCATTCTAGCATTTTGATAATTTACTTGTGATTCTTACTTACTTACTTAGTCGTTCCCCTTCTACAGTGAGGTGAACAGGTTTGGAAGAGAGAGCGCCAGACTATCCTATCGGTTGTCTTCCTCCTAGCCTGGTTCCATTTTTGTCCCCGGTCCTTCAAAGATTGTGTAATGTTGGTCTCCCAGTGGACTTTGGGTCGTCCTGGGGGTCTGGATCCCTGGCTCTTTGTTTCCCATGCTTGTCGTGGTAGCCGATCTTCTCCAATTCTGCAGACATGGCCAAACCATCTTAGTTGGAACTGTTCTACTTGGGTCTGCAGGGGGTGGGATTTTAGGCCTTGACGTATAGTCTGGATGCAGACCATGTCTCTTCTTGTTACTTCAACCACCTTCCTCAGACCCTTAAGCATTGTTTTTCTTCAATAGAATCAGATGGGGTATATAATGTTCTTCTTGTGACGTATTAAATATTTTGTACAAACATCCCATGTAGGTTTTCATGGGTTATATGAACACTAATGCTCTGCAGAAAACGGCTAGTAGCTTTTGGACTGACAGTCGTAATATTTTATGGCAATATTCAAACATTTTTACACACTTTAAATTCACTTTCCCAATAAATCTGCTTTAGGCACATTCCTACTTGGTTGTCGTAATCTCTTCCAATAGGCAATGTCGAACAACACAATTTTATGGCGCACTATCTGTGTGGCCTGTACATGCTAATAAAATATCAATAAACTTATTTATCTTACCGCAAGTAAAGAATAAAACACACAATCACAAGACTGACTGGCGGTTAATGGTTCAGTTCAGACCGCTATTGTCCAGACGGCAAAGGCATTCAACAACAATGCTTTTCATCTGATCTCAATCTGGCTGTGGTTTTAGTTTTTCTCAAATGGCGGACTATGCCGGCCGATAGTTAATTTTATTTCCCCCTCCTAAACTACAAATAACCAATCAGAAACGCGTTTAGAAAATTCCACTTTTCCGAAGGCTATCAAGTTGAGCAATTCAGAAGTGTGTTTGTTAGTCTGTCCCAAGTTTATTTATACAATATCTTTGTTATTAATGGGTCGATTTTTAATATTGAAAGTGATTATTAAACAGACAACTGTCCTCTATCTTCCTATATAGGTTTCTTTTAATTATTTATCCCCGTTTTCATATGTATAATTTTTTTGTAATTATTTGCTCCTTTCAATGAACCAAAATATTAGTAAAATAAATGTTTCTAAGGCCAGATAGATTATTATAAGGGAAATTCTTATGGCATTATATTTAACAATATTAACGCTACTATTCAAGACATCCCTTTTAATTAAAATACATTATCTAAGTTTTTCCAAACACACCGATTTGGCTTGCTTCCATTTTAAACCACCTCCGCTCTCCCCTATTAAGACGTGGTACCTAGTTGGTTAGTGGCCAAAATTTTACGGCGTTCGTTCATAAATATTTGGGAAGGGTAGAGCGTGTGTGTGTTTGTCCAGTTTCATTCGGGAAACGGATTTAACTCATCATTTTCTTAAAAATAACCTTAAAATGTAAGTTTTTGATTGTTTCTTCAAGACAAAATTTTAATTTAAAGTATTGCAGACTTATTATTATGGATCAAAATGATAAGATGGCTACAATTAAAAATCTGTCAATTTTGACGGGTTATTGCTAGTTAGTATATATATATATATATATATATACATATATATATATATATATATATATATATATATATATATATATATATATATATATATATATATATATATATATATATATATATATATAGAGCATGTTTATTATATTTTTGACTGACACAAGGTGTCGCCTAAATTAATAATGTGAATGAACGAACGAACGAACGAACTTTATTTTCGAAGGGTTGAGAATTGGGCGCGCAGACCCGTCTAACATTCTGCCCCTTTCACTCTCATTAATCTTGCATACTATATCCTTTTATTCCCACATGTTACTTTAAGCATTAATTTAAAGGCATGCAACGTTATAAAGGTAACATAACAGCATTCATTTACAGTATGCAATCATAATAAAAAATGAGTAGTGTAAAAGTCTGTTTGACTGGAGATGTAAAAGGTTGTTCAGTGTAAATGCCCAGATGTAACGTACTGTTTTGATGTGTTATGAATGTTAGTACGTGGAGCGTGTCGTGTTGTCCTGGACAGTTCCAAGTAGTAGCGAGGAATTAGGTCACTAGCGTGAGGTGCCGCCAGGGTATAGTAGATACATACATAATGTCAGTATTCCTTTAGATACAGACGTGTAGTACTTGTATAACAATGTGGTTGATGGTGTAAGTGAGTAATTAACAGTGCTGATAACACGAAGGCCGTATAGGCTCTTGGACGTCTTTACATAAACTCACACAACCACAAGTAGAAGTCAGTGAAACAGGGAATGCTGCTGACGTTTACAATATTTATTCATGACGTACGATAATACGATGAGGATGGACGAAACAGTCAATAGTATAAGATCGTGTACATAATATGTGTAGTTACAAAGGTCAGCTTCAGGCATCACAGATCTTAGACATGTAACAATGTCTTGACCAATGTTTACTGTTTATGCAATAGCTCTAATCCCTGACTGAGCCCCGTCAGGTAAGCCCTAGCAAATATCTTGCTTAGTACGGGCGATATCAGTTATTTAAACAAAGTAAATGCCATTGTCCTACAATTAGCAAAAGACTTCAGACTGGCCTCACATGCCAGATACTTCATTCTGGTGAAGAAGATTGGCCGTAAACACGGACCAATATGATGACAACGAAATCAGGCCGCAGGTCGCGGGCCTCGATAATCAGGTCACTCTCAGTTTACACAAGCTTCTGAGATTAAATATACTTTCTGCCAAACCATATTCCGCCTGCATTGCGGATCCATAAAGATGATTCCTACGCTTATGTGTGTAACAGGTCAACTTAGACCTAGTCTTTCAAATATGAAGCCATACTGGAGTACAGTATATTAACTCCTTGTGTGCTTCGCTCACTATGTCGCCATCAGCGATAAATGTACCTGTAAGATCTAAACGAGACGAAAAGATCGAATAATGTTTCAGTTACCTTCTTAAAGAATCCTTACACTCTAAGGTAACACAACACAGCCAATACTGGCATAAAGAAACACTCAGGGACGGAAGAATGACAAAACAGTCATTCCCAGAATTTCCAATCCCTATCGAAAACTTGGCAGAGAGAAATCTACGGATCGGTACATCCGTTCTAAGCCTCAGGTACTCTCTCTCTGAATCAGTCTCCCGGCTTTTGCCGCCAAGACCCGCGCATGCCCAAAGAGCATGGACCAGATCGAGGCAAACCCAGACCAGGCGTTTCCGCCCAAACGGGTGATAAAGATACTCCGTATATGATCCTTTAATAGCCTTAAGACATGTCAACTATAAAACATTGCCTGAGACAGGACAACATAAGACAGGAGAAGATAATCACCAGTCAAACCTGTCACAGAAAGATAATAAACATTTATCTCTCTTTGATCGCATTAAACCAAACATACAATAGGTTGGCGTTTTTTCCACCGTCAAAAATGACGGCAACAAGTAGGTTTTTTTTTAAAATAAAAAAGATAGTGACTGAAGAAAAATAATAATAATAAATAAAAAATAATAATATAAACAAAACAATAAATAAATAAATTATGTATACCGACACTCACCCATGAGGTCAAAACGTCTACAAGTAATCATCACATATTGATGAATGTGTCTCCAATCATCAATACAAAAATTACATAAACACATTCTCACTTATATCTATCTATTCATTCTTGTTTGGAAAAAGAAATAATAATAATAATAATACTTTCTTATTCACTTCTATAGCTAAAACAAAAAAAAAATAGAAATAAAAATGTATATCTGCTTATTCTCATATACATCTGCTTATTCTCATATACATCATCCCATTTAAGCAAACGACAACATTAACATCTGTAAAGTACAGTGGTATGCGGGTACATTCTCACGATTCACATGTCTAAAGTACCGTGGTATGCGGGTACGTTCTCACATAAATTACATTATATAATAATATTACATGGATATAAAAGAAATTATTCACATTAAAAACGAGCGGAAGAGGAAAAGAAATGTTGATCTATGGATGAGATGTTGACAGGCAAATGCTGTTTCTATGGGGGTAGATAATCAGTGTTTAGGAAGTGTTTGAAAAGTGCTTTGTTAAATGAATATTGGGTAGGTAGGCTTGTTAGGTGGTGTGGAAGGCTGTTCCATAAGTAGGTTCCATAAGTAGACTCTTTTTGAACAGGTCGATCCTAGGTTTGGGCAGACGTAACTGATGTAATTGTTGTCCCTCTCTTCTACTGGTTTGAAACAATGATCGTAGGTACGGCGGGGCATTGTTAGATAGAATTGCGCGAGTTAGCTTGGCTTTGTTGTAGGGAAGACGTTTTTTTAGAGACAGTATTTTGAGTTCTTTTCGCGTCCTTGTGTGTGGTATCATGCGATTATCGGTGATCAGACGTACTGCTCTGTTATGCAGGGAGTGCAGTCTCTTTGAGGTGGAAGCAGGGCAATCATCCCATAGTGTAGAGCAGTAATCTAGATGTGTATATATATATGAGGTGTAGAACAATAGTCTAGTGTCTGCGTCTAAGAAGTGTTTTATTTTGGCTAGCTGGTACGTCTTTTGAGCTAAGTGTATGGTTAACACCTGTATGATATCCTCTTATGTTATGTGGTTTACGACCGGACCGTAAGTCCATGACCAGGCAACATAAAGCTTCATATGGAACAAAATTTGATTCCACCAAACACCCACAGTATTCGTGGAATATCTGAAGAAAAAAAAACAATATATAAAAACAATAACTAAGTGAACTTGTAATAAAAATCAAAAGTATAAATAACACAACATTTACTAGTCAGACCATACACGCTCACTACAATCAGCCATGATCAATCAGTCACAGGTAACCGGTCACACCACGTATTCTCATGGTTACGCCATCTTGTGAAAACAGCATACAGCTACGCTAACAACCCACATAAAGCCAGTGGTTGTAAATGCTACAGTAACCTCACATTATAATATTAAATACTAGAAATCAAAAGCTATTTAAAACATTACACATAACCAATCGAGATTTTACACGAAAGGGGCTATTATTATCATTACATTAATATAATAAAACAAAAAATTGACAAAGCTCAAACGTTCTTTACGTGTGGTGCTAAATGTGGCGAGTTTGACAATAACCGTTTTTTTTTTTCAAAATAACAAAACTGGTTTCCCTTGTGGTTCAAAGATAAACTGACATTGTACATTAACGTTAATATTTTCATTTTCTGCTCTACTTCTACGTTTATTCTACATTTAATGTACATTTATTTGCAGTTTTGGTCTGTTGTATTTGATGGATAGGAGAATATTTGGGGGATGGGAACACCCTGTATCAGGCGCCATAAACGTATAACAGTTTTCAGGTCACCAGAGCTGATGGATCACATAAGGTAAAGGCTGGAGATTAAAATAAACTCTTTGGATATATCATGTGAGAGGCGGTATATTAATGATGACCTCATCAAAAATATGTACCATGAAATTTAGAATTCCACATTCATTTATCTTCTGCTCTGTCTTACAGCCGTACGGCCCCAGCTGTTACAACGCGTATCAAGTTGTCTATATCTTTTTGTCTATATATTGCAAGTTCTCATCTCCAAATGTTTTTGCATCTGTCTCTATTTTTTTGTGTCTGCTTCTAGTTTATTTGGGTCTGCCTCTATTGTTTGAGTCTGGTTCTATTTTTTTTGTCTGCCTCTATTGTTTGAACATATAAGGACTTCTACTTCTTTATTTATCACTGAGTACCTGATAAAATACCTTTGTGTGTTGTTTGTTTATCTATTGTTTGAGTGTGGTTCTATTTTTTGTGTCTGCCTCTATTATTTGAGTCTGCCTCTATTTTTGTATCTGCCTCTATTGCTTTGGTCTGGTTCGGTTTTACTGTATGAAATCATCAGACTTAACGGTCTTTTATATTTGGACACGCGCCCGAATATAACCGACTAGGTTGAACGGGACACGCTTCGCTATTTTTTTTTTTTTAATGAAACGAATGCCTAGCAACGCTGTTAACTCGCTTCCAGGCTATGTGGACTCAAGTCACTAACTCTCCTTTTAAAGCTGTAGAGTATTGATAGCACTGATATTATTTAAACAACATTACACAAAACTTGACCACGATAAGGGGTAGGGACAAGGCGTTAGGATTTATGGTTAGTCTATAACGCGACGCACTAAAGACAACTTATCAGTGGACACGCCCGATTACATGTGATTCAATCACTGCGGATTATAACGTCTTTGTTGTTCTCTAAGTTTCAGAGCCATACAATGAGACTGACTAAGTGTGTGGTTTGAGAGACTATTATATATGAGGTGGACTCGATATATTTTAATGCCCATTCAAGTCACTATGCAATGAAAGCTCCTCTTGTCAGCTCGTGTTATAATGTTTGGTGGAGAAGGTTGGTAGGCACTTATATTTTCGGGCTCACAAGGGGTCTTGTCAAACACATCGTCTCAACTTTAGTTTAGGCAGCACTTTGTGCCGGTCAAAAATACAACATTATTTCAGTTCTTATATGTTCACGTTATTGTGTTGTTGTTGATTTCGTCTGCTATAATGCTGTAATACCCTGTTCAACCTGAAAGTTGGTTATAATTTGGGTATATTGTGTGTTTATTTTCTTCGGTGCTAGCCTGTTGATAGTCCTGAAAAGGACTGGTCCTAAAAAGGACCACTAGCTGCCTGTCCGGATACCTCTTTGCTCTTGTCCATTCGGGGTGTCGTGGCGTGTTCATGGTGTACATTTGTTGTTTTCCTATCTGGCTTGTTGGGTTTTGTGAGTTTTTGCCCTCCTCGTTTCTGCTTCTTGTGTCTTCCTTTTCTCCTGTATCAGGGAAAGCGCTTTTTCTATGACTGTTGGGAGTAGCTCTTCTAGCGTTTTCTCGATGACTTCATCGTTTGATTGGTCGTTCGTTTTAGTGTCTTTTCTGTTTGATGTAATTTCTTCAATGGTCATTCTTTCTGCCTCTATTCTTTTCAGTAGTTGTTCGTTTCCATCTTTCAGTTCTATCAGTTTCCTGACATCTTCTTCTACCTGTTGCTGAATTCTTTTCATGTCTTGGTGTATTATTTTCATGTCGTTTATGAATTGTTGTTGTTTCGCGCTTTCCGAGCTGTCATGTATTTCTTCACATCTGTCAGTTGAGGTTCTGTTTTTGTGTGGCTGGCGGTTTTCTCTCTCCTTTCACAGTTGTTGTTTCAAATCTCTCACTTCAGTCGTGAGCCGTCTGACTTGTTCCGTTAGGCTGTCTTGGCGCCTATCACCTAGAGTACTTGCCTTCAGTGTGTTTTTTGCCTCTTGGTACGATACTCCCTTTCCAATGGCAACTGTAATTATTTGCCTTGTTTGTTGGTATTCGGGACATCCTCGGTATCGTGCTCCGTGCTTTCCGAGGCAGTTGGTACATTTTCTATTGTTATTTGGTGCTTTGTAGTCTTGGTCTTTTTTGGCCTTTGGGCAGTCTTTGTATTCGTGGCTGCCCGCACAGTATCTACAGACCGTCTCTTTTCTGCACGTGTTCCTTGTGTGAGAAAATTCCTGGCACTTTGAACACTGTATCACTGGCGGGATGAAGGCATGTGTTCTTCGAGGTCTATTCTGGATATGTCCACGTTAAAAGAATCTCTTGTTATACATACTTACTGACGTGTGTTGGGCCTAGCGTGCATTTATTTATCCCATGTAAAATACAACTGCACATTTCTATAACAGCAACAAATTGACAGAAACATTTACTTCAGGAACTTGAAATATATTATAATTTACTTATTTGCTACAAAAGTGGAAGAAGCAAATTTATAAAAAAATAACTGTTTAATGTTTCTTAAGTTATGACTAGCTTTCCCACGCATATTACTCCCCTTGTAATAAAAATGACGTCCCTTAGATAACACGCATAAATGTATCTTAACGTTTAAGTATGAGGGAAATAGCAATTCCATGGTAGTGGAAAATTGACAAGAGTTCCCAACGTCAATGTCTGGTTGTGTAGCGAATACAGAAAGTTAGTTAAAAGTCAATGTCTTTACATGCTTGTTGTATATGTGGGAACTGACTGTTGTCCCTCCCCAACTTCCTTTCTTTTTCTCCAATACGTATGGAATCAATACTTGCCGAGTTTGTATGTGTAACCGGCCAAGCACTCCAAGGGAGGTAACTAACAATCATTAATGTGACTGCCATAATAAAAAAGCCAATATGTGTTGCAAGAAAGTGCTAAATATCTCTCAACGGGATTAAACTTTATTTTGAACCCAAGCTTGCGCCGTGCACCCCCAATCCCAATATCTAAACAAAAGGCAACCACAAATGAAGTTTGAAAGATGTGTGCAAGAGAGACATGAATAGATAAATCCAGGATTCTGGGAGGACGGAGATGCTGATCGCAGCAAGTGGAGATGCTCCCTACGATTATGCGAAAAGAGGCTCTTACAACGCCCTTTGGAAATAGCCATTTTAGAGATGCCCCCTAAACGAAATGGGTTCAGTTCAAAACGGAGGCCGAATAGCCAAAGAAAGCATGTCACTTAAGAGCCATGACCCAAGGTTGACCGCTGCCATCAAATGTCAAGGTCGATCAAATGATCACAGTATACGATATAATATTTCTACAAAGGGATTGACAAGTCAATTTCTTCTTTTTAAAATGTTATTATCAGCACTTGTATCTACTGGATATACATAACATGCATGTCGAAACAAGGAGTAATAACTGCCATATGACATTTGACAAATACGTTGTATTGTTTTTTTCCCAGAAAAAATAAAAATAAAAAAAATAAAAATTCTAAAATGACAATAAACTCAACGTTACAAGAGAGAGCAAAGATTATTGCCCACCACGATGTCACGTGATCTGCCCTTGCGCTGTTGTGTTAATGTGGCACATCATTTTATGTCCTAACTTTGTGACAAAATGGGGCGGCCCCTATCGATCTTTGTTTCTCTCCGGTAGGATCGGTACATTTGTGGTACTGATTTTTATAATATGCTGTCAATTATCGCACTTTTCTGTCTTTCTTTCTTTCGTCGTTATTTTTCTGCTAAGTAGCAGATATTTGATCAAATCATTCGACACTCCTCTCTGTGATGTCACCTGTTTGTTACCCGGTCATCCTGGCTTGCGGTGAGCAATTGAGATAAGATAGTCGCCGGCGTGTTTAGATTAAACCGCTGATAAGACGACTCGTTTGGTAACCCAGATGGGTAGACACGGAATTTTGCGTACTCATACGACAGATAACGAGATTACTGTCTGTGTGACACTTGTGGGCAGACAAGTGTGACATAACCGCTTCCGGGAAGACTTGTTATGACAAAATCACTTTCTAATAAAGTAATAAGTATTACAGCTTACACATGTTGTCTTGTGAGTTCCCCGCTCTGTCTGTAAGCTAGTACACAAAGGAATCGGAAATCATATTACCATATATGGGAGACGTGACCTTTGTAAATTTTTTCATGTAGAAAATATTTTGAAAGTACCAAACCCGACCTGTTTGAATATGATTGGAGCGTTTATTTATTTCCATAACAAACAAAGGCGTGGGAAGATATGAATATAGTCTGACCATTTCGCAGTTTTGTTTCACTGTGAATTTCACGCTCGCCAAGACAACATCAGACTTCGCCAGAATGAAGACTAGATTCATAACTCCTTTTGATAACCGGACCTTTTATTGGAGAACCAAAAAAACTTACATAGCACAGGAACTCTCTACCATTTAATAAGGAACACCGGGAATAGGAAACTGAAGAAAGACACGGAGTCAGAGGGAATTGAAGTTAAAATTAACGTGAAAGAAGGCAGCTGCCAGTGCCTTTTAAGTCCTCTGAGCAAAAGCGTCTGTGAGCCAAGATTGGCGTAAGTAGTGCATTTTTCATTCCATGTTTCATTACTAACATGTGAACTAAACATATATATATATATATATATATATATATATATATATATATATATATATATATATATATATATATATATATATATATATATATATATATATATATATATATATATATATATATATATACATATATATATATACATATATATATATACATATATATATATATATATATATATATATATATATATATATATATATATATATATATATATATATATATCTACTTACTTAGTCGTTCCCCTTCTACCGTGAGGTGTAGAGGTTTGGAAGAGAGAGCGCCAGACCATTCTATCAGCTGTCTTCTTCTTGGCCCGGTTCCAATCTAGTCCTCGGTCCTTCAGAGATTGTCTAATGTTGTCCTTCTAGTGAAATCTGGGTCGTCCTGGAGGTCTAGATCCCTTGCTCTTGATTTCCCATATTTGTCGTGATAGCCGATCTTCTCCCATTCTGCAGACATCGCCAAACCATCTTAGTTGGGACTGTTCTATTTGGGTCTGCAGCGGATGGGATTTTAGGCCTTGACGGATCATCTGGTTGCGGACCATGTCTCTTCTTGTTACTTCAACCACTTTCCTCAGATACCTCATTTCTGAGGTTTGGATCTGGCTTTATATATATATATATATATATATATATATATATATATATATATATATATATATATATATATATATATATATATATATATATATATATATATATATATATATATATATATATATATATATATATATATATATATATATATATATATATATATATATATATATATATATATCTATATATATATATATATATATATATATATATATATATATATATATATATACACATATATATACATATATATTGATAAAGTTGATAATGTTGGATTTTTATTCCCGTTAATGATATCCACCAAAAGATAGATATAAGTGGATGGAAGCAGACATCATCATCATCATCATCAGTTGATAAGATCTCTATGGTGTTGTTTGCTCCACTGTAGTGTATGGAATGTCAACTTGACCTACGCAGTGGTGTGTAGACATGGATTGAGTGTACAATGTGCGAATGATGATAAGGGTTCGTGTTGTTGACAAATGTTCTTTTCTCACACTCATGTATGACTGGAAGTCATCGACACCAACGACTGTGTACCTTTTCTAAAGTTTAATTGGACGTACACACTCGACAGCACAGATAGTGACAAATCACAGGTTGGCATAATACATCATAGTACAGTGGATAACTGGTCTTGCAATGTTATGTTACATGGGCACTCATGTAGATTAATATTATAATGGACTGTCAGTAGCCAAGCCCTCAGCATCGCCCATACATATAAATCATCTGACTTCACTGACTGAGCACGTCAGCTTATAAACAATATTTCAGATGGCTTCTAAACCTAATCTCGTTTAGCGACGATTCTCCCACATAATGTTCAGCACATATTTTTTTTCATATAATAATATTGAACCGCTGATAAAGGGTTCTCATGTGTAGCAGTGATCTCTGGACTAAACAAGCGATAATACGGGCATCCCCTTTTCTCTTCTTGAAAGTCACTACATGTTTGGATCCAAGATGGCTTCACTCGTGAGCTGTCACTCACGTTTGGATACAGATAATGAATCTGTCCTAAAGTTAGTCATTCATAAAACATTGCATTGCTCTGTAGATTTGATCATGAACAATTGACTGCATTCTACAGAATATAGTGCTGCTAGGAATCGAAGTCGTTTTCATCGAGTCAAATATATTCTCTTATCGAAAATGGTGGCTTCGTACGAGAGTTCATAAAAGTATCTTGGATTACCTTGGTATAAGAAATATGAAACTGCCATTCCTTGGCAATACGCATAAACACTGGGGTAAAGCATACACGATAGGTCTAGACGACTATCACTTTCCCCACAAATACTGAGATCACTTTTTTTCCCGGCGACAGGCCGACATAGGAAACACAGTCCCTATCAGGACGAAGCCAAATCACACCACTCTCTAGCGACACATCCGCCGAATAGCCTTTGACCTCTCTAGAGACAACAGAACATATAGTTCGACTTAGATATGTAAAGATATACAGATATAAGACAGACTCGTCCTACTCAGACAAACAATACACATAAATTCAGGCCATAGATATTCTGAAGCAAGAACAATCTATTATTACCCAAACAACGAATAAATCGCAGTAAAATGGATTTATCCGCGGAGTTTGATCGAAAGCGCCGACACAACTTTCAAGGGAAGTAACTCAATAATGACTTTCCCTTAAGCACTAAAAAATTACCTATGTATAATATTGTAAGATATCAAAGACTGCACGTAACAGTCTTACCACACCTCCCTGGAAAAAAAAAAATGGAACATTTTTTTTTTTTTGAAATACATCTAGGAGCAACGTACAATAGGCTCACAACGCATGAATAATGCGCAGATGAAAATATCAGGAATACCTATAACGCCTAATATGAGGCTAAGTCGACTTATGGAGCGACTGGTGAGAATGTGTCTCATAAACTGAGAGAAATTATTTCTCTACAAGTATATTTTTCCAGGAAGGTGTCATCAAAGTATAATACAATTCTGGCAATTACACAATGCCTAAAAAATTCATATCATCATTTCGCATTAGATATCTTAAATTTATGATTTATGAAGAAAAAATCATCAAAGCACAGCGGTGAATAAACATCAATGAACCGCTATGTAGTGATACAATCATTATATTATTAAATTACAAATGTGTATCTATCATGATATAGAAAAGGAACTACTATAGAACTAGACATATCAAGAAGTCTAAGCCCTAATAGTTATGTGGAATCATGTGGGCATCTTGACAGAATGTCTGCCATCACATTATCTGATCCACGAATAGCTCGCACAGAGAAATGAAAAGGTTGAAGAGCAATTGCATATCGAGTAGACCTCGAGCTCTTCAAATTCTTACTCTGTATAGCAGTAAGAGCTTTTTGGTCGGTTTCTACTATGAAATGTGCGCCTAGAAGGAATCTCTGTAGTTTGAGGATCGACCAAACCATAGCTAATAGCTCACGGTCTAAAAACCGAATAATTCCTTTCTGCCGCATTAAGTTTTCTGGAAATATACATTACAGGATGCAGAGTTCCAGAGTACTCTTGCATTAGTGCCGCTCCAATCCCAGTGGATGAAGCGTCACTACGAAGAACGAATGTCTTATCTTTAGTGGGTAGCCCAAAATAGGTGGTGTTGAAAACAGTGTTTTAATCTTATCCAGAGAGCATTGGCATTCCTGAGACCAGTGGACCACATTAGGCGAACCTTTCTTTAGAAGTGTTGAGAGAGGTGCCATGATAGAGGATAGATTCTGAATGAATCTGCCATAAAATTGAATAAGACCTAACAGACTTCTCACCTGTTTTTTAGTCTTAGGGATTGAGATGTTAAGTATCTTACTAGTATTATGGTCCTCTGTCTTTAGGAAACCATGACCAACTCGGTGGCCTAGGAAAGAAATTTCGCTAAAACCAATATAGGCTTTAGAGGGTTTCGCTGTCAGGTTGTGCTCACGCAAAGTAGACAGCAATTCATCTAACCCTGAATAGTGATCTTCCCAAGTATCGCTGAAAAGACAGATGTCGTCTAGATATGCAATGACATCTGACCGATAAGATAGGATTCGGCGCATCATGCGTACGAACGTAGCTGGTGCGTTCATAAGACCGAAAGGCATAAAATTCCATTGGAACAAACCTCTAGGTGTTGAAAAAGCCGTGAGAGGTTTGGCGCGTTCAGATAAAGGAACTTGCCAATATCCTTTAGACAAATCAAGTTTAGTGAAAAAATGAGATTTGGAGAGTCGAGTAAGTAGCTCTTCCAGTAAAGGCATAGGTTCGGCATCGAACTTCGTTACTTGATTCAATTTTCGATAGTCAACGCAAAGACGTATGTTATTGTCTTTTTTACGCACAATAACCATCGGCGAAGAATATGCAGAGGTGGATGGTTCGATTATTTTCAAATCTATCATCTCATCCAACTCTTTCTCGACCTGTGCTTGAAAATGTATAGGTATAGGATAAGGTCTAACCCTAATAGGAGTATGGTCAGTTAGAACAATGTCATGTTGAATGACATTCGTTTGTCCAGGGATGTCAGTGAGTACATCCTGAAATGTTTGCAACATAGTTGAAACTTGTCGCTGTTCTCCTAGAGACAAATCAGGAGAGACAGTAACGTTCTTCCATGATTCACTGGAATGAAGTGGGATCATTGGAAGAGGAAGATTTACATCTGAAAAACTTGTTTCCTCATCCTGTATCACGGACAGTGATGAGTAATGACCATGTTGTACTGGAGAATTGTCCGTTGCTTGGAAAATGGGTTGCAAATAATCCGGACGTTCATGGAATTCAGTAAGCATATTGATGTGGAAGGTTTTATGCTTCCCATCAATATCGACAATATAGTCGACATCGGAAATTTTCGATATTATATCGTACGGACCTTTCCAAGAAATAAGTAATCTGTTTTCCCTACAAGGTAGTAATACAAATGCTTTGTCACCAGGACAAAGTTGTCGTAAGCATCTCTTCTTATTGGCAAATTGCCTTGCCTTCTGTTTCGCAAATTCAGAAGAAGAAGTTGCTAATTTGCATGCTTCGATAATTTTTTGTCTCAACGCGATGACATATTCGTAGGATGACTTTGTGTCATCGTCAATATTGTCAGATGTTATGAGATCGTGAAGCAACGACATAGGGCCACGCGGACGCGCGCCAAAGACGAGTTCAAAGGGAGAAAATCCCGTATGTTCATTGGGTACCTCTCTGTAAGCGAAGAGGGCCGCAGGTAAAACTCTGTCCCAGTCTTGAGGATGATCCTCAGTTATCTTCCCCAGTAAGTTTTTAAGTGTTCTATTAAGGCGTTCGACCATACCATTAGACATTGGATGGTAGATACTACTTAAAGATCTATCTATCTGCAGAGTAGACATTACTTGAGACATGGTATCTGATATTAGTTGGGTGCCATGGTCTGACAATATCTCTCCGGGGAACCCCAGACGAGAAAATATAAGCCAAAGAGCATCTGCAATATCAGCAGTAGTAATGCTCTTCAGAGGAATAGCCTCTGGCCAACGTGTGCACATATCAACACACGTCAAGATAAACTGATGTCCTCTGGCAGACTTGATCTTAAATGGACCAATAATGTCTATAGCCATTTTTTGGAACGGCCGAATAGGAATGTCCGCCGCCTGAATGGGTGCAGCATGCCGTGGACCTTTGGATTTAACTTCCTGACATACTTTACAAGATCGACAATAAATACGTATGTCCTTGTTTACCAATGGCCAAAAGAAAGCCGCAAGGACTCTTGACTTAGTACGGGAAAAACCCATGTGTCCAGCACACTGAGAGTCGTGAGCGTGCTGCAAAATTTTAACTCTCAAATTCTTGGGAACCAGGATTTGAGAATGACTTGACGTAATGGAGTCTTGAACCATACGTACAAGTACGCCATTCTTCTTTGTAATCCACGATTTACGACTTGTGTCCTTATTCGGATCACCTTTAGTTGCAAGAATGAAGAATTTCTTCAGAGTGGGATCATCTTCTTGCTGTTTTATAAACGAGTCACGAGAAATTACCAAGGGATTATCTTGGTTATGCACTTCATTATCTTCAATAGATGAAGTTTGAGGCACATTAAGAGCCTGAGCTCTAGTGACTACAGCGTTAGCAATCTGCATGTTTTGCCTTTCCCACGTGGAAATTTGTTGCGGAGTGCATTCCTTGACTCCATGAATGCGACCGATGATGAGGTCAGCGATCGGATTCGGAAGAAGACATGCGTGTACATCTCCTGTAAAGAAAGGAGTAGCAATCCTAATGATAGCAGTAGAGTATTTCTCTAATGTGCCGCCAAATGTTACACATTTGACTACTTGTCCAGTGGCACGGGAAGGATCTACGAGTGACTGCCTAACACCAATTGTGGTGCATCCAGAATCAAATAGCACAGAGACTGGATTGTTATTCACTAAACCCTTATGTAAGACAAGAGAACCTCTTCCATCATGCGCGACTGATGCTGGAAGAGCAGGAAGAGGATGGCCACAGCTTAAAGTAGACACTGTGGTTGGCTCAAATAACGTTTTGCATTGGGGGCACTGAGATGCTCTCCCAAAATCAAAAGCGGCACATGCCATATTACTAGCATCATTATTATCTTTACTCTGTTTATAGGCTTCATTGGACTCTTGTTGTACAGAGTTTGCCTGAAAATGTGGTTTATGTCTTTTGTTTTGAGATCTACCTCGGTTATTATCACCTCTGTAGTTATTGTTACCTCTATTGTAACCCCTATTTGGGTTTGAGTCATAGTTCCCTTGGTTACCATTATCATATTCATTATAATGAGTATCTCTGTAATTATGATCTTGTTGACTCCAAGACGGATAACCCTGATAGTTTCTATAATTACTTCCTCTACGGAAATTCCTATAATTATGACCACCCCTGTGTCGAGAGCTATCAGGTCGTCTCCAGTTCTTTGAAGAAGAACCCTGAAATGATTGGTTACCTTGGTTTTGATAACTATTATGGTTACCTTTTTTATCAAATCTGTTTTGAGGTCCCTGAAATCTGTGTGAATAATTGGGATTGTATGGTGTTGCTGAAGCAACTGGCATACTCTCCTTAATCTTAGTGTTGCCAAAAGTCACGTCGGGGTGTGCAGTGACATATTGGGAACAATATTCTTCCATTTCTTTTAGAGATTTGGGTTTACGCTCATGTATAAATTCAAGGAAAGGTTTGTTCACACATGACATAATCTTATCTCTGAGCAACAAATCCATAAGTCCTTCATACGTTTTTTCTGTTTTGGAAAGCTCAATCCAACGATCAACTGTGAGACGTGCCTTTGCAGTGAATTCTGAGAATTCTACACCCGTCTCAGGTACCATCGTCTTAAATAAAAGGCGATAGCCTTCCTCACTTAGCTGATATTTTTTTATCAAAGCCGCCCTAATGACATCATAATTATCCTTATCTGCTTCTCCTACAAGGCATAATCTAGTCAAAGATTCACCTTTCAAGTTTTCTGATAATTGATTAGCGTATTGTGATTTATCCACATTATGTGTACGACAAGAACGTTCAAATCTATCCAGCCAGAATGTAATATCGTCACTGGACTGATTGAACGGTGGAACCTTAACCTTGTAAGTAGAAGGTTTACCATTACCACTAGATGCCTGATTAACATTACTCATACTTGTCAATCTCAATTTCTCCAACTCAAATTCATGTTCTCTTATTGCTTTTTTCTCTTCAGCATCTAATCTTTTTTGTTCAGCCTCCCTGTCTAATCTTTTTTGTTCAGCTTCCCTGTCTAATCTTTTTTGTTCAGCTTCCCTGTCTAATCTTTTTTGTTCAGCTTCACTGTCTAATCTTTTTTGTTCAGCTTCCCTGTCTAATCTTTTTTGTTCAGCTTCACTGTCTAATCTTTTTTGTTCAGCCGCAGCTTCTCTTTCTAATTTTTTTTGTTCAGCTTCAAATCTCCTTTCCTCCACCTGCATCTGCAATTTCTTTTGTTCAGCAGCAGCCTCAGCTTCTCTTTCTAATCTTTTCTCTTCCGCCATAGCTTTTCTTTCTTCTGCAGCTAATCTTTTCTCTTCTGCCATAGCTCTTCTCTCTTCTGCAGCTAATGCTTTGTCATATTGAGCAACTGCCCATTGTTCTAATTGTTGACCAGTCTTATCAAGGGCTTTCCCTTGTGTAATGAAGTATTCTAATGTAGCCATGATGTCTAACAATAATACTAATCACCTGAATCAATAATAATACCACAAGTTCTCAATGACTTGATTAATCAGTATACTATCCCAATATCTGTGGGTCACAAGCCTTTAATAAGGTCTTGTATAATAGTAATAATAATCAGGTACTGGTTTATACCATAATCCAAGTGCAGTGCACAGGCAATTGTGTCTTATGAAATATACCTATATAAAACATATGTCAACCAACAGAATACATAAAGTACAAATAGGACTGACAATACAAGAACGTTTGCAGAAATCAAAATAAATTAAATAGGGAAATCAATGAAAATAATCACTGAATCTGCAAAGAATAACAACACAAATGACGTCACAATATATGAATATAAATTGTGAATAGAACTGAAAGATAGAAAAGGTTAGACCAACAAATTACAAACAAATCAAAACAAAACTAAAGAACAAAGAAATATTACAAAAATAACAATAATTACAGACTTCACAGCTAACACAAAAGCAACAGTTGTCGCAGCAAATTTTCAATCAAGAAAATTGCACCTATAGAAAACGCCCACAACGGACCCTCTATGACGTGGGATATTCTGTTGTGAGGACGCCGCCCAACCTTAAACACAACCCGCTGACATAGAAACTAACATACTATACAAACAAATAACATGTAAACATAAATATATATAAATTATGTGTATGATAGTATGTGTTGCAAAATAGGCTCAGTTTTACAGTAATGGCAAAGTTATTTTTATGAAAACAAACAAACTGCCACTTTATTCAATTAAACATTCTGGCCTTAAATATTAAAGTTCATATATGGAAAACAAGAAGATCCATCGATGAAAATAGGACTTCTTAGTTCACAAATACTGTCTTCCTGTTAACATTGACAAGAATTGATCCAACTGTTCTGTGAAACTCTGTAATGTCTAATGTAAAAAATGTCAACAACGCTGACCTACATACTGCATTCACCTGACAGGTCACGTGACGAAGTGTTGACAAAGAGCAAACCAATACTGCAAGTGTGTCGTATCAGCCACAGGAAACGGTCTGGTATCGGTAATCTGTTGACTTCTGAACTTCTGCGAGGTCAAACCCAGAAAGCTGGTCCACCAGTTGATAAAGTTGATAATGTTGGATTTTTTATTCCCGTTAATGATATCCACCAAAAGATAGATATAAGTGGATGGAAGCAGACATCATCATCATCATCAGTTGATAAGATCTCTATGGTGTTGTTTGCTCCACTGTAGTGTATGGAATGTCAACTTGACCTACGCAGTGGTGTGTAGACATGGATTGAGTGTACAATGTGCGAATGATGATAAGGGTTCGTGTTGTTGACAAATGTTCTTTTCTCACACTCATGTATGACTGGAAGTCATCGACACCAACGACTGTGTACCTTTTCTAAAGTTTAATTGGACGTACACACTCGACAGCACAGATAGTGACAAATCACAGGTTGGCATAATACATCATAGTACAGTGGATAACTGGTCTTGCAATGTTATGTTACATGGGCACTCATGTAGATTAATATTATAATGGACTGTCAGTAGCCAAGCCCTCAGCATCGCCCATACATATAAATCATCTGACTTCACTGACTGAGCACGTCAGCTTATAAACAATATTTCAGATGGCTTCTAAACCTAATCTCGTTTAGCGACGATTCTCCCACATAATGTTCAGCACATATTTTTTTTCATATAATAATATTGAACCGCTGATAAAGGGTTCTCATGTGTAGCAGTGATCTCTGGACTAAACAAGCGATAATACGGGCATCCCCTTTTCTCTTCTTGAAAGTCACTACATGTTTGGATCCAAGATGGCTTCACTCGTGAGCTGTCACTCACGTTTGGATACAGATAATGAATCTGTCCTAAAGTTAGTCATTCATAAAACATTGCATTGCTCTGTAGATTTGATCATGAACAATTGACTGCATTCTACAGAATATAGTGCTGCTAGGAATCGAAGTCGTTTTCATCGAGTCAAATATATTCTCTTATCGAAAATGGTGGCTTCGTACGAGAGTTCATAAAAGTATCTTGGATTACCTTGGTATAAGAAATATGAAACTGCCATTCCTTGGCAATACGCATAAACACTGGGGTAAAGCATACACGATAGGTCTAGACGACTATCACTTTCCCCACAAATACTGAGATCACTTTTTCCCCGGCGACAGGCCGACATAGGAAACACAGTCCCTATCAGGACGAAGCCAAATCACACCACTCTCTAGCGACACATCCGCCGAATAGCCTTTGACCTCTCTAGAGACAACAGAACATATAGTTCGACTTAGATATGTAAAGATATACAGATATAAGACAGACTCGTCCTACTCAGACAAACGAAGTAACTCAATAATGACTTTCCCTTAAGCACTAAAAAATTACCTATGTATAATATTGTAAGATATCAAAGACTGCACGTAACATATATATATATATATATATATATATATATATATATATATATATATATATATATATATATATATATATATATAATATATATATATATATTAATTATATTATAATATATATATAATATATATATATATATATATATATATATATATATATATATATATATATGTAAATCATTTGTAAACTTACACATCCATTACATTCCATTTTTCAACATTCACCCTTCAGCACAAGAGTAGATAATGTTTGTCCTAAATAAATATTAAGAAATTGTATTTGAAAGACTTGTCAATTTTATGATTGTTTAGTAAAATCTGTTTCCTTGTTTTAATATTACAGTTAGTTACACAGCGGGGGTGGCAATTTATGACTGTCTCCTCTCTACTAATTTTTCGAGATCAGATCATTCACAGCCGTAACTAATTTGTAATACCAGTAGTTCTCTCAGACACTGGGATTTCACCATTTTCTGCAGAAATTCTATTTCTGTAATTGTCAGTACTATACTGATCCTAGAGACAATAAAAACCTCACGCCACACTGGGGGCTCGTTCCTGGGATATTTCTATATACCTTGAGCCATACTTAGTCTATTCATCTATCTACATTCTATCTTGTGCCACCCATAGATAACTAAAGAAACACATTTTTGAAAAAATTCATAAATAGCATTTTTTATTGTTTTCTTAGGAGTACCATTTAGTACTCAGTAAATAGTTGATGCTCACAAAGTTGCACGGAAATTATTTGTTCATTAAATTTATTAAGTTTAATTACAAATATTTGGATATAGTAAATTTACAAACCCTCTCTAAGTAATGCCATGGCTGATCTAGTGAAGTTCAGGACTGCGGTCATGCAGATGGGTAAGGAATTAAATATAACAGGTGATGCTCTTATTCAGTATGTCACAACAGAAGTTGACAAACACATGGCTAGAGAGGAAAGGAAATTGCAAGTAGAAGCTGAAAGAGAGGCCAAAAGACTGGAAGCGAAGAGAGAAACCAAAAGATTAGAAATTGAAGCCAAGAAATTGGAGGCTGAAAATGAGGCAAAGAAGATTGACGCTGAAGAAAGGAAATTAGCAGCTGAAGTCAAGACATTGGAGGCTGAAAATGAGGCAAAGAAAATTGACTCTGAGGAAATGAAATTACAAGCAGAGAAAGAGACCATCAATTGAGATTAAAAGAGCTCAAAGTTCAGACAACTACTGACAATAATGGTAGTAGCTCACCTCACTCTGAGAGTAGCTCCAGCCAGAGCACCTCAAGTGGGGCCATGAATTTTCATCTGGACCCATTTGTTGAGAAAGAAGACGCCACTGAGTCGTACCTGGATAGAAACGAAAGACTTGCCACTACCTATGGCTTAGTGAAAGAAAAGTGGAGTCTTAAACTATCTCAGGGATTGAGAGGTGTGGCCTATGATGTATATTTGAAGCTCTCAAGAGATGACCAGGAAGATTATGAAATCCTGAAGCAGGCACTGCTTGTGAGATATGAAAAAAACTCAGAATCATATAGAAAGAAATTCCGAACAGCTAAACTTCTTCCAGGAGAAAACTATCACCAATTCTCTGCTAGATTGGAAACTTATTTGGAAAAATAGAATAGTTTAGGAAAGTGTCAGGATCTGAAAGAAATGATAATGATGGAGCAAGTAAAAGAGTCCATGCCTCAAGGAATGAGGAAGTTTATCATGGAACAAGGAGCAGAGAGATTGGAAGATATTGTAAATGTTGCTGAGAGATATCAAGCAGCTCAGGCAGAATTATTAGGAAACAGGAAGAAGCAGGGTGAAAACTTCAAGTCATCACAAAACTATACCAAATATGAACAAAAGGACCATACCACAAGAAACAAACAAAGATTTGACAAAAAGGACAAAACCCCTCTAAGATCGGATAAGACACCTTACCGGAAGGAAGGAAAGTGGTGTAAAACTTGTCTAATGAGTAACCACAATACTGCAGAATGCAGAAGGAACAACCCTCCTTATTACGCTGCGTGTCTCACAACAGGGAACAAGGGAAGGAAGGAACTGGCAGTTAGTCAGAATGACCTCCATCATCCCCCTGTCTGTGAGGAAGTGACATGTAATGGCACTAAAATTCAGTGCTTATATGATTCCGGATTGGAATTCGACTCAGTCGTGAGTGCAGCCCTAGTGCACCCTGATCAACTTACCACAGAAACAGTGGACATACAAGGGGCAATGCAGGGAAGTGGCACAATGACCCTTCTCATAGAAAGGATCAACGTGAGAACTCGCTATGTGGAAGGAGTGATAAGAGCAGCAATGAGTGATGATCCTATATACCTATAATAGGATGTAAATATGTCTTTTTGGGGGAAATAATAAAACATGTGGTCATGGCAGCAAACCATACCAGGTCGAGCAGCAAAAAGGAGGAGGGAGATCCAATAAACATTCATCGTATACAGATGAAAAAGGCTCAAACAGCAGACATCACATTGAAGCCTTGTTTTGACAAATTGCCAAAGGCCCATAACCCTCCAGAGAAAGAAGACTACTGTTACGGGACTGACACCAGATGTTACGGGTGCACTGTTGTTAGTTATCCTTACCAGATACAGCCCCGTTGGACGTGAGTTTTTGGGTTGCTCGTCAATAATTCTTTAGGTATTATATTCATCTCTACCATTTCGGCTTATAGTTCAATTGCAGATTTAGAGCCGTTATTGTGTGATTCAATTATTATTATTTAATTCAGTGTCGTTCATTACTTCATATTAATTCTCCAGCAGTTTGTATTAGTTTTATGATTAATCTTGTAGATAAATGTGATAGTCTGGACTGACCTTGCAAGGGTTACATCAACAGTCACAGCACATGGTTGAACTTGAATAATTCAGGCAATTAAGACAAGTTCCATTGACGACTGAATATTTAATACATGTCCTTTTTTCCAAATGAATACAGAACGTTTCACACAATTAATACTTGGCATTAAACATAGTTCTAGGATCTACTCAATGTTCATCCTACAGACATTGCACGTCTGAGTTAACCGTTAATTCTATAGCGTTTCAGAGTCTGCAACCAACTCTTTCCAATCCGTCTCTTGGAATTATTATCACTTATGAATGCTCGTGATATCCTTATTTAATATCCATATATTCCGTCTATGTCTCCTTATTTAATACTTTGGCCTTCCTCGCCAGGCTTTAACTGCCATATATATATATATATAATATCCATATCCTTATTCAGTGGCCATGGCACATTTTATACACAATCCATAAGTGGTTCTACCACGCTTTGAAACACTGCTGGATGGCGCTACGGCCGCATATAGATTTACCCAGTCTTTATACACATATCCTTATATCGGCTTAATAGCCAGAACACAACGGTTCTACACTTGAGTAAGTGGCTACGCCACACATTTGAAACATGGCCATCAGGCCCGCAGGCCACACGTGGACTGCGGTTACTAGGCTTGACGCGTCATACATCGATATGCGCGATTTTCCAGTACTCATTCAGCTGAGGTGGTTCGTGGTGCAATCATGCGAATGCTGCAGTCATTCACATGCTTGCAAACCCCGAAACAATTCTCAACATCATCCCCCTCGTTCCCAAACGTGACACTCGTGGCACGTGTGAGAGTGGTGGCGAAGATGTACCCGACTATATTCTATGAATGTTATCCATCATTAAGTATGTTATAATTAAATTAACACTCATAATTAGAAATGACAATTACAAAATCATTTACATATAGTCAACTTTGGTCACGCCCAAAAGACAAAGTCATATTCACTCCTGTGAAGAAAAATTTCTAGATAACAAGTCCGCGAGATTATTATCTGTTCCAGAAATCGGTATGATGGTAAATGCGAACTCTTGTAGTAATAGGAACCATCTGTGTATTCTCGCATTACGATTTGTTCTGGCAGTGATGAAAGTAAGTGGGCTGTGGTCTGTCTGAATGTAAAACTTCTTCCCGATCAGATATTTAGACAGTTTCTCCAGGCACCAGACCACAACCAAAAGCTCGCGCTGGCCTGTTGCATATTTTTGTTCAGCAAGTGTAAGCTTGCGTGATATAAACAAGCACGGATGTAGTATTTCTTCATAGCATTGAAGCAAACATCATGCGATTCCGCTACACAAAGCATCTGTTTGAATCACAAATGGCACATGTAAATTTGGTAATAATAGAATAGGAGGATTCTTAAATAAATTCTTTATCTTAATCAGAGCTTCTTCACACTGCGGTGTCCATAAAAAAAATTTTCGACTACCTTTGGCCAGCAGTCCGGACAAAGAAGCAGAAATCTGTGAGAAGTGTGGTATAAATTTATGGTAATAATTAATTAACCCCAACAAGCTTCTCACTTGCTTCTTCGATGATGGGGTAGCAATATCTAGTATGCGCTTGACTGTATTGTCTTCAGGATGTAATCTGTGGTTACCTATGCGGTGACCCAGAAATGTAATCTCCCGACAACCAATCTGGACCTTAGAAGGTCTTACAGTCAAACCATTTTGTCGCAGTGTAAGAAGTAGAGAAGACAAACCAGTAATGTGGTCTTCCCATGAGTCGTGAAATAGACAGATGTCATCAATGTATGTGATGACATCTTTTCTATCGCCCAGAAGGCGGCACATCATGCGCACAAATGTCGCAGGCGCGTTTACAAGGCCGAAGCACATGCAATTCCATTGGAACAATCCGAATGGAGTGGTAAAGGCGGTGAAAGGCTTGGCATGTTCTGTAAGAGGTATCTGCCAATATCCTTTCGACAGATCTAATTTACTAAAGTAAGTAGCTTGTGAAACTTGAGAAAGTAGGTCGTCCAACAAATGCATTGGTTCAGCGTCATTAAATGTGATACTGTTAAGACGTCTGAAATCAATACAAATACGGAGCGAACCATCCCTCTTTTTCACAATTACCATAGGAAAAGCATAAGGTGACTCTGATGGAGATATAACTCCCAATCTTATCATATCCTTCAGTTCCTTCTCAACCCTATCTTTGTGATGTAGAGAAATAAGGTAAGGTCTTAATTTAATAGGATGATTGTCTGTCAGAATGATGTCATGAGAAATCAGAGAAGATCGACCTGGAAGGTCAGTAAGTACATCATTAAAAGAAAGAAGAATTTCTTGAACTTGACTTTGTTGTGTAGATGACAAAGTCGAAGAAATTGTGACATCCTTCCAAGATTCGGAAGATTGTAAAGATGGTAAAGAAAACTGTAGAGGAATGGAAGATGTAGTATCTTCCTCATTCACTAATGCGAAAGAAGAAATATGAGCTGAAGACTCAGAAACAGAGTTAATAATGGGAATTAACTCTTGTGGTCTTTCCACTGCCAATTTCAGCATATTGACTTGGAAAGTTTTAATTTTCCCTCTTGTGTTTATAGCGTCGTCAACATCCGTGACCCGTTTAATGATCACAAATAGACCCTGCCATGAAACCAAAAGTTTATTGTCATCATGAGGAAGTAGTAACCAAACTTTTTCCCCAGGATTAAAATATCGTAACGTTCTATTTTGATTATGGAATAATCTAGATTTTTGTGTAGCTGATTTGATGCTATCAGATGCATAGGTGCACGCATCAATGATTCTTTGTCGAAGTTCAATAACTAGCTCATAACTAGTACGAGTGGATTCATCTACAAATTCCTTAAAATCATCATTGGGCCACGCGGATTAGAGCCATAAATGAGCTCGAACGGACTAAAGCCCGTACTTTTGTGGGGGACCTCTCGATATGCAAATAAGGCTGCACAAAGGAGCCGGTCCCAGTCACGAGGACATTCTTCAGGGATCTTATGAAGAATCTGTTTGAGCGCCCCATTGTAGCGCTCACAAACCCCGTTCGTTTGTGCATGGTGTGCACTGGAAAACGAATGGTGAATGGATAGCATCGACTCCACCTCCTTCATAATGTTTGAGGTGAATTGTGAACCTCTGTCCGACAAGATTTCTTCCGGAAAACCAATACGACAAAAAATTGAAAATAATGCATCAGATACCGACGCAGTAGTAATGGTTTTCAGAGGTATGGCCTCAGGCCACGGTGTACAAAGATCTATACAGGTTAAGATATATCGGAACCCATTATTAGATGGAATTGATAGAGGACCAATAATATCTATTGCTATCTTTTTAAATGGTCTTTCTGGTACGTCAGTGATTTGTAAGGGTGCCGTATGGAACCTGCCCTTACGTGATATGCTCTGACATGTCGTACATGACCTGCAATACATTTTTGTGTCCTTATTGACGCCAGGCCAATAAAATTGTGACGTGATTCTAAATAATGTTCTTTTAATGCCCATGTGACCTGCCATGGGAGAGTCATGCCCTGTCTGTAACACCAATGGTCTATATTCTTTTGGAACCACCACCTGATGAATAATAGAAATACCATCATCATAGTATCTTGTTAGTATGGATTTCTTAAGTTGAAACCAATGTTGTGCTGATCTCGTATGTTTAATAATCTTTTTCTCTGCTAGCGCAAATAAACGCTGTAAGGTTGGATCATTTTTTTTGTTTTACTGCGAACGCCGCTGGTGATTCAGCAACGACGCCTGGAGACATAATTGTCTCTAATACAAGTGTAGGTGGGGTGGCCATATCTGTGGCCAACTGTTGTGCTCTGGTGACAACAGCATTTGCCACCAGTGGGTGAGATTCAACCCATCTTGCGACCTCATCTGGAGTGCAATCTCTAACTCCAGGTATATTACCTAATATTATTTCAGCCACGGGAGCTCTTAAGCCGCAGGCATAAACAGTACCTGTGTAAAAAGGTGTGTCGATATAAACACGTGCTACTGGGAATTTCTCCACATTCCCACCAAATGTAACGCATTTCATAGTTTTACCCGTGAATGCAGAGGGCTCGATAAGCGAGTGCTCTATTCCGACCGTGGAACATCCGCTGTCCCTAAAAGCTTTTACTTCTTTTCCATATAGATAATCTCTTATGGTATGTGAGACGTCCTAAATTCTCACAAGCAGACATTGAAGACATAGTGTGTCCGCAAAGAAGTGTCTTTTTCCTGTCTGATATCAGATGTGATTGACAAACATAACAATAGTCATCTAACATACTATATGAATTAGCATGTTTGTTCTCATCGCTATCATGATCTCTTTTGCTAGTACATGCATTAGCATGACTAAATTTGTCATTGTTCTTCGAAGAAGATCTAGATAGACCTGTTTTCTTTTTGAATGCCTTCCTTTTATCATAATAAAAATCTGTTGACTCATCGTTATCATGACTCTTATTGTATGATGATCTATGATCATTATAATCTCTATGATACTGTTTGTGATAATCACCACGATCGTTTTCTGCTTTTCTCATCCAGATTCATGAAAATTTTGAGTGAGTCCCCGGTCAAAAATATCAACCAAGAGACTACACCATCTTTCCTTAGGTATATTCAAACCTGTAACCTTCATAATAAATCTGGATAAAAAGGAATCCATGCAATCTCTGGACTGATCGAAATGTGGTATCTTCAATTTAGGGTAAAATACATTTGAATTTGCTGAAGGCTTAGACTGATCTGATTGTATCTTAGCCAATTCCAAAGCCTGTTCTTTCTCAGCATTTAGTCTTAAAGATTCAAGCTCCATAGCATGTTTATGACCCTGGTCTAATTGACGAAGTTCCATTTTCCTTAATTCCATTTTTTCTTTTTCTAATTCTCTCTCTTTTTCTTGTTGAGCCATTTCTTTTTCTTTTTGAGCCATTTCTTTTTCCTTAAGTTCTTTTTGTAATTCTCTCTCTTTATCTTGTTGAGCCATTTCTTTTTCTTTTTGAGCCATTTCTTTTTCTTTTTGAGCCATTTCTTTTTCTTTAAGTTCTTTTTCATGGGCTAATTCCAATTTTCTAAGTTCACGTTGTTCAATTCTCTCAAGTTGAGATAAATGCTTTTCATATCTAGTCTCAGCATAAATCTGAAGATCATCTCCTGATTTACCTAAGCTTTGTCCAATCTTGATAAACTCTTCTAACCTAGACATGAAGATACGTTTCTCAATAACTTATGTAAGTATATTATTTGTCAGTAAGTATATTATGAATATGTGATATCAGTTAATCCAATGTAACTATGATATTCAATATAAGCCAGAGACAAGCACAGGTGACAATAAACAATGGATGGAACAAGAAAATGAACTACAATGAAATGATATGTTCAGTTATACGACACCATCAAACAGATATGAAGAAACTAAGTAGGAACTAGACATATTAATAAGAGAAAATGAAATGTTTAAATAACATTACAAAAATTTTACGATACAAGTCGTCCTTAAATTAGCAATGAGACAAGAGATTTTAGATCACAGACGAATAAAATTGTAAACAATACGGAAACTAGGTTATGCAAATTAAAATTGAAGTAGGCACGTGACGTCACAACTAGCACAAATAATATGTTTGTATTGCGAACTGAAGCTTCAGTTAATTTATATCCTAACAAAAGAGTTAGTTCTTCAGTCAGCAAATACAATCATTTAGCCCTAAAAGTCGTTATTCTTGATTGAATTTTTCCGCAAGGAAATATATCCAAGTACAGAATAAGCCCAAGCCAACCTTCCCACGAATTTACATAAAACAGATAGGTTTTTTACACATAATGATAATGAGTAGAACTGCAAATAAAACAGGCAAGTGACAGTGGAGAAAAATTGAAGGCCAAAGCTAGCCAACTGGACAACACACTCTAGTCAAGAGCTCTAATCTAGACAAGAACTTATCTTAATAAGATCCCGCCATTGTGATTTATAAAAACCACAACAAGATTCACACAGCTGTTTGAGTCGTCCCCATTGAGCAGCAGACGTCCGGTTGATTGAAGATAATACTTTCACATTTAGTATCGAACGAATTTCTGTCGAAATACTTTCCCGGTTGATCAGGACGTACAGCAAGGGTATGGCTGGTCTTCACTGTTCTCTGGGTCGGTTCAGGATCAACGATTTGAAGAAGTAAGATCAAGTTACCTCAGCGTCGAAAGTGACCGTTAGCAGGAATTTTGACTCGACCTTGACATTCGTAGATTTCTGTGCGTACTTGAGTTGCCAGATTTGTCTTGCGTCTTGAATAAAATTATTCGAACAATTCAATTTCCACTGTGACTTTGACCGTTTCGAACTGAAATGTTCTTGAAGTTGTTTCAACCGAAATTTTCCCAACGTGAGCCTGACACTTGAACGTTAGTTCGTCAAACTGGGTAACAAAGAAGATGAATTCTACACTTTCTGACACTAGATGTTACGGGACTGACACCAGATGTTACGGGTGCACTGTTGTTAGTTATCCTTACCAGATACAGCCCCGTTGGACGTGAGTTATTGGGTTGCTCGTCAATAATTCTTTAGGTATTATATTCATCTCTACCATTTCGGCTTATAGTTCAATTGCAGATTTAGAGCCGTTATTGTGTGATTCAATTATTATTATTTAATTCAGTGTCGTTCATTACTTCATATTAATTCTCCAGCAGTGTGTATTAGTTTTATGATTAAACTTGTAGATAAATGTGATAGTCTGGACTGCTTGCAAGGGTTACATCAATAGTCACAGCACATGGTTGAACTTGAATAATTCAGGCAATTAAAACAAGTTCCATTGACGACTGAATATTTAATACATGTCCTTTTTTCCAAATGAATACAGAACGTTTCACACAATTAATACTTGGCATTAAACATAGTTCTAGGATCTACTCAATGTTCATCCTACAGACATTGCACGTCTGAGTTAACCGTTAATTCTATAGCGTTTCAGAGTCTGCAACCAACTCTTTCCAATCCGTCTCTTGGAATTATTATCACTTATGAATGCTCGTGATATCCTTATTTAATATCCATATATTCCGTCTATGTCTCCTTATTCAATACTTTGGCTTTCCTCGCCAGGCGTTAACTGCCATATATATATAACATCCATATCCTTATTCAGTGGCCATGCCACATTTTATACACAATCCATAAGTGGTTCTACCACGATATGAAACACTGCTGGACGGTGCTACGGCCGCATATAGACTTACCCAGTCTTTATACACATATCCTTATATCGGTTAATAGCCAGAACACAACGGTTCTACACTTGAGTAAGTGGCTATGCCACACATTTGAGACACTTTCCATAAGTGGCTACGCCACACATTTGAAACACGGCCATCAGGCCCGCAGGCCACACGAGGACTGCGGTTACTAGGCTTGACGCGTCATACATCGATATGCGCGATTTTCCAGTACTCATTCAGCTGAGGTGGTTCGTGGTGCAATCATGCGAATGCTGCAGTCATTCACATGCTTGCAAACCCCGAAACAATCCTCAACAACTACTATATGGAAAATGGCCTACTCTACAGACAAGCTGGAAAAGGACCTAAAGGGCATGGACAGCTGGTACTACCAAAATTCTATAGGGAGGAAATTATGGAGCAAGATCATGCTACATCAGGCAGTGGTCACAGAGGAAAAGGGGCCACTGGTCAAAATATAGTATTGCGATATTACTGGCCAGGAATAATTGAAGACATAAGTTGGTATATGAAATCCTGTTCAGAATGTAACCAGGTAACCTCATTCAGAAGTGTAGACCAGTTACAGGACCTAGGGAAGCATTGTTGCGGACGTAGGCCCACAAAGAAAATACACAAGAGAAAACAACAGGTAGATGCAGTGATAAAGAGAAAACAAAATCACAACAAGTCTACTGTTACACCAGTAACCATGGCAACTCTCCGTATTGTAGAGAGAGGGGACAAGAGACATCCCACCCCGACTAGATATTTGTCGGAACACCATGGCCTGGATCTTTTGGAAAAGTTGATTAGTCAGCAACCAGTATTAAAAAAGCTGCAGAAACAAACCCGAACCATAGGAGGTAGGAACCCGGGCTGTACCAAACAATTGATGGAGACAGGCCCCCACTTCGGTATACTGCCCCTCACATTAGAAATAGGTGTGGGTCCGGCAACGTTGTTGTTTGGCCGTCCCCATACACGGTCCACTGGAAGCATTGTTGCGGACATGGACTGAACAATAGCCAGCCCAAGCACTAAGGGAGGAAGTTGATTATCTGTTGAAGGAGAAAATTATCTCGAAGTCAGACTCTCCCTATAGCTCAAGTGTGGTGCTATTAGGAAAACCGAGTGGTGAACACAGGTTATGTATTGACTACCGGAAGCTTAATGCTATCACAGAATCTCAGGTGGACCCATTACCTGACACCAACCAGCTGTTCTCTACACTGAGTAAGGCTAGGTATTTATCGAAGGTAGATCTAAGCAAGGGATACTACCAAATACCAGTGAAACCAGAAGTTAAAAAAATGCTGGCATTTAGTACATCAGACGGACACTACGAGTTTAATGTACTACCCTTTGGATTGAAAAATGCTCCAAGTATCGTTTCAAGAATGATGAGGGAATTAATGGAACCTCTTCAAAATCCCCATATCACTAACTTTATGGATGACATTCTTGTTGCTACAAACACATTTGAAGAGCATATAGTAGCGCTGTTCATGTTGTTTGACAGCCCGAGAGCCACTGGTTTGACTGCACGTCCAACCAAGTGCTTTATCGGTTGTAAGGAGTTGGAATTCCTAGGTCACACTATTTCTACAGGTCATATGTCTCCTGACCCAAAGAATATAGAGAAGTTAAAGAAGGCACCCAGACCTCAAACGAAGACAGATGTGAGATCATTCGTGTCATTATGTGGGTTCTATCAGAAGTACATACCCCACTCTAACTCTCTGTGTGCACCATTAACTAACTTAACGAAGAAAGGACAGCCTGACAAAATCCAATGGAATGCTGATTGTGAAAAAGCTTACACAGAGCTAAAAGCAAAACTCACCAGCAAACCAATCCTTACGCTACCCGATATCACACAGGAATTTGTATTAAGGACGGACGCTAGCAGTATAGGTATTGGTGCAACTCTCTTGCAGCAATCAAAAGCCCAGCCGGAGGAACTTTTACCAGTCGCCTACGCCAGTAGGAAGCTGAATGCAGCTGAGTTGAATTACTCGACCATAGAGAAAGAATGTTTGGCTCTAATTTGGTCCATCGACAAATTTTCACCTTACCTGTATGGGACACACTTCATTGTCCAAAGCGGTCACCAGCCTTTAACATTCTTGGCTGCATCTAAAAAGTTAAATTCGAGATTGTTAAGGTGGAGTCTGCTTCTGGCGCCTTATTCCTTTACCGTGAATTACATTCCGGGAAGAGACAATGTAGGAGCTGATTTTTTAAGTCGACACCCTATTACTCTGGAAGGACAGACGCAAAATGATTAACTACAGCAGGGGTTTACACGTCAGCTATGACAGGTCACAGCTAGGAAAGGATGGGGCTATGTCGTGAAACGAGTGTGTGTAAACCCACTTCTTAGTTAAATCCCTTTGTCGAGATACAATATCGCCCCAGCCAATCAAGGAGCGCCGTTCACCAGTCTCTGAGACAGAATAAAATTAAACTTAAGCCCTGTTTTTCGGATATCGGTTGCGGCCATCTTGTCACCCAATATGGAGGGAAAACATAATAAATTAGGCATAAGCCCTGTTTTTCAGAAGTCGGCCTAGTTCAAGGATGGTACGGCTGATGTACAAAACTGCAGATAATCAATCAGCTTTGCCACGCCAAGAACCAACCAAAAGCTTTCCTTAAGCATTAGAAGTTACCTCATCTACATATTTATACGGGAGAGTTTATTCATAATCACACAACACCAACACGAAGCCAGATAAGACGACCGACTGAGGAAGAGAAGCTGTCAACCTTGATTTATTGCTTACCTGCGTGCATTGACCTGGCAGGCTGCTTCACTAGTCGAGTCAAAACCTGGCCTGTTTAAATCTTAGAGGGTAAGCATAATTAACATACTTGTAAGAAAATAGGCCTACAGCAGGTATATTATGTTGGTATTTGTTGTGTGTCATTTATACTACCTACACCTGTATATATTTAATATATTTTGGTTCACTATGAACGTATCTGGTTACTGATTGTATCTTGGGGAATTAGGGATAATGATTGTATTTCCTGATATGATTGATGAAGACGAAGAATAATAGGACTCATGCTTCAATCTATTGTCTCCTATAACTTCAATCTATTGTTTCAGATAACTCCAAACTGAAATATAACCAAAACAGTCCTTGTTAGGACTCAATCTATTGTCTCATCTAACTCCAACCTGATATATATAACCAAACAGTCCTCGTCTCATATAATTCCTATCATCAGAACACAACAATATTGTTAGGATATATGTTACCAGCAAGTTTAGCACTTGTCAGAGAGGGCCTGGTATATTACAGGGGGAAGGAAGTGGTTGTATCACACCAGGTGTATATATTATTGGATGCATTCATGTAATGAATTTACATTATTGGGTGTATTCATGTATTAATGTATCAGAATGTTTTGCAAGTAGACGCCTGTCTTGTCTCGCTATTCATCAGCCAAGAGTAAATCCAAAATAAATAATAAGGAAATTGTATTTGAACTACTTGTCAATTTTATGATTGTTTAGTACAATCTGTTTCCTTGTTTTAATATCACAGTGGGAGCCGCGCTAGCGTAGTGGTTACAACACCGCTCTGGCGATCGGGTGATACAGGATCAAACGCGGGCGACGGCATTTGAGGATTTTTCGTCGACCGGGATTTGGACTGGATTAACTCGAGACCTGGCGAGGACTTTTGAAGGAGTGTCGTCGACCAGAGACTGGCAAATCCTGAGCCGACCCAGCTGCAATGGGTACCTCCGAAATCGGCGAGTATTTGCCTGAATGGCGAGGGACACCTGTCTCTGTACAAGAAATAAAGGGATACTCACGTAAAATCAATGTCAGGTTAGACATAAATAATAATAATAACCTGAGATTTCGCCTCGAGTATTAGCGGGCGTACGAAAAAAAAAAAAAAAAAAAAAAAATATCACAGTTAGTTACACAGCGGGGGTGGCAATTTATGACTGTCTCCTCTCTACTAATTTTTCGAGATCAGATCATTCACAGCCGTAACTAATTTGTAATACCAGTAGTTCTCTCAGACACTGGGACTTCACCATTTTCTGCAGAAATTCTTTTTCTGTAATTGTCAGTACTATACTGATCATAGAGCCAATAAAAACCTCACGCCGCAATATATATATATATATATATATATATATATATATATATATATATATATATATATATATATATATATATATATATATATATATATATATATATATATATATATATATATATATATATATATATATATATATATAATATAATATATAATATATAATATATATATATATATATATAATATATATATATCTGTATATTATCATGTGAATTTTAATGTGTGAAAACTGCTTCAGGATGTCAAAATCATTTGAGGCTGGCAACCTCAGCGTATAAAATGATGATTCATGAACCACCACTGCACGGGCTGGTGATTGCTTTATTGCTATTTTCGTAAAGAGAACTAAAAGCATAAAGTAGTTCCAGGTTCCCTATGGAGCATGGAAGGAAAGATGAGAGAAATGATGTACATTCTAAGTACGATAATACTTACATTCTCAAAGCAGTGTAAATGTCCCTATAAGCATATTCATTTCAAAATTAATGTAAGTTTTCAAGCTTTAAACCAGTTTAAATATCTACTTTTAAAAAAGATATTCGCAGATTGGACATCAGTCAACCTATCGACTGTATCCACCTGTTTATTAACTTCTCCTGGTTAACTGAATTGTACTCACCTCATGATTCGTGATGTCATGAAAGAGGTCAAGGTCAAAACAACATTTTTGACAATAACTCGTGACAAGTTTATGAGAATCCCGTGAAACGTACTGAGCACAAAACTCTCTGACCATATTATTGAATGCCTATAAACGATTGACGCTCCTCGAATAAATTTAGTTGAAAATTCAATGCGCAAGTATGGCTCATCTCACTACAGAATAATGTGATAGGAGAGGGAAAGAACTGAGATGACTAAGTAAGAATAATTTATGAGTAGTAAGACTTAGCTCTGACGTCACCGGAGCACGAGAAATAAGTGAAGGAAGGGAAGAGCAGAGGTCACTCTTAAAATGGTCGTCAGCTGAGAACAGGTTAGCGTTAGACTAACAACATCGACCAGATACCAAGTTATAGTACTGCTGCAATGTGCAGAGAGGAGAAGAAGAGAAGACTAATGAAAGAATTCTACAAGAGATAGTTAATCATGTCAAGATATGTTCAGCATATATCGCCAGCAGTTCATCCTGGTATGTAAACACTCGCAGATTTAACGAGCGTGGATAGACAAAGAAAAGGGTTAGAACTGTAGTCCAGTGTCGGACGTGTAGACAATTTACTAGGAACAGTTTATAGCTAAGAATAAGTTACCAGCACTGGAAGTTTACCCAGACAATACTTCGAAGCATACTTTAATAAATAGAGAACCAAAGTAGACAGCAGAGAACTTGAGTTAATCCAGAGATAAATAACGATAGCTCCTGACCAGTGCAGGAGTGATGTAGAGATGTCAACAATGAAGTATCATATATATATTTATTGATAATCAGGCTCAGAGGTAGCCATTGTGAATGTGTTGTTGACAACCAATAAAGAATGTTTGGTGTCAGATTTGAGTCGTCAAGTTATTCAAGACATTAAAGTGTCTGTTCATGTAAGCTCATTTAGTAGACACAGGAACAAGATAAGCCACCATGGTACGGCACATATATACACAGCCTGTGAGCATAAGACAAGGACATTACGGTCATCATTAAGTCGAGAACATACACAAGGGTCAACATAACAACAATCACACAAGCAAAAGAATCTGGGTTGACAATCAATTGAAACTATCACATCAATTGTGTTTTGGTGCCAGTGACCACTTGTGGGAAGATTACGTGTGTAACAAGACAGTGTACTTGTCAAAACGTAACGATTAAAAAAAAAAAACAACGTCGAGATCAACGAAGCGTGAATTCAAGTTAACAGGGAAGAAAACAAGACAGTTGCGTGCCGAGACTTATGAAGAGCAGCCGAGCGTAACAAGGTCAACGAAGGAACCTAGGTCAACGGTGACGAAGATACATTCTTTTTACAACTTAATTCCACAGTCGGGTATGGGTCAAACATCATCACACCAAAGTGATCCTTCTATGAACAGTGTAGCATCAACACAGCCGCTCCAAAGACAATAAGGAAGAAAGAACGAAACAAAAACATGCACACTCAAGTCAACAGTCCAGTAAAAAACACATTAAAAATCTTGAGAATTATTGTTTATGTATAACTTTGAACTTATGAATGTATTGTAATTTCCTTGACATACTATGATAGAGATTTTACATGAATAACAATTGTTTTATTACAACACCAAGATAATTTACTAGAAATTTTTTTTTTCAGAGCCCCAAGAAGTCCCACTAACATAATTTTTTTGATTTTCAGGGCTAAAAATGGAACAACAGACAGAAATTGTAGCAGGCGTCTTACGGCAGCTATCTGAGACATTGAATAAGTTAGATAAAAATAGCAAACTGACCAATGTTAAGGGAAATGTTGACACGTTTTCAGGTAAATCTACTGAATGTAAGACCTGGCTCTTACAAATAGAGAGATATTCGTTATCAGTTCAGGCCTCAGACAATGAAAAGAGATTGTTAGCTTTTCTTACCAGCACACATTTAGTGGCCGATTTCATTAGAAGAAGGTTAGACACAGTGCCGGAGGAATCATGGCAAGATTTCAAACATGAATTGGTGAAGAGATATGGAGAATTACAAGATGTACACTTAGGATGGCAGAAACTTAGAAAGATAAAACAAAGCAAAGAAGAAACGATACAGATGTATGCTGACAGAATGTTTAACATCATTGAAGATGTATTTTTAGCTGAAACGATAGACAGACAAGGAATAGATGACCAATTGATTGGTATTTTCGTAGACGGATTATATAGTGATGCCATAAAACTCCACTTATTAAGGAAAGATCATAAGACGTTAAAAGACACTATGGCTTCTGCCAATGCAGAAGAAAACATAAGGAGAAGATTTGAGTTGAGAGTAGAACAAGCAAGGTTTGAGGAAGAAAAACCTATGGAAGTTGATAATGTTCATCGATCAAATAGTGATGGAAGGAGACAACAAACAGGTAACAGAGTGTTGCAGGACATTGAATGTTACAATTGCCATCAACGGGGACACAGAGCTAGCGTGTGTACATGGAGACCACCACGCATGTGTCAAAACAGGGGGTCTGCTCGTTTAGCTAGTTGTCATAGTCCGCGTCAGACTATGTGTAGTCACAGGGACGACACCTGCTGTCAACTCCAATACACCCGCACACAAGGAGCACACTCATGCACGCACCGCACGAGGGCTTTCGAGACGCCTCGGTACAGTAGATACAATAGTCAGGGAAAAGGCAGACCTACTCACATGAGGGAGACTGACATGGGTAAGATAAATAATAGGTCTCAGGAGAATAAACAGGTACCTATGGGAAAGAAACCAAGGATAAGGAAACAGAATGGAGATATATCAACAGTGAACGAAACGTATCATACAGATCCGAGTTCTTGTTTGATAACAATAGGTGACAGAAAGGTCAGAAGTCTCTTGGACTCAGGCGCTAGTGTTAGTTTGTTAAGATTTGGGTTGTATAAACAGCTACGTCAGCCACCCAAATTGGAAAAAAACATGCATGCAACTTACGTCAGTGTCAGGTGAAAGGTTAAAGGTGATGGGAATGTCAACGTTACGGTTTAACATTGGAACGAAGTCATTGATGCAAACTTTTGTTATAGTGAAAGGTATGTCACGGAATTGCATATTAGGCAGAGATTTTATGAAGAAATACAGCGTAAGATTGTACTTTGACATACAGAAGCTAAGGATTCAGGACGAATACATTGACATGCAAGATGATATGCATATCGCATCTGTGATAAGATTACAGAAGCCGTTTACTTTACGTCCGAATACGGTGAACATAGTCACAGGAAAAATTAAGAGGTCACCAAATTATAAAATTGGACAGACGGTCAGAACACTGGAATTCCAGGATGCAGACATAGCCGATGAACCGTGCATAAACATGACGGAGGGGATAGTAGTGATAGGAAACAAGTCTCAATTTCCAGTTATGCTACTCAACACAGCAGCAAAGCATGTCACGATACCAAGAGGATTCATTGTGGGGAGAGTACAACACATGTCACACACTGAAGGCAGCAGACAAGGACAGGATAAATACAACGAAAGGAAAGATAGACATAGTGGTATCCGAGATAGGAAAACATACACTAGGAATGATAGCCAACAGTTAAGACGGGATTATATGAATACCAGTAATTGTCTAGCGTGTAGAGAACAGGAACGCATGTGGAGGGAAAGAAGATGGAGCCATAGAAACAACAATCGCATACTAATCAGGGAAAAGAATCGAGCACCCACCTTAGCACAAAGAAACATCAAGAAAGATTTTGAAAGGAGGCAAAAGAATGCGAATAAAAATGCAGTTGCACAGGAATTCAAGCCGGGAGACATAGTGTTCTATAGGAAACACGTTAGGAGTGGAAAATTAGACCAGAACTGGATTCCGAACTGGCAGGTGTTACGACGCCTTTCAGAAACAACATATCAAATATGGAAACAAGATCAAAATAAAACCATCAAGGCGCATGTACAACATCTAAGGTTACAAACACAGAAACCTATAGACATACCACCGCAGGAACAGAACAAGAGGAAGACCCATTATGTAGTGGTACCAGAAGACACAGATGAGGCTACATCAGAAGAAAGTTCTCCAGAAGAGTCATACAGTCCAAGAGCAGGTAGAAGTCGTATAGTCACTAGAGCGGAGATACATACACAACCTAAAAACCCAAACCAAAGATCTGGAATTTTTAACGATTCACAAAACAAACAGGAGAGAGGAAGAGCGAAAGATGGGGAGGACAAACAAGGATACAGAGAGGAATAGATAGAGAAAACCGACAGAGGTGGAAATAGAGGAAGAAGAGGAAGATGTACAGCGTGATCAGACGAGAACGTCGGAGAGAGGAGAAGGTGACAGAACTATACCATAAGAATTAAGGAGGTTAAGAAATGTAAGAGATAACTCAGAGAGTGAAGAGGACATTCCGCTCATGGAATATGTACAGAGATTGCAAGAGAGAGAAAATAGATTAGCAGAGCAAGAGAAACAATTACGTCAGATGCAGGAAGCGGAGAGGCAACAAGAAAATCAGCAGGAAGAAGAGGAGATGGAACACAATACATATACAGACGATCAGGAGGACAGGACAAGAGACATTGGACGTGGGAAGAAGAGATATTATACGTCATCCGACGATTCGTCAGAATACAATATGCCACTCGCGAAGATAAGAAATACAGCACAAATGCAAGTACGCCAGAAGTGGAGAGGCAGACACAGGGAAATACAAGAGGACGATAGACCGACACGAGGAAAGGGTCGGAAAACGATTAATTATGTAGAAAATAGGAGCAGACAGAGAAGTATTCCAGAAGAGGTATCGATGTCAAGTGACTCAGACAGTACGTTGTCTGAGGAGAGTGACAAGTGTCACAGACATATCAAACCGAGATCCCATAGAAGAGAGATAGAGGAAGGGAGTACACAAAAGACGAAGAGATGTTGGTCGTCTTCAGACAATTCATCAGATTATAGAAGACGCCTCGAAAAGTTGAGACACGTAGAACAGGTGGATGTGAGATCGAAGAGTAGAGATACTATGGAGGCAAGTATGGAGACGGGTCGAAGAGAATACCGACCCAAGACTAAAGCCAGCAAGGAAAATAGGAGATATAATGGTATAGAAAGAAGAGGTAAAACAGATCGAGGGGATTTCCGATCTAAGAGCCGAGATAGGCTGAGACATAGAAGGGATGATAGAAGAAGGAATACGGATCGAAGGGATTACCGATCCAACAGTCGAGAAGCTAAGGAGGAGGAGACAAATAGAAGCAGTAGTAGAAGTAGAGAAACTACTAAGGATCGAAGGAGATACCGATCTAGTAGTAGAAAAGACTCAAAGACGAGAAACAAGGATAGAGAAGGTACAAGTAGAGGTCGAGGTAGCAACGAGTTAAGGAGTAGAGAACCTGAGGGAAACTCAGGGAAAATGAGAGTTGAAACAGTAGAAGAGGAACCGAAGCAAACGGTTGATGGAGTAAGAAGTAAGGAGGTCGAGAGAAACTCGAGAGATACACGAGATACAGAGGTGGAGAGGAAGCAAAGTGTTGACGAGGTTAGACGAGAAGAGGAGACTCAAGATTTGGATAAACAGATAGAGTTAGAAGCGCTTAGAGCCAGAGAGGCTAGGATGATGGAGATGCTAAAATTGATGAATAAGTTAGCATAGGAGGAGGCTATGGGAGGAGACATAGCATATGTTATATGGAACAAGATGGCGGCGGTTGCTAGTCTTAAAGAGACAAATATGATTGGTCTATACCGCAAGAAGAGATAAACTGAGTACTCCTGACCAATAGGGTACTGCAGTATAGCAATAGATGAGTAAGAGAGACGAAAGAGTTAGATTTCAGGCCATGGTAGTAGGGGTGACATTATAGGAAAAGCCGTGGTGAAGACGGTAGGAATAATGAAGATAGAGATATGGAGAAATAAGTGATGGTGAGAAATATTTGGAGATGAATAGAGTGTATAATTGAGAAATTGGAGAGTACAGATCAAATGAGGGAACAAGAGGTAGAGGAGATAAATGGGAGAAGGAGAGAAGTAGAAAATTGCAGCGGGAATCTAGTTGTGGGGAAACTAGATGCAATTAGTTTACACTGAACATATTAAAAAGCTGAGTAGATCTGAATGATAGACTACTGCAGGAAGAGAGAGAATAATTAAGACTCGAGTGTAGAGTGGTCAGAGTAGAGGCCATGAGAGATTGCCGATAAATAGTAGAGAAAGAAAAGACATGGGTAAGGTCAGAAGAGATGAGTGGAAGGAAAATGGTGAAGATAAACCATGAGGAAAAGGGCGAATATGGGAGAATTGAGAAGCTTGAAGAATAGGAGTAATTTAGAAGCCAGGGTGACGGTGGCAAAAGGTTGGAGATTGGAGAAATCATAGGGGGAGGACAGACAAGAGTATTTAGGGATACTGTTCCAGATGGAACGAATATAGTGGATAAGGGAGGAAGAGATGGCAGAGACAATGAAGCTTTGAGAAACCATAGAGATATAACAGAGAGATACATGGAGGGTACACATAAGTATGTTGGGAGAAGCCATGTGTAAATGGCAGAGATATAGAGAAAGGTTCTACAAGTAACCAAAATATAACGAACATATAACGGAGCAATTATAAGTGAGACGACAAGAGGTGAATGTGAGTTCTGGACTGAACTAATGTAGTGAGAGAAGGTTTACGAAAAAGGGCAGAATGTTATGAGGAACAAAAGAGTATGGAAGAAAAATATTGAAATACACGAATACGGAAAGGGAATGGTGAGGTTCAGAGTGAAAATGGAGTGTGAAAGATATAATAAATTGTGGATGAAAGAAGTGTACAATGTATAAATAGGTCACAGTTAGTAGTGATTACAGATTATGTTTTGTGGTCAGCATTAGATGATTACAATAGGATGAGGTAGTAAGAAGATGATGAGGAATACATAATGGATTACTCCATGTGAGTAGAATGATGATATATATTTGATTTAAATGTTTATGTATTGTAGTACTGGTCAATTAAGTAGACATATTGAGTTTAGGGTAGAAGTAGGTGTAGTAATTAAGGAGAGAAAAAAATTTGTCCTCAGGGACAAATCTTTTTTAGGATAGGGGAGGTAATGTGATAGGAAAGGGAAAGAACTGAGATATGACTAAGTAAGAATAATTTATGAGTAGTAAGACTTAGCTCTGACGTCACCGGAGCACGAGCAATAAGTGAAGGAAGGGAAGAGCAGAGGTCACTCTTAAAATGGTCGTCAGCTGAGAACAGGTTAGCGTGAGACTAACAACATCGACCAGATACCAAGTTATAGTACTGCTGCAATGTGCAGAGAGGAGAAGAAGAGAAGACTAATGAAAGAATTCTATAGAGATAGTTAATCATGTCAAGATATGTTCAGCATATATCGCCAGCAGTTCATCCTGGTATGTAAACACTCGCAGATTTAACGAGCGTGGATAGACAAAGAAAAGTGTTAGAACTGTAGTCCAGTGTCGGACGTGTAGACAATTTACTAGGAACAGTTTATAGCTAAGAATAAGTTACCAGCACTAGAAGTTTACCCAGACAATACTTCGAAGCTTACTTTAATAAATAGAGAACCAAAGTAGACAGCAGAGAACTTGAGTTAATCCAGAGATAAATAACGATAGCTCCTGACCAGTGCAGCAGTGATGTAGAGATGTCAACAATGAAGTCTCATATATATATTTATTGATAATCAGGCTCAGAGGTAGCCATTGTGAATGTGTTGTTGACAACCAATAAAGAATGTTTGGTGTCAGATTTGAGTCGTCAAGTTATTCAAGACATTAAAGTGTCTGTTCATGTAAGCTCATTTAGTAGACACAGGAACAAGATAAGCCACCATGGTACGGCACATATATACACAGCCTGTGAGCATAAGACAAGGACATTGCGGTCATCATTAAGTCGAGAACATACACAAGGGTCAACATAACAACAATCTTACAAGCAAAAGAATCTGGGTTGACAATCAATTGAAACTATCACAATAACGACTCATCATCATTGGACGTTTACACACTGGACAGTCATAAACTGTAGTGGCCAGACAATTTAACGTGGTTAGAAGCACCATTAGTCGCCTTTGGAGGCGTATTCAAGAAACTGGCTCAGTGGCAGACCGGCCGCGCAGTGGAAGACACAGAGTCACAACTCCTGCCGAAGACCGCTTCACCTCAGGAATCGACTTGCATCTGAGTTCTCCACAGTCCAGTCAATGTCAGCAGCTCGTCGAATTTCAGATCAAACTGTCAGGAACCGGCTGCACGACTCTGGTCTTTGGGCTAGAAGACCCTACAGAGGTCCTGTTCTTACGGACCGGCATCGCCAGAACCGACTGCAGTGGACGAACCAGCATCGTCAATGGACCGTTGGGAATGACTGGAGACGGGTTTGGTTTAGTGGTGAATCATTTTTTGTGCTCCAGCGACACGATAGACGGAGAAGAGTTTACCGCAGAGTCCATGAGCGCTACGCACAGAACAGCGTTGATGAGGCTCCTCCACATGGTGGTGGAGGTGTACTGATGTGGGGGGCGATCAACTTCATGGGAAGAAGTGACCTGGTGCAAATTGAAGGACGCCTAAATGCCCAACGATACGTCGCTGAAATTCTTCGTCGTCACGTCCTTCTACTTCTGGCTGCACGAGGGTCGATTTTTCAGCAGGATAACGCTCGACCTCATGTGGCACAACTCACCACCCAGTTCCTTGCTGACAACCACGTCCAGACCATCCCGTTGCCAGCCATGTTATCAGACATGAACTCCATAGAACACTTATGGGATGAACTCGACAGACGACTCCGCCAGCGAGACGTGGCTCAAGCCAATCTCCGACAGTTGTCTCTTGCACTGCGGGAAGAGTGGGCAGCCATCCCACAACAACAGATCCAACGGCTAATCGGATCCATGTCAAGGAGATGTCGTTCTCTGATAGATGCCAGAGGAGGCCATACACCTTACTGAAACGGAGGCCTCAGTCGCAAAGAATAAAAGTCCAAACCAAATTTAATGACCATCCTTTCATTGTTAAAGTCTGAAAGTTTCTTCTTGCCAGGATTGAAACATTAATTCCGTAAAATAAAAATTTTAGTACAAGTTTGAAATTTGGTGTCCATTACAACTGCAATAATGTTGCGTTTCTTTTTTTTTAAACAGTGTATATTATAATAATAAATTCCACAGATTAACTTAGCAGTGGGGGCTAAATCGAGCTAGAATAAACCGTTGCTTAAATTCTTCATAAAAGTGTCGGCAGATTATAGGAATTAACGTGCTTAGCGACAGCCAGCATTGTTTTTGCTTATGTGAATATTTTATGAAGACTCCCATGTTATAGAAGCTTTACTACTCTTCTCTCGACATTTCTGCCAAGAGTAATCTTGTGTAAAGATAGACTCCATTGAAGATTAGTAGATCGCCGGGTCCACTTAACATACATGCCAACAATATCAGGCATAACCAGGTTCCAGATTTCACATACCTAAGCAATATTTTCTTGCTAAAAATAGAAAACGTGACAGAGAAATTAAAACAAGATGTCAAAAAGCCAGTGCAGTGATTTACTAAGTGTTACCACTAATCAAACGTCTGAACATCAGTATGGAAACTTAATGACAGCTGATAACTAATAAATTCTTACCAACTCTTTGCTATCAGTGCCAAACATGGTCCCTTACCCAAGCCCAAGAGAGTAAAATCACATCCTGTGAGATGAGATATTTTGACAAGGGCCATTGGTGTTGCCAGGAGAGACTGGGTGAGATGTGATGACTTCAGAGGAATTGTTGGCGCTGCATCCTGCATCGGGAATATGGAGATACGGAGGATTAAGTGGTTTGGCCATCTCATGAGGATGGAAGCCGATAAACTACCACTTCACGAATATAATAGCAGAAACAACGTTTTATTGTTCTATTTTGTTGAAAAGTTATTTTAATGCAGTAATTTAAAAAAAACCAATTTAAAGAACAAAATACTGTTTGCAATATTTAATATTTACTTGTTTCTTTTTTTTTCAATGAGTGTAAACATCAGGCTAGGTTAAAATACCCTGAAATGGAAATTGGTTACAGTGATGAAATTTTCAATACATCTTTAATTGCTATAGAAGATACCGTTATTTATATGGAAGGGGAGGAACTGCATACTCTTGGTCTCCCTCAAAATAACCGAACTGAAGGAGATACAGTGGAGGAAACGATTGAAGTAGATGTGCTAGATGTGAAAGGTATGGTGGAGGACATGATTGAATTAGATGTGCTGGAGGTGAACGGTAAAGTGGAGGAAATTATTAGAAAACGTGTGATCGGAGTAAGAGGTATAATGGAGGTGTCGTAGATTTTTGATAGGGGAATTAAGACTTGGGTTGGTCCCTTCTGAATAGATTAGAATGAGTGATAGCCACAGTGAGAGATGATAGTAGAAATAGATTTCCACGAGTGAGATGGTAGAAATCAATAGAAGCTGTCTCTGAAATCGAGAATCTTTTCTCTCTTTTAGCCTATCTTCTACAACAGATCTAGAGGAGTCAGACAGTCTATTGACTACTGATAAGGTGTACTATGATTGGTGAAGTGCCACCACATTGATAAAGCTTTGTTTCTCGCACCAGATTATTATGGACTGGTTTTTTTGGTGATATAGCTCATCCAGTCACAATGTTCTGTAAATGGGTCAGGTTACCGACTGTTGGGGCCCTGACAAGGTGTACTGTTAAGTGCGTATATTCTGATGCAATGGGTGAGTGTAGACATCAATAATGACAAACGCGAATGGATGACAGTTCGACAAGTGCACAGGACACTCACTCCAATCACAGGTGGAAGTCAAGGATGGCTGGACTACTGTGGTCGTTTCATACTATTTAATAGGACGTACACACTGAGACAGTACGAGCATCGTTACAGGAACACAGGTCGACATAAATAGCATATTGTTGATCAATGGTCTACCATCTTAAGTTAGCATTCATGTTGAATAACATTGCAATGGAACATCTGTAAACAAGCACTTAGATTTCCACTGTTTATCAATACAATCATCAGGCCTTACTGACCGAGCATGTCAGTTAATAAATACTGTTCAAACATGACTCCTAAACAGAACCTCTTTTCTAGCGAAGATTCCTTTAGGTAAAGTTCAGCAAATCTATGTGAAGATAATATTAACCCACCAGTATTGGGTTTTCTTTATAACTGTGATCTCTTAACCATCACCTGATAATAAGGGGCATCCCCGTTCTCTGATTGATGATCGACAAAAAGTTAGGATCCAAAATGGCTTCTGGTTCCCTGTTGAGCATCGCTCACTACACGGATGTATAGCAAATCTTCAATAAAGGTTCAGTTCATGAGCACAAATATTTTCTACAAGTATCAGCATATTCTGTCCTCATAATTGCTGCATATAAACATAATCAGTGCTGCTAGATAACATGTCGTCCCGACATATAGACATAGGTAAATTCATGTAGACGTCTGCCCATTTGAGCCTAGGAATGAAAGAGTTCAGTGAACAGTTCTTTTAACTTGGCGTAGGAAATACACTAGCAAACACAAACGCTCTCCTGGCGTTACTGAATCAACACTGGGGAACTCATGGACTTAACAATCCTAGAAGAAACTATCTTCGTCCCCATAATAAATCGAAGAGATCACAAACTTTGGACAGGTCTAAGACATGACATCCCGCCAGGCTCCTTCATCACCGAAGAACTCCCCAACGTCTCTTCATGCGCCGAAAGTACCTGACCCCAAGGAAAAATAGTTCCACTTAGACATACCAAGATATCACGATATAAGACCGAATCGTCTGAAATAGACACAGAGTAAACATAGACTCGGACCATAAACATTCTTGCCTAACCTAAACAAGAACAATCAGTTTTCTGACCCAACAAGGCACAGACTAACGAAATCCAGATTCATACGCCAAATTCGATCTCCAGGGGAGATAACCCATATAACAAAAGTATCAATCAATCATGGGTGATATATCTTTGACCAGGAAAGCATCCTGATTCTAAAAACAAATACCTTCCCTCTGACAGATAAATATTATAATAAATATATACATTGTCACCAGTAATCTGTTGGTAACAGACTACCGCAACCCCCGGGGAAAAAAATGAAATTTTTTTTTCATCCGAGAGCAACATACAATAGGCTCACCACGCACGAATAATGCGCAGATGACTAATAAGAGCATTTATAATTTCAAATTAAGGTAAAGTCGAAGCATAGATCGACTTGTGAGAATACATCTCAACATCTCAGAGAAAGCATTTCTCTTAAGCATATATGTTTCCAGGGAGGTGCCACCAACGTATACTACAATGCTGGCAATAACACAATGCATATAACAATTTCATATTTAAGCATTATAAGTACATGATTGACAAAGAAGAAAAATCATCAAAGAGTAGCGGAGAATATATATCAATGAACGTAGTGATAGTAGTGATACAATCACTATATTACAAATTACAATGTGTATCTATCTTGATATAGAAAAGAAAAACTGTTGTAGAGTTGGATGTGTTAAGAAGTCCAAGACCCAACAGTTAGGTGGAATCATGTGGGCATCTAGACAAAATGTCTGCCATCACATTATCTGATCCACGGATAGCTCGTACCGAAAAATGAAAAAAGATGAAGAGCAATTGCATATCGAGTAGACCTCGAGCTCTTCAAATTCTTACTCTGTATAGCCGTAAGAGCTTTCTGATCGGTTTGTACTATGAAATGTGCGCCTAGAAGGAATCTTTGTAGTTTGAGAATTGACCAAACCATAGCCAATAGTTCACGGTCTAAAACCGAATAATTCCTTTCTGCAGCATTAAGTTTTCTGGAGATATACATTACAGGATGCAGAGTTCCAGAGTACTCTTGCATTAGTGCCGCTCCAATCCCAGTGGATGAAGCGTCACTACGAAGAACAAATGTCTTATCTGTAGTAGGTAACACTAAAATAGGTGGTGTTGAAAACAAATTTTTAATCTTATCCAAAGAGGATTGGCATTCCTGTGACCAGTGGACCATATTAGGCGACCCTTTCTTTAGTAGTGTAGAAAGAGGTGCCATGATAGAGGATAGATTCAGAATGAATCTTCCATAAAATTGAATAAGACCTAAGAGACTTCGCACTTGCTTTTTAGTCTTAGGAATAGAGATGTTCAGTATCTTAGTGATATTATGGTCCTCTGTCTTTAGGAAACCATGACCCACTCGATGGCCTAGGAAAGAAATTTCGCTAAAACCAATGCAGGCTTTAGAGGGTTTCGCTGTCAGGTTATACTCGCGTAGAGTAGATAGTAATTCAACTAACCCCGAATAGTGATCTTCCCAAGTATCGCTGAAAAGACAGATGTCGTCTAGGTACGCGATGACATCTGACCGATAAGATAGGATTCGACGCATCATGCGTACGAATGTAGCTGGTGCGTTCATAAGGCCGAAAGGCATGAAATTCCATTGAAAAAAGCCTCTAGGTGTAGAAAAAGCCGTAATTGGTTTGGCTCGTTCAGATAAAGGAACTTGCCAATATCCTTTAGACAAATCTAGTTTAGTGAAAAAATGAGATTTAGAAAGCCTAGTAAGTAGCACTTCTAGTAAAGGCATAGGTTCAGCATCAAACTGTGTAATTTGATTCAATTTGCGATAGTCAACGCAAAGACGTATGTTATTGTCTTTTTTTCGAACAATAACCATCGGCGAAGAATATGCAGAAATGGATGGTTCAATTATTTTTAAATCTATCATCTCATCCAACTCCTTCTCAACCTGTGCTTGAAAATGTATAGGGATAGGATAAGGTCTGACCCTAATATGATTATGGTCAGTTAGAATAATGTCATGTTCAATGACATGAGTTTGTCCAGGGATGTCAGTAAGGACATCCTGAAATGTTTGTAACATAGCCGAAACTTGTCGCATTTCTCCTAGAGATAAATCCGGAGAGACAGTAACATTTTTCCACGATTCACTAGAATGAAGTGGAATCATCGGAAGCGGAAGATTAACATCCGAAAAACTTGTTTCCTCATCCTGTATTACGGACAGTGATGAGTAATGACCATGTTGTACTGGTGAATCGTCCGTTGCCTGGAAAATAGGCTGTAAATAATCCGGACGTTCATGGAATTCCGTAAGCATATTGATGTGGAAGGTTTTATGCTTTCCATCAATATCGACAATGTAGTCAACATCGGAAATTTTCGAGATTATATCGTACGGACCTTTCCAAGAAATAAGAAGTCTGTTTTCCCTACACGGTAGCAAAACAAATGCTTTGTCACTAGGACAAAGTTGTCGTAAGGTTCTTTTCTTATTGGCAAATTGTCTTGCCTTCTGTTTAGCAAATTCAGAAGAAAAAGTTGCCAATTTGCATGCTTCGATAATGTTTTGTCTCAGCGCGATGACATATTCGTAAGAAGATTTCGTGTCATCGGTAATATTATCAGCAAAGACATAGAGCAAAGACATAGAGCAAAGACATAGCAAAGACATAGAGCCGCGCGGTCGCGCGCCAAAGACAAGTTTAAAGGGAGAAAATCATGTATGTTCATTGGAGACCTCTCTGTAAGCGAAGAGGGCTGCAGGTAAAACCCTGTCCGAATCTTGAGGATGATACTCATTTATTTTCCCTAGTAAATTTTTGAGTGTTCTATTTAGCCGTTCGACCATCCCATTGGACATAGGATGATAGATACTACTCAAAGATCTCTCGATCTGCAGAGTAGACATCACTTGAGACATGGTATCCGATATTAGTTGGGTGCCATGGTCTGATAATATTTCTCCGCGGAATCCCAGACGAGAAAATATAAGCCAAAGAGCATCTGCAATGTCAGCAGTAGTAATGCTCTTCAGAGGAATAGCCTCTGGCCAACGTGTGCACATATCAACACACGTCAAGATAAACTGATGTCCTCTAGCAGATTTGATCTTAAATGGACCAATGATGTCTATCGCCATTTTCTGAAATGGTCGAATAGGAATGTCTGCAGCCT
>JAMPIV010013425.1:0-106476 GCA_024509875.1 Oreohelix idahoensis
AGATCAGCTGTCGAAAATTCCTCTATCACAAGTGGCCAACGAATACTTTATCGTTAGTTTTTTTTCTTCCCGTAGTATTTCTAGGCTAAGAAAATCAGGGTACCGATTTGGCCTTTTAGCTTCCTTATATTCAAACTCGAATACTAAATTTCAAATTAGGACTTACTTCCCCCTTATCCCACAAACTAGGGCAAACTGAGAAAGGTTCAAGTCTGTTCGTCCATCTGTCTTCGTCAAATATCCTCGGTTAATTCCTAACAGTTTTATAATTTGAAACTTAATTTAGTGATCCGGTAGTACCTGTCACACAGTGATTAATTTTTTATTCTTGTATTATTATTTATATTCAAAAAATTGGTTCCAAAATAACATTTCTCAAAAAAAAATTTCTTCTAACTTCCCATTCAAATTTGTCAACACTAACTCATAGTACCGACCAACCTATGCTCTTCCCTTCCCCGTTCCATACTCGTATTTTTTTCATAAATAGTCCCGTTATATTCGTAATTTTTTTCCTTTTTTCTCTTAAACTGCGCTCTCATTCATTACGAGACCAACGCTGTAGTAATGTCACAAAAGCAAAAAAAAAAAAAAACAAACAAAGTGCTGTCTGTACGATACATTTGCCCGACTTTTACGCTAGAGATTACGTTGTGAGTACGGGTTTTGGCTGTCTCGCCATCCGATCATTGTGGTAATATACGATGCGCATCTGCGTTACAGAAAAAAAGTGGTTTTTCATATCGTATTTTTGAATCAAGTACGATATCGGCTTGCTCTATTCGTTGCTCGGCTGCGGCGACCAAGCAAAAACCAAAACCGGCTGTGCTCGAAGTGTAGCATTTTCTCTTCCCTCTTATGTTTCTTTTTATTCTTTTTACCGTTTCTGTCTTAATATCGTCTCGGAACAACTAAGGCTTGGTTTTTGTGTCAAAATATGTTACGTTAGTGTGTCCACATGTCGAGGCATCCTAAAATCTTAAACACTGAACTTGCGATCGTTGGAGGATACTGTTCTCCATAACTCGCTATTTATTATTCCTATGTATTTTTACACTTATAAACACTATATATATTCGAGCGGTGAAATTCGGACTTCCTCAAATGGATAATAAAAATGTGCACTATAGATATGTAACATTTCACAGAAAACTATTTACATCAACAAGATAATTTAATGGTTGTCCTATTCACTACATTCAGTAGTTTGCGAGTGTCTTGATTTGTATTTTCCCCTAAGAATTAACTTGTGTGACACGTTGGTGTGGTTGACTCCTTACGGTCGTTACATCTGGACATCAAATATACTATGCTTATGCCAGGTGACAGTGTAGTGCACTGATAACAGTTCACACTTCCCATACACATTAGCCACATTCTCATAAAAAGTTTAAACTTGTAAACAAATGGCGATGGGTTGGTACTCGTATTTTACATTCAAGACAACCCTCCGATTCTGACTGGCCACAGAGAAATCTGATTCCTCATTTTGACAACACAGTCATGAGGCTGTGATATGCCAGTAAAACGAGTGTGCGTTATCCAACAATACACTTACATTTAAGAATTATCTACATCAGTTACCGGCGTGATGCTATAACCACATCACCCCTATTATGCGCAATGGTCAAGAAAATATGGGTCTAAACACCATATTCTCATTATGCCTCAATGGGCGTGTAATGGGATCCTTTACCTTTTTACCTATCGTCAGTTACCGACATATTTTCGACTTGGTCATAATTAATTCCCATGTAGCTTAGCTTCTGCCAAATTAATTTTTTTTTTTGTCTCCCCTATTATCCAATAACAGAATCTAAGACAAGAAGATAATATAAACCCTGCGTACATATTACACAAAAATTAAAGCCCTGAGAAGAATTGTTAGCTCTTTGAGCACATCACCCAAAATTAAACCCCTGAAAAAATGGCAGCCAGTCCTGACATGGACTTTGAAGTTATATGGAAGGACACGCCATCTTCGTTCTGAAACAAGGGCATGGCATATACTCATGAAATTATGTAAAGCATAACATTAATTTTCAACCAGCGTCAAACGTAATTATCAATTACTTTAACATAAAAATATGATCAGTTGTAATTTAAACGATCAATATAGAAATTACCCACAGACAGTGGTACTACAAATCTGCGGTTGGTTCAGAGCGCTCCCAGTGGCGGTTAGCTGTGACTTCTCTTTAGTGTTATCTATTGTGTTGACGGCTTATTACTTCTATGCAATAAAGATGGCCCTCAGCTTTGGCAGATTTCTGAAGTGATTTTATGAGTACGAATGGACTAATACAGCATTTCTAATGTACGCTTCTCTTTGTCCCAAGACGTCCGTGCTTTTTTTCACTTTCGGATTGACAGCATTTCCGGACAATGGGTTTTCCGAATCTATGCTAGTTTATGGACACAATCAAAATTGTCCCGCCTATTACTAATGGTAATTATAACCCCTACGCGCTATAATCACATATGAATTATATGTTTCTTGTAAACGTGCCAAAAACAATTATTCTTTTTTAAGGCATTAAAATATATAATTACAGCTGATTTTTATAGTGTGCTAATTAACATATAATTTTGCCAAAGAAGTTCGTTGCGATTGCTAGCTGATCATAAAGATACCAGTTTACGTGGAATTATTCCATGATTTATCCTAAGTGAAATGTTCATGTCGCTTCATAAACGTTTCTTTGTTTTCTTTGGAGATTTCAAAAAAGTGACTGCATTGTAACGCTGTCAACAAGCTGCGTCATTCTACGCTTTTGCTTACTTCTATACTGCAGTGAAATTATATATATATAAATTCACACCTACTATATGTGTTTCCTGACATCTGTTTATAACAGGTTTGCCGACATGTGCAAGCTTTAGTCTTTTAATCTTTGTCCTGTCACTCCGTATTATCATACTAATTTTCCACTATAATTAACTGCTGCCTCGTATGTCCAATAAAAACTAAAACGTGTAATGTAACATCTCTACATACAGTCTAATATGATATTATACATGAGACTGGCAAACTCACCATGTATAAAATTGGCATAGAAACTACCGCTGACGGAGCTTGATGCAGAATTCCTACAAGATAACCAGCTATAATGATGGTTCCATGCTCTGTAAGGAGCGCAAAGAAAAACTAATGATAATAACATACTAATGAAATAATAAAATTTTTATCTAGTCCAGGAGAGTTCAAAGTCGATGACCTTTCCAACATAACACGTGATGATCTTCAGGGTGATCCCGACTGTAAAGGTGCCTTTGTGCCGAATGGTAAAGGTGCCTTTGAAACGAACTGGATGGACTGTAGAGACACTGTCGAAGGGGTAATTGTTCACGTCTGTTCACTAGATGTTTGTCTGGAAAACCAACTAAAGCTTCTCTTAGTGTTTTGTTAACAAGCACTGTTGGGATAATTAACACGTAGTGAATGAAAATACCTCATGGAGTTGTGACAGTGTACGTACTCATGTGTTACAACGTCAACATATGTGTTCATTGACATGTCAACTGTGTAATTTTTCATTGTTCAAACTGTTCGTCTTTGGTGGCACCTATATAATCATTTTGTGACGTGGCACATGTTCATTTATGTGTTCAGTTTATATGCAACAGCTTTGTATCAAATGGTGTGAAAGGTTGTGCTCCTCACTTAGAGATAACTACCAGTATCTTGAGATGAGTGCTACTTAGTTTAACCCAAGAAGGTTCTTTCAGATGGTGGTATGCAGTTACAAGTCTGATGTTATTGGGCTTGTAATGTTTACTTTTATGTACTGTTGTCTCTCACTTTGGTTTTGTATTTACATCATTCGTCCTTCAGGGCGCACTCACCAAATTATCAACACTGACCGACAAAGTCACTACAAATAACTAACAAACGTCACTACAATAACTAACAAAGTCACTACAATAACTAACAAAGTCTACTACAATAACTAACTGATAAAATTACTGTTAATGTATATATTGAGAGTTCCTTCCAACTTGTAATGACTGACCTACCACTGATACTGTCCAATTCGTAATACTGGTACAGTCCCGATTGTTGATATTACTTCGCTAACTGTTATTGTCCAACTGTTGTTGTTCCGAGCTATGTATAATAGAATAAGCCACGCCCACACAGGGCTATTTATCATAAAGGTATATGTGCTACTGTTCTCTTGTCACGATGTGTAGAATGTTGCAAGTGGGTGCGTGTTAGGGTAGACACTCACGCCACAGGCACGTACATAAGAATCATGGAATGTGGTAAACGCCTGGTGACATTTAATGACGATTTATTAAGTCACGACATAATCACGTTTACATTCATGTACAGTTTAGATCACAGCACGAACACATTGAACAATAATCTCAGCGCTATAATACTGCCACAACATAAATAATGGCCTAAAGTCCTCAGACTCATTCTGCGCTATAATACTGCCCACAGCAGTTAACATAAATAATGGCCTAAAGTCCTCACGACTCAATGGCCTAAAGTCCTCATGACTCTGCGCTATAATACTGCACACAGCAGTTCACATAAATAATGGCCTAAAGTCCTCATGACTCAATTCTGCGCTATAATACTGCACACAGCACTTCACATAAATAATGGCCTAAAGTCCTCATGACTCAATTCTGCGCTAAATACTGCACACAGCAGTTAACATAAATAATGGCCTAAAGTCCTCACGACTCAATTCTGCGCTATAATACTGCACACAGCAGTTCACATAAATAATGGCCTAAAGTCCTCATGACTCAATTCTGCGCTATAATACTGCACACAGCAGTTAACATAAATAATGGCCTAAAGTCCTCATGACTCAATTCTGCGCTATAATACTGCACACAGCAGTTCACATAAATAATGGCCTAAAGTCCTCATGACTCAATTCTGCGCTATAATATGCACACGACTCACTTCTGCGCTATAATATTGCACACAGCAGTTCACATAAATAATGGCCTAAAGTCCTCATGACTCAATTCTGCGCTATAATACTGCACACAGCAGTTAACATAAATAATGGCCTAAAGTCCCCACAAACATCCATACTGCAGCTTATGAAATATGCTGTACACACAGCGAAATATAAGTCGACATTTTTCAAAGCACTACGTAGGCATACACCATCAAAAACACACAGCGTTGACCACCCCGGTCCAACGCTCCAAACATTCTCCTCTACGGGATCACACACTCGTCCCGCCCAAACAGTCACGGGGCTCGGCTGTTTTAGAACACAGCTCTCAATACATGCAGCATAGCCGCGAACTAAACACAACTCACTACAGCCCAGGGATAAATTCCTCACAAGCGTGGCTCAACGCTGTGAGTAGCGGTCATCCACATAAATCTAAATAAGCCTCATAGCCAAACAAGGATTCAAGCAACGTAACTCAAGATCTACCTTGTCCAAAAAACATATTCAGGATTACTGCCCTTTCATAGGATCAACTCGCTACAGTTTCCCACACACCCGGGGGAAAAAAATGATTCTATCATTTTTTTGAAAATTAACTCCCAAAACGAAAACAATTAAAAGATAATGAAGTTCTAACATATGTTTTACAAAATTCATCTTATGATAAGTCAGAAATAGTATATCTACAAAATATTAGCAGTAAATGTAAAGTAAATAACAAGCATCCAACGTAATCAAGTAAGAATACAAAAACTAATCTATTAGAAGACCAAGCTAAGTATCTCAAAATTAATCTATTACAGAACTAAGTTAAGCATATACAATAATACTCAAACAAGCAACAAACAATAGTAATAGAAATGACTATATCAAGCGAACGAAGTATAATTCGAAAAGAAGTAAAATATGAAATCATCATATAAAAAACAACAAATAATATCACAATGTCAAATCATGTAAAGCAAATACAACTATCTCTGATCTAAAATTACATCATTACTTGAACAATACAAAGAATGAAAGTCTAAGTAGCGTAACAGAAAAAAGTATACACGAAGCATAAAGTGAGACAAAGATAAAACACGGAAGTATAAACAACATATCAGATCATGCTGAAAAGACAACAGAAAAGATGTAAAGGGATGACGAATAGTCAACAAAGACAGATGAAAAGTAAAGATGCACATGTAGAAAAAGATAGTAACGATACGTTATCATAACTATCTAAATTAAACACCATATTGTCTAACTTAATACAATCATAATCAAAAATTACAACACAAAATGCCAAAGTATATCTATACTAACAACACAAAGTAAAAACTTATGACAAAAAGAATAGTAAGTAATTTAACCAAATTATAAAACTTATACATAACTAATAATAAATTATACAAGATATCACACACACACAAATAAAACGCTATCAAAAAGGTTTGCACTGACTCAAAGTCACGCGCTAAATACAGAAAAATACATCAAACATTAAAAAACAATTTCAAGGAACTAATGACACTACACATTACTAACCATAATATACAGACTAGCATTGGCGCAGAAAAAATATTACAACGTTCGAAAAAATACATTTTCCAAAAACAATATTTCATTTACAACCAATTCAAAGCTATAATAAATAAACTAACAATGAAATCGACTTCAAGAAAATGAAGGACATATAAACAATCTATCTCTAAACAGACACACATTAACAAATGTAAGTTTTTTTTCCCCAAAAAATATACATCACATAAAACATATGAGAAAAAAATTCAAGTGCTCATGAATTATCTAAAAGTAATTATTGCACCATTACAACTAATGAGTTTGTGCATAGGGCTGGCAAACTCAACATGTACAAAAAGTTATCCTAACAAAACTGCTACAAAAACAACAAACAAAACAAACAACTGCAAGTTCAACAATAGAATATAACTACCAATAGAAACAAAAAATCATGGCAATCAAATGATGCATTAAACATTTTAACGAAATTACATGTTATTGCAAATCAAGAACATATCATTTACTACACTAACTAATACAAAAGAAAATATTTACTGTTTTAATTTTTTTTTAAAAATCAGATGCAAATCTCTAGCTTTCCTGTCACATGTCCTGACCCTGAGCAAGTAATACATCAGATGCCTAGTGAGACGCTGAAAAGGTTACGCTTGATCGAACACACGGACGCAAAGTTGACCTACTTTTCTCACCGCTAATATGTCACAGGAGCCTTGACTGTTATCGTAAAGTCGCTTCTGTCAAAATATATGAATGAAATTTTCCATTTTAATGAATTGTGAAATCAAATGAGAAAAAAACGTAGAAGTCAAAATGACAATTACCCAGCACTGTTGTCCGTGTAAAGTAATGGTCTTTTCACAATGCCATCAGCTCTTCCCCCCTTAACATGTAGACATCACGGCAGACTAGGGGACAAATTGACCGCAACATTATGTCATCACTTTGTAGGCTGAAACAAAGTGTTACATTCACAACACCGAGACACCATCTCGCAATCAATAACACTATCAGCAATAGTATTTGAAACACCACTGTTATTGTTACCTTGTTTATCTCTATTACAACGTCAGCATACTTGCGCTTATTATTTGTTACATAATGAAAATATTTATTACTACAGTTGCTTTGTTTACTAACAATGACTCTAGTCTTTTGCTGAGCCAAGTTACTCTGGTGATGTAGAGCAACATGTGGAGAGCTATTATCTCTCTTTATATTATTGTCAATTCCTCTATTATGACAAATGTTATGTCTATAACCCAAGTTAGCATTGTTGTTGTTAACATATCTTCTTTGACAAAAATGTCCACTAGACAGGACTTGCTTTCTAGTAGCAAAATCATTACTAGATTGATAGTTTTTCTTACAGTTATTTCTACTATAACTTACCGAATTCTTCGGATCAAAATATTGAAATCCGCTAAATTGTTTACAATTCCTTGGAGAATCAAAATTACCACTTGATAAACTCCCTTGGTACTGTCTAATCTTGTGATTATATCTCTCACCATACTGTTCTCCATTTCACCTATGGGAATATGTTTACCAATCCCGTCAAACTGGCTGTGCTGAGTTTGACAAGTAACTGGACCCTTAGAATGTTTATTTTCCTGCCCATAGTGGGTTTCATTCCTGGAAAAAGTAGTATTATGTTTATTCTCTGTTACAAGTTTATCAGAATCTGCAACAGTAAACACCTGCTTGATTTTAGAAGCCTTAACCTGCAATTTCTCACATTTCTTTTCGTAATCAATAGAACTGGCTGAAACACAAGAATCTTTATTAGCCTGACGCCAAGAATTATTAATAGAGTCACTAGTACCACTAGCACTGGGAAAGTTGTATTTCCCACGAAAAGATCTATGTTTACCATGAATGGCCTCTCTATGAGCAAAAAGTGTATGGGGCTGACTTTTCGCAAACTTTCTGTCTATCACTGTCAACATTGACAGAATACCACATTTTGTTGTTCAAAACAATGTCAAGCAGGCCATCTACTCTTTTCCTTGCTTCCGCAATTTCACCATCTCTATGTGAGATCCCTTCACTAAGTCTTTTATTTAAATTATTAAGAGCCAAAACTTTGCAAGTTTCTTCTGCCAGTAATTTCTCAAACTTAATCAATTTGTCTTTCTCCACCATTAACTCTTCCACTCTCTCTTTATCATGCCCCTCAATCTCACTATCATGGCCATTCGTAAGCCTATCAACCTTCTCTAGGGATATGGTATCCTTTTCTTTAATTTGGCGACCAAGAATCGCCTTGTCACTTAACTCTTTCAGTCCCAAGCAAAAAAGTGGGTTTGGACCAAGCAAAAATGGCCACCCCAGTGCGTTTTTATTGTTGTTGTTTGGAAATAATTTTTTAAAATGTTCATATGCATAAATAACTTTGTTGTTGTATATGAAACTGATGGTAATTGGATGTACTTTACTCTTGTGCTACAAGTATAAAAGCTTTCATTGAAAAATGATTAGTTATTCAAAGTAAAATGGAGGATATGCGCTTAAAAAAAATGATTAGTTATTCAAGGTAAAATGGAGGATATGCGCTTAAAAAAATCGCTTTAAAAATCTAAAATAAATATCTCAAAACAGAAACACGTTTACTGTTAAACACGTGCGGTATTTAAAAGAATGTACTTGCAGTCGGAAATGACTTTGTGGGTAGTTATAATTAGAAACAGTCTCAAACAGAGGCACATATACTAAAGGCTTTTTAAAGTCGATTGGGCCAAGCGCGTCTAACCCCTGAGCCTTTATAAAGTCGATTGGGACTTAAAGAGTTAACAGATCAGTAAGCGTTTCACTACACAACTTCTCATATTTCCCAATCTGAACTTTTAATTTTTTACAAATCTCCCTCTTCTCTTGAACTTCTTCAGTTAGATGTCTAATTTCGCCATTTTTTTCATCCATACGAGCTTCCACCTCTTTAATTTTGCATAATGTAGAGTCTAATGCTCCTCGAACACCAGCAAGCTCAGAATTTGATTTACATAAAACACTTGTAAGTTTAGCTAATTTTTCCTTTAGTTTACTCTCTTCAGCTTTACGCTTTAAGCAATTTTTTCTTTCCTGTCTGTTGACTCTTATTTTCTCATCTTCTAATTTCTTTTCCTGATTGTCAGAAATGTCACAATGAATTATATTGTGTATACCCTTCAATATATTGTCGTGTTCAACATGAATATTTTTATACACAAATACACGAAGGTCGAGCCGCAGCAAACCTGCTAAATTCTTAGCCATTCTTAAATGAGGGATGGACTGAAATCTATTCTCAGCAAAATCTCTTAGTGCTCTCGACGCACTGACCATAAATCTGTCCATCACGTGTGCTCCCAGCTCTGGTCCTTGTAATTTCTCAAAATCTTTACCTTCTTGAAATAAATATTCCAATAAAGGCCACATATTATCAGGATCCATTTCGTCATCATCCATAGTGACTTACTTATTGAGATCCCTATATATGTATCAATGAACCTTCTACTCCTGACAGCTAAATAATCATACAATAAATTGCAACTTTTCCTAATTACTGTCAGATGAATTTCTGTTCAAAGAACCTTCATATGGTCATATCCATATCATTGTAGTCAACACATGTTAATAGCCATAAATTAACTATGCATTAAATTCTACTTATATGTCACTATAGACATAAACAACAACAGCAACAACAGAATAAAAAATGCATAGAATTCAGAAGGCCTGATGACATGCGTGAAATGACACAATTTACATAACAAAAAATCACTTATCTGTCAATATTCCATTCCCTTCCGCCAAGACCTTAAATATCACATAATTCTGACGCTAAAACAGTCTATCGCCGAAAGGTACTGAAACTAGACTCTTCCCTTCAGGTCCTCGCTTTAGTGAGATATGTGCTCAAACACTGCATAGGAGCACATGATGATTGTAACAGGAACACAGCAAATCGCAACCTTTGACTTGAGGTATATGTGCAAAATGACTGGTACTACTGCACATACACTCGACTTGTACACACTATCCTTCAAACGTTGGATCACCTCATAAACTGCTGGCTCGCCGCTTGAAAAATTCATTCAATAGAAGTAGAACTGTAATCGCTGCACATCTGATAGCAAATGTAGACTACAGACGTTGTTGTTTTCCACAGGCATGACCAAACTAGGTCACGGGTTTGAAGCACAAGAGATTCAGGCCACGTATGAAGTGCTCTCAAAACGAATGTTGCGGGTGTCAGAACCCGAAAAACAAGTCCACCAACTGATACAGATATGTGGACTGTATCGATAACGATATTATTCTTCCGACTGTTGAATATTCTCTCACGTTAGAGAAACTCTTATCACGCGAATGTCATATCCATTCGTTCCAATTGACTGGAAACCACCAACTGTTAATACTTGTTAATTACAGTTAATGTATATATTGAGAGTTCCTTCCAACTTGTAATGACTGACCTACCACTGATACTGTCCAATTCGTAATACTGGTACAGTCCCGATTGTTGATATTACTTCGCTAACTGTTATTGTCCAACTGTTGTTGTTCCGAGCTATGTATAATAGAATAAGCCACGCCCACACAGGGCTATTTATCATAAAGGTATATGTGCTACTGTTCTCTTGTCACGATGTGTAGAATGTTGCAAGTGGGTGCGTGTTAGGGTAGACACTCACGCCACAGGCACGTACATAAGAATCATGGAATGTGGTAAAAACCTGGTGACATTTAATGACGATTTATTAAGTCACGACATAATCACGTTTACATTCATGTACAGTTTAGATCACAGCACGAACACATTGAACAATAATCTCAGCGCTATAATACTGCACACAGCAGTTCACATAATTAATGGCCTAAAGTCCTCATGACTCAATTCTGCGCTATAATACTGCACACAGCAGTTAACATAAATAATGGCCTAAAGTCCTCATGACTCAATTCTGTGCTATAATACTGCACACAGCAGTTCACATAAATAATGGCCTAAAGTCCTCATGACTCAATTCTGCGCTATAATACTGCACACAGCAGTTCACATAAATAATGGCCTAAAGTCCTCACGACTCACTTCTGCGCTATAATATTGCACACAGCAGTTAACATAAATAATGGCCTAAAGTCCTCATGACTCAATTCTGCGCTATAATACTGCACACAGCAGTTAACATAAATAATGGCCTAAAGTCCTCATGACTCAATTCTGCGCTATAATACTGCACACAGCAGTTAACATAAATAATGGCCTAAAGTCCTCATGACTCACTTATGCGCTATAATACTGCACACAGCAGTTCACATAAATAATGGCCTAAAGTCCTCATGACTCAATTCTGCGCTATAATACTGCACACAACAGTTAACATAAATAATGGCCTAAAGTCCTCACAAACATCCATACTGCAGCTTATGAAATATGCTGTACACACAGCGAAATATAAGTCGACACTTTTCAAAGCACTACGTAGGCATACACCATCAAAAACACACAGCGTTGACCACCCCGGTCCAACGCTCCAAACATTCTCCTCTACGGGATCACACACTCGTCCTGCCCAAATAGTCACGGGGCTCGGCTGTTTTAGAACACAGCTCTCAATACATGCAGCATAGCCGCGAGCTAAACACAACTCACTACAGCCCAGGGATAAATTCCTCACAAGCGTGGCTCAACGCTGTGAGTAGCGGTCATCCGCTCCGTTCTCAACATACGAAGATAATCCTATCATAAATCTAAATAAGCCTCATAGCCAAACAAGGATTCAAGAAACGTAACTCAAGATCTACCTTGTCCAAAAAACATATTCAGGATTATTGCCCTTTCATAGGATCAACTCGCTACACTAACAAAGTCAAAAACAACAACTAACAGATGCACTAATACCTGTATTCCACGTCACCAAGGACATTAAACCTAAAGACTTACAAAACTCAAATAGTCCATATTACTGTTTATTAAATCATTTTAAAAAATGTGAAATGTCCCATTAAGAATTTTCCAAGAAATATAAATGTTATATAGCACGCACTGAACAAACGTATCACAATATAATTATACTGTTCTGTACCTCTTCATAAACTATTATCTACTGCTAGTAATAACGTACACTAGTTGTTATAGTATGTATATCATAATCTATCCCAAAATATTCTGGTTCCTGTAAAATATAAAACCTTGAGAACCACTGTTTTCTGTATTTTCAAAATTATAAGTATAATACAATAACTTCACCAATTTTCAAAGTCGTCTTTAAAATAATATTTCGCATTGTCTCCCAAAACATCCCATGAATATATATTATCGATTATTAAGTTTTACCATAAATCAAATTCGCTATTGAATCAGTGGTTCTCATAATGCTGATTAAAAATTTGTGTTTAAGGTCATGGAACGAAATAACATCACCACTATTTATTTATAATCGGCCAGTCCGCAGGATCATATATCATCTCTTATCTATCACTTCACCATATCCGATCCCCCACTGGTGAGAAGTTATAAATATTATTGTCTATTTAATCTGATCTATTATTGTGACCAAAGAGCCGCTTGCGAACTGTCATTCAGTTTTACCGGATTCAAACCATCGTCCCACATCTTAATGGCCACTATCATAATATCTTTGTTCATTGCAATCCAGAGAGTAATTCGGTGCCCAAAACTCATAACTATGAACACTCTCTCCTACTATCTTTACTTATAAGCAGTTCATTCCTACATTTTCTGTATCTAATATTTTCAACAACGAATTCCACTTGTAATCTAAAATTGAAATGTCGAAATTTCTCCTGACAAAATGAGTGCTGATTCCAGCACGTGCGCTTAAAACACGTCCTGACTTATCAGTGTGAAGGTATTGCCTCCCCAGCTTTGCAGTAGTGGTCCAACAGTAGCCAAAACTCACGAGTATCTAATATGGGCTTCAAAGGTGTCTACCTTCGCATAAGATTACTCTTGGAAGATTTGTAAATAGAAGGGTCATGACAGTTCTATCCCAAGGGAGTATTCACAAGATATTCAGATAAGCGAAAACAATGCTGCTTTGGCTGAGCACGTAAATTGTAAAATCTGCCGACAACCTTTGTGAAGGATTAAGCTCTTATTACTTTCGGCTCGTTCAAGCCCCCACCATCGATTTACTCATTGAAATTCTATTATTCTAGTATAACTCTGTTTAGAGTACGTGTAGTAAGCTGCCTGAGACAAACATGCAGTAACTTTAAAATGATTAAATCGAAGTTAAATTTGTAAAATTACAAATACCAAAATTTAAGTTTTAACAGTTTGAAAATAACTGAATAGATTAAAAGAAAGGATTCATCATTGACTGATGATATAATTCTTATGAAGAAAGTTCACTTCGGTAGCGTATATTTTGCACTTTGCTGCCAATAGTATATTATGCGCCCATTGATGGGTTGGTTCTTTTACACTGCTCACACTCGTCGCTGGTCAAGGTTGTCGGGTGTGGCTCGTTTCCCAGACATGTCAAGGACAGTCTACAAAGTTGTTCCTTCGTCTTAAAGCTCAGGCCACTTACTTATGTGTCCCCTTTCTTATTCGACCATCCCATTTATCTCAAAATTTACCCTCGGTGAGATTTAAATTTAATCCTCGCGATAACACTTTCTTTACATTTAAATAGAACAGCTTGGCTTTACATTACATTTAAACGAAAAGGTTAATAATACAGATAGAGTCTGTTTACATTTACATCTCCACTGATTGAAAAGTGTTCACAATACAAATTGAAAATGTTTTCATTTATGTTTACACTAATTTGAAAAGCTGAAAACGTCCATTAACTTGAAAATGAATATTTTCACATACACATTTACACTGGTGTGAAAATGTAAGTATTATTATTAGAATGTACATTATTTCTTTCATCTTTTCTTCCCTGTTCCAAAGGGAACTTGGAACTACTTTATGCTTTTAGTTCTCTTTAAGACTCTAGCAATAAAGCAATCACCAACCGTGCAGTGATGGTTCATGAACCTTCATTCTATGCGCTGAGGTTGCCAGCCTCAAATAACTTGGACATCCACGAGCGATTTTTACATATTAAAGTTCACATTGCAATATACATATATATGTTATTTCACGGGTTAGTAATAAAATATAGAATGTAAAATGACAACTTGCGCCAATCCTGGCTCATAGAATTTTTGCTCAGATTAATAAAAGGGACGTGAATGGACCTCTTATACGCGTCTGTTGTGTCGTTTCTTTAATAAGATAATTCTCTCTATGACACCGTGTGCTTTTAGTTTCCTCAGTCCCGGTTTCCTTATTAAAATGATAGAGATTTCCTTGCTGTGTTTTGTAAATCCTTATAAATACTCCAATAAAAGGTTTCGGTATGTTAAGAAGGAGTTCTGAATTCTAACTCTGGCAAGTCTGCGGTTGTCTTGGCAAGCGTGAATCTCACAGTGAAAAAGCTTGAGAAAATGGTCAGATTATATTCACTGCCTTCCCACGCATTGATTGTAATGGAGTTAAATAAACGCTCCAATAATTTCAAACATGCAGGTCCCGTAGGGAAATTCAAAATATGTTCCGACAGGAAAAAGTTTTGCAAAGGTAACGTTTCTCATATATGGAAATAAGTAGTCCGATGTCCTTGTGTACAAACTTCCAAGCACATCTGTAACCGCATATGACCATGCGTTTGAGATGTAACATTATTAGTTTTATCTAACGTTATCTTGTCATTCGTGTCTGTCAATAAGTTGTATCCCCACATGACAAGCGTTGGTGATGAGAGAACACCTGTGTCTCATCAGTGATTAATCAAATACGCTGAGGCCATTTGTACTGATATTCAGAAGTCTGGTGTAGGCTGCGGCAACGATAACCAACATCGTTGTCGATTTAATCTTATCTCATAAGGCATAGGTCACCCGTGTGTTACCGGGGCCCGAAAGGGGAGCAAAGAATAGTAACACTGCACCCTACCACGCATGTCGTAAAAGGCGACTAAGGAGGGTATGGGCATGGGGCTGTTTACCCCATCCCGTAAAAACTTCGCACAGTGGGCTGATCACCTGCTTGCCAACCAATCTGATTACGGAAACAATGATAGATTGTTTGGTCTGTTTTTTGTTCCACAAAGACGCCACTAGGCGTGGTGGAAACAGCGATAGATTGATCAATTTGTTGTTGCCCTAAGACGCCACTAGGCGTACTGGCCACATACTGCTTTGCCGGTTGATGGCTAAGGATGGAAGAAGAAGAAGATAAGGCATAGGCAGGTAAACATAGAAAATGAAATATACTGAAATGAGTGTAAGAATGAAAATACCAAATATCATCTACTCCATAGCAGATAACGAAAGAAAGTGCGACAATTGAAAGCTCGCAATAAAAATCAGTACAAAAAATGTAAATGATACTGCTGAAGTGAAACAGATCATACTGTTTGATTAAAATCTATAATCGGGAAGATTTAACAAAAAAATATTCTCCACAGCATAAATTAATAACACATTATGTCACATACTCTGTTTTTCGACACGCATGTGTAATCAAATATTTTAATTTATTTTAGGGCTAAATTAATGTTGTGCTAACATTTTTTGTTTACACTGCCGTCTGCTATTCATTTAGAATACAAACTTTATAAGTTCTTTCGTACCTCAAAGTAATGTGCCTATATGTGTATAATAAAAAATTCCAATCTAACAAAAACATTTCTAAAACTCATATATTAATAAACGTTCTGTTTAAATTTTTGACTGTGTTTTTTGAATTAGAACAATTAAATAAATAAAGTTTGATGTTAATTGTAAATAATATCATTTGAATTCATATATCGACCGCCGCTTATTGAGTTATCGTTATCTGTTAATCTGAATCGCATCTCACTTGCTCTACAGGCCAAAACCCATCTGGTGCATCAGACTTCTTACTCTCTTACGACCCAAAGAAGGTGTCGGAAGAGGTATGCATGCTTGATATCTCGCTACCTGTTAAGCTCCACTGCTTGGACATCCTGCACGGATGACAATCACTCTCGCACATTCTCTCACGTCCAATTTTCTGACAAACTTCCAACAACCTCTAAGCTCTTGTTGATATCATGTCCATCTGCATTGTCATCGTATCCAAGCAGGCGATCACTTATATAGCCTATCTTAGTACTTTATCACATTATCCGTGTCACCTGTTCATCCACTCACTATAAGGTGCTCTCGAATGGCACAGGTCTGTCAGCTTCATCTTCATAGCACGTAACCCCTGCGTGACCAGCATGATATCAAGTCGATCCTTACCAGTCTACTTTGAAGACTTGTGGTATTCCTTCATTGATGTTTTCCATTCACTGAAGCCAACCAATCCGTTCTGAACGATTTCGGATAGCATGGTACAGCTTGATGAGTATGTACGATATCGATTGCCCTGGTTGATGGAGGTTTCTGTCTAGACAGACTCATGTGTGTTGCTGTGGCCTTATCACACCATCGATGCTAAATACCTTTCAAATAGTGCTTTATTATAGCCCTACCATAGACTGATTGCTGTACTTAACGTTCTGCTAACAATATATACATTGAAATACCAATGCAAGGATAACTTGGTATGAAAACAGTTAGTTCACTGATTTGCCCTCACTTATTATTTAATTCAATATTTTTCTTATCAAGTTGGATACCACTGCATTCCCAATGTCACTCTATACGGGTTATGAAACTTATTGTTATTGTTTGTTGAATAGAATTGAGATCATTGAACTACTTTTGGGCAAAAAAAACATATTCGTTCTTGTTTCTCCTCAGTTATGATTGACATAGGATTCAGTTTCGCATCCATTAGTTGATCCACTGTGCCAATGATGACGGTTTATCTCTCCAGCTGCTTGTTTCATCTCATAATATGTTTTCGATTTCGATTATAGGTATTTAGTGTTATTGGGGTGTGAACATAATCGGCAGGATCATTGGGATCCAGCGGACACAAAACCCATAGGTGACTTCATCTCCTCCCTCCAGTATATGTCGAAGAGTGTGAATGCTTCCCCCCCTCCCTGTTCCTAATAGCTCGCTGGTTTCATACACGATGGATGTACTCCTCGGATCTCATATGCCCATGTCTGGCCTAGCCCGCTTTTTTTTTTAAGTTTAATACCAAATGGGTCCACCAGGCCATGTAACCATCTATTGCTAGTAGTGTCATTCTCTATGGGGGTTGCCAATCAATTAATTGTTCTCAGTATTTCTCCCTATTTCATATCCATGTGGTTCCCCACTACGGGTGCTCTTGATGCTAGCTCTGTCAGCATCTCACATTACCGAATGGACTCCTGCGTATGGACCAGGACAGTAGTCCCTCAACATCAGTTTCTGCAGAATTTGATAGCTTCATTATGAATGTTTTTTCATGCATGGTGTAGCAAAGGGGTAATTTGTTTTTATGTTACCTTTGGAAGAATGGACATGAGAGTATGACTAACAAATATACAATGACTGCCCTTCGTCAATGAAGTTTCAGTTAAGCCAACTTAATGGGCTGCCCAGCTAGCTGCCCCATTTTACTCCCTTTCATTGCTGGAGGTGTGTTATCCTTGTAAGCCACCCTATTTGTTGTTATCTTGTAAGCCATTTATGTTGTTATACTTGATTTAAGCCCTCTATATGTTGTTAGGGTTCTTGTAATGCCCCTCTATGTTGTTATCTTGAATAAGCCCCCTACTATGTTTGTCTAAAGTTGTAAGTACCCCCTCATTACTGTTGTTAGAATTGTAAGCCCCTTCTGTGTAGGCAGTATACCTGCTACATATAGATGAAAGGCAAACCGGAGTTGGGTTTGTTTTAAACCCCCCCAAGACTAGCAAAAAAAAGCGTTCAAAGAGAACGTTTTAAACCGGGGTTTATTATTGAAGATGGAGTAATGGGGCTGGGGGGGGGTGGGGGGGGGGGGGGGGGGGGGCTGGGGGGGGGTATACCGCGGGGGGATGGAAATCTAATACCAAGGGGGGGGGGGGGGGTGGGACCCACAAGGATTGCACTGGTTTTTTTAAAGGGGGGCGTTTTTTTAGCATTTTTTTTTTGTACCTGGGCCAAGTAAGAACAGGTTAGTGTTTGTCCAGGTATTCTATTTTTGTATTTAAGGGGGGGGGTGAGGGGGGGGGGGCCCAATGCACGTGGGGTGGGGGGGGGAGGGGGGGGGATACTGTTTAGCAAGGGGGGTTGTGAGACTGACTATTTAGTATTAGAGAAATACAAGGGTACGTAGTGTGGTTAGCGGGTATATTTGTGTAAGTATGTTTATTAAAAAAAAGGGGGGGGGGAATTTTTTAGAGGGACCATTGTTTGGGCGGGGGGGGGGGGGGGGGGGGGGGGGGTGTATCGGTCAAACTCAAAAAGGAGGAGGACAGAATGCCATTTTTTTGGTCAATAAAAAGGAAGGTCAAGGGAGGACAATTTTTTAAAAAGGGGTGGGGGGGGGGGACGAAAAGTAGGTTATACCTATTGTTCATTTTTTCTTTAGGGACCCTAATGTAAGGGGGTGGGGGGGGGGGGGGGGGGGGGGGGGGGGCTAATAAATTGGGTTTTATTTTTGTACTACTGAGGGGGTTGGGAGGTGAGGAGGATATCTTTAACCAATGTTGGTGGGGGGGGGGGGGGGGTATGGGGGGGGGGGTATTATAAAATCAGAGCATGGAAAGCTCCTTGAAATTTGTATCTTGCACAAGTAGAGTGCCTTTAATGGAATCTTTCCTACAGTGCTTCCAAAGCTGGTTCAGTAGAATGCTGTGCAATCACAGAAATGATAATAGCAGCTGTTTTGGTTTTGGCACATGAGAATTTGCTTGCAATTTGTGAATCTTGGAAAGCATTCTTGAGTAATACTGAAGTTTAATCCATTGATCGGAAAGAGTGTGATGTTTTACAGTATGAAAAGCAAAAACAACCACGGCTGCGGCAACTTCAAACATTTCCTTGTTTATTTCTTTGGTAAAAAATGTCAGTTTTTATTGCAAACATTCAGACGCAAGTGCTTTCTAGTGCTTTTCTGTTTCTATATGTTTTTTTTAAATCAGCCGCACCTTTATTTGCTACTGATACAAATGTGCCGCCTCTGCATACAAGATATGAGTAACTAGACGGCAAGCTATAAGAACTGTATTTATAGGAAAAGCCGTGATTATTATGGATAAAACTTAAACACCCTGGAATTTATCCAGTGACTATTTGTCATAACCTGATAGCAATTAAACAATCCTACCGTAGATAGATGCCCCTCAATAAAGAGATAGCCAGATCAGCCAACGAGGCAGGGGGTATATAAAAACAGTAGTCTTCCATGACCAAGACAAAAAATTGCTGTATCAGAATTGCATAGAATCATCAGAAGGAGATATGCCTGTAGAAGTATACATGAATACTTGTGATTCCTTTTGAACCACATGTACATTTTTGTAATAAAACGTTCGTCAACATCGTACGATGTATAGTCAGTGTTTTCAGAACTACTAACTAGACCTTACATGTGTGTCTAGTGTAATCATCATCATCAATTGTCGTTCTGCAATTGAGATATAAATAATACAATGTTACAAGTCAAGGGCAAGAACCAACCACTATACGTCGTCATCACGAGCCAGCAATAAGTATATATCGCCCAGAGCCTGCGACACCCGTCTATGTTATTATCTTGTAAGCCCCGCTATGTTATTATCTTGTAAGCCCCGCTAAGTTGTTATCTTGTAAGCACCGCTATGTTATTATCTTGTAAGCCCCTCTATGTTGTTATTTTGTAAGCAGCGCTATGTTGTTATCTTGTAAGCCCCGCCATTGTGTTATCTTGTAAGCCCCGCTATGTTGTTATCTTGTAAGCCCCGCCATTGTGTTATCTTGTAAGCCCCGCTATGTTGTTATCTTGTAAGCCCCGCTATGTTTTTATCTTGTAAGCCCCGCTATGTTTTTATCTTGTAAGCCCCGCTATGTTGTTATCTTGTAAGCCCCGCTATGTTGTTATCTTGTAAGCCCCGCTATGTTGTTATCTTGTAAGCCCCGCCATGTTTTTATCTTGTAAGCCCCGCTATGTTGTTATCTTGTAAGCCCCGATATGTTGTTATCTTGTAAGCCCGCTATGTTGTTTTCTTGTAAGACCCGCTATGTTGTTATCTTGTAAGCCCGCTATGTTGTTATCTTGTAAGACCCGCTATGTTGTTATCTTGTAAGACCCGCTATGTTGTTATCTTGTAAGACCCGCTATGTTGTTATCTTGTAAGACCCGCTATGTTGTTATCTTGTAAGCCCGCTATGTTGTTATGTAGCCATGCTGTTATCTTGTAAGCCCCGCTATGTTGTTATCTTGTAAGCCCGCTATGTTGTTATCTTGTAAGCCCGCTATGTTGTTATCTTGTAAGCCCCGCTATGTTGTTATCTTGTAAGCCCCGCTATGTTGTTATCTTGTAAGACCCGCTATGTTGTTATGTAAACCCCGCCATGCTGTTATCTTGTAAGCCGCACCATGCTGTTGTCTTGTAAGCCCCGCTATGTTGTTATCTTGTAAGCCCCGCTATGTTGTTATCTTGTAAGCCCCGCTATGTTGTTATCTTGTAAGCCCCGCTATGTTGTTATCTTGTAAGCCCGCTATGTTGTTATCTTGTAAGCCCGCTATGTTGTTATCTTGTAAGCCCGCTTGTTGTTATCTTGTAAGCCCGCCTATGTTGTTATGTAAACCCCGCCATGCTGTTATCTTGTAAGCCCCACCATGCTGTTGTCTTGTAAGCCCCTATAATATTATTAATGTATGAAATTATGTTGCAAGTTTGGTTCGTGAAGTTTAAATTTATTAAACTATTATTAAACTCTATTATACTAAAATAACGATGGCCTAGGAGTACACTGCCACAAAGTGATAGAAAGATTGGTTTGATATTAGATTGTGGCACCTTATAGTCAAACATGCACACTTACTTGTACGTAAAACCGTTTACTCAAAATCTGTTTCTGACTTCCGTCTGTTAACGTACTTAAAACACGGACATACCACAGCCATATTATACAGTCATGAATAGAAGCATAGGAAAGACAATGGTGTGAATAAGAATTCCAGATAAGTCATGTCGTTTAGTATAAAGAGCTTTATATGCTACAGATGATGGCCGCCTGTCATCAAAGTACTGTCAGAACATTTTAATTAAAAATACATGGACCAAAAGAAATTGGAATGTCAGGACACTTATGCACAATTAAGACTTAGATAGCTTCAACAGAAAATTGGAATGTCAGGACACTTATGCACAATTAAGACTTAGATAACTTCAACAGAAAATTGAAAGAGTGAACATAATTTTTGTGGCAGTGTTTACTATTAATTGAGGGACGATGCCGTCATAGTCCGGGTGCGTAAAAATCTCGATCCTCCGTGTAGGAAATGGTTGTTTACAAATAGCGACGGTTGTTGCTAGCAGTCGAGAGGGGGAAAAGATTCGATATCTAAAACGTAGTTTTTCCACGCGTTGTAGCAACGGAAATGACGAAAAAAGTTACTGAAACTGTCAACAAAGTCAGTCTTCCATGGTCCATCGTCCGACCTAGAGTTCAGAGTCTGTGCACATCCTATAGAAAGTGTATCATCGGTAAAATTAACTGGCGGAGATGCAACGGAGTTTTATATTCACGAAGTGATCACGCTCTGTTAATCAACAGAATTATCTGCCGAACTCAACTGAAAACCTTCAACAGAGGAAATGTGAGCATTTTTTAGTTTTGCTCCGTTATGATGAGACTGTCCACGATTATAGTATTAGTCGACATACTGTTAGTATAAGTTCCTGCGTTAGAATCCCGTTATCAAGAGTCTCGAAGAGATGAAAGCCAGTTAAAACGGGTGGAATAGTACACTAACTATGAATAAGCTCCAGTTAGAGATGTCATCGGGATAGACATACAGCAGGATGAAGACTGGCCATTTTCGTACAAACTGCGATTTCGCACTTGGACCCTTGATAAAGCAAGTTAATATCGTTTTAATCGGCGGAAAGAAGTCACTGAGAAGGTTCCACCAGGTATAACTCTAGTATTTGAACAACGTTGAACTTTTGTACGAAAATGACATTGTTATATTACATCATCGTTTTTAATAACCAATAACCTGAAGAAGAACCAAGAAAGAAGCACATGAACAGATTAAAACCCAGAGAGAAGACAAATGACACAAACGACTTCTTTACTCAATGACTTCAGTTATTTTGAATTTTAAACACCCTACACGTTAACAAAAAAAAAAAAAAAAAAGTTGAAAATTAACAAGTTGTAGAGTTCTAGTGAGGTTAACCTGCACGGATGATCAACCGAAGTACTAAAAAGATGAACTTACACTACACGAATCACGCAGCCCTGAACCTAGCGAAACAGTCAGTTCAGTAAGAGGATACAGAAGTTCTCCGTAGCAGACCGAGTTATTTACCCGTCGTATCGCAGACTGCGCCTAAGACTCGACCACTGTTACATGTCATTATATTTATATATTATGGCTTACATCGGAACAGGTGACTTTAATACTGAGAATTTCAAAGTAATTTGTTCCTTGTAGAAATAAACATGAAAGAGAAGAAGGCGTGCTTTTAGGTTCTGAAATGGCTAAAGCAGCAAAGACAATTTGGGCAATATCAGAAGGTGTTAGTTTAGTTAAACTTAATGGCATACCAACATACCAGTGATTCTCACCCAGGGTTCCACCAGGCGTCTAAAGTGGTTCCCATGTGTCCTTGAATACATAAATAAATACAGGAAATGAGAAACATTGCGTCTATTTTGAATTAGTACGCTTTAATTTTTGTACTGTCCCTAATCCCTGATTGGTTTGCTCACTTGGATTGTAATGTTTTTGGTAACAAAGTGGAACAGAAGTGTAAGCCATATGCCTCAAACTTCCTCAAATGTTTTCTTTGTTTCTGCAGTTCAAGTTAAGATAATCCTGCCTGCATACCGATTTTTTCAGGAGAACGATTAGTGTTTCTGGCCTTTTCTGTCACTCGATTTCTTTGGATAATTCTTGTTAATATTTTCAGGCTGAATAATCAGGTAATAAGATATTTTGTAGCAGACATTTTTAAGAAGATCAGTGAGTCTTATAGATAATAATTGATTCATTACAATGTAGATCCATGGGAAGTATAGGCCTTGAACAAACTGTGTTGGATTTATTTTGATATCCACGTATTTCCTAATGCAGTGAAAGCTCCCGTAGGCTTGGGTATTACAATTTTGAAAATCATTGTCTGTCCCTCCAACAGTGTTTATATTGCTGCTAAGGTTTTTGTATAATTCTAGATATTCTAGTGGTGTTTCTTCTAGTTTAGGATTATTATCATTATCTTTGTTTTCTCCCTATGTATTTTCAGATTCACTGCTGTGATCTCTCATCTAGTATATTTATTGAGTCCTGCATCTGATCATTGTTATGGGACAGTAGAGCTGGGTCTTTGTCGCAATCTAGATCGTCAATTCAAAATGATACTCAATGTGACTTGTCGAATTCTGTTCATTACATCTTACAATTAGTATTCTGAAGATTTGTTGATTTTGAGTATTTTTCATAATCAGCATTCTTATAGAGACTATGTCTTCGCACGTGTTTTAATATCTGTCTACAACGTTACCATATTTTCATAGTCTGGGGTTTTTGTTTGTTTCTTTTTTGTTTTTCGTAACCAGCGGCACTTGGGCTTTCAGCCCTTTGGCCTAATGACATGTCATTGCGAGGCTGGGGAGCCTGTGGACTGTCCTTTAAACCCGGTCAGAGGGTTATCTCAGGAGCCGTTCAGGTTAGTCAGCCAACATCCCGGTTGATGTCTTTTCTTCAAATGCCTACGCCCGGGCTTGAACCTTGAACAGCTGATCGCCAGCGCGATGTGATAGCCATTACACCAGTGCGGCTCCCTAGTGTGGAGTTCTGCACGTTTTAAAAACACTGTTAAGGGTTCCTCGATAATACAAGAGACTATGAAACGCTGGGCTATACATTAATGATGATGATGGCGATGAAATTTGTTATTTTGGTAGTTATTATTTTTTGTGTTGTGCTGACGATGATTCAATATTTCAGCAACATCCAACCTACAGTGCGGCGTGGACTTGCGAAGGGGTTACTATTGTGGTCCCAGTTGGTGCCGGTGAAACGCCTACTCTTGTACCTTATGAGCTCAAACACACTGGACCTGGGTAATGTCACTGTATCCTGTAAGGATCTCCATGTACACATACACAAATTATGACGTGCTATAACATGACAAGCAAGAATATAGTAATGCTCTAATAATTACTATACTTTTCAGAATATTACAGCTACATTCTTGTAGAACATAACTTAACACATAAATTACATGCGTCATTGAAATATGTATATTATAGGAGATATTATTTTTAACGCGACAGACATTGCACAAGTCAGTGTTAGTTTTGGAGATTTATTTAGAGAAAAAAGCACGAATAGAAACATTATCACCTCATGCATGTTGTTGTTGTTGTTATTGTTTAACTACGTACGGCTGCTGAGCTAGGTATTATCTACACTGTAGATCTATGATTTTCCTGTGGCTTTTCCGCCATCCCGATACGTGTTTAGTTGAAATTGTGAGCTTCAGTTTCTCCTGCTTTAATTGCATTTAAAAGAACCATCACATCTGGTCCCAAACTAGAAAGAGGAAGGGTGTGTCATTTTGTAGTACCCTCCCCCTTCCCCCGCACCAATCTAAAGGACTCTCGAAATAGTTAAAATACTGTGCTCTGATACTGTGCTCACTGTCACGAGTGGATTTTACGAGACTGCCTGAGGCAAGACAGAAGTCTGAGACACTACAAACGTCTGAGTGAAGACTGAGAAGATAGATGAGTTATGGCGTTGAATGTGAATAGAGTGACTTATAGTTATAAGGCGCAAAGAACAGATACTGTCTCTCCCTACTACCACTAAATGACTTTGTTATGCAACTACTGTCACTCTGCCTCTTGGAGTAAGGTTTAGTACACATTAGCGCCTCCACAAACAAACAGTACGACTACAGATAGTAGAGTACAAGAACAGATAGAAAGGTAGTCTGATCCACGAATAGGTCTACTTTATTAACCAAAACAAGTGACAAAACAAGAATAGTATCAGAATCACAAATCATGAAATCATACAAATGCGTTTCATAAAAAAAAAAATCAAAGATTCCAGTAACCAGAATACTAGTAAACATAATACTAATGATGATAATACACCCAGATTTATACTCCAGCTGTTGATGGGGAGATGTTGATGATAATTCTTCAACAGGGAGCCCTGAAATAATAAGAGACCCCACACACACACAAACCCCCGCTGACGTCTTCTTCTTAGCAACAAAGCTGTAAAAAATGTCTACTTATTGACCTTACCCCACAGTCACTACAACGTCTTTCCGTCTCAAAACCTTTTTTGAGTGTTTATCCCCCCCCCCCCCCGCCCCCCCACGCCCCCCCACGCCCCCACCCCCCACCCCCCACCCCCCACCCCCCCCCCCCCCCCCCCCCTCAACCCACACCTCCCAACCCCCCCCCCCACCCCCCCCCACCCCACCCTCTCCCCCCCCCCCCCCCCCCCCCCCCCCCCGCCCCACCCCCCACCCCCCCACCCCCCCCCCTCCCCCCCCCCCCCCAGTCCTTTTTCTTTGGAACACCAGCGTTAATACTCCGTTTGAAGTACATCTTGTAGGCGAATAGCAGATGGCGAGATGATCACCCTTTCCTTGCCCTTGGATGCTGACAATCCATGAAAACAAACGATTCCACGGTAAATTCGCCGCTGGTAGAAATCCAAGACCAATGCTAAGTCTTCAAACTGTACAAATGCGCTGTAGATCCAGGATCTAAATGTGGTAGCGATAAATGCCCTCAATAGGAAAATATGCGTTGGAAGTATTTATACAACAAGAGGCGAAGGCTCCCATTCTTGTAAAGGCGTTTAATCGTTCGGGAGATATATGCCGTAGACACAAATGGAGCATGGGCGCTCCGCGTACTTGGCGAGGTGGCGTTAACAAATATTCCCAGCAAGGGGGAATCCCCGAATGAATATGTAGTAAGAAGATGATAAAATGAACGAATGTGGTGGGTGCAAACGGCACGCTGTTAAGGGGTTGCTACTGTATCCGGCCTTACCAGGATGGCAATTACAGACTGTCGGCTCAGAGTCTACTCCGTCGGAGTTTCCCGGTGTTTTCGAGATTTGGGAAAAATTTCCCACCCTAATTTAGTTGGCAAACTGCACAGAGGTCTCTACCGCTCACGACAGGAATGTTAGGACTAAAGCCTTTAATGATAGAATAGAATAGAACATATATAGTGTAACGTAGGCCACAGGTGTCCAACACCAGCACAGAAAAGCGCAGAAATACAAACGCAATAATAACCAGGGAATTTTCCTGGCGACGCGACGAATTTGCGCAACAAGGTGACCGCTTTTACATTAAGAGAGTCCCAGACTTTCCCTTTCATCAAAACTACAGGGATGTTGTTTTGACCTCCACTCTGCAACGCAGGTGTCTCGGACGAGTCGCCAAGTCACTCTTTTGCCCGGGTTGCCGCATAATATGATGCAACAGTTTCAAAGCCTCACGACTAGTTTCCCTGCTGCCACAGACCCGGGGATTTTTTCCGCTCACTCTCAGACTCCGAGTGCCGGGCGTCTCACACGTGGTGAAAAGAGCTCTAAGAAATATGCCACATACAGCGACAGAGCGTCTTGTGCGAGTCAAACATTTCTCCGGTCACATTAAAGAACGAGGGGAGTGAACCTGTCCGATGTAAAGTGATAGGCCAGTTATCCCACTTTAAGATTATAAAAGACCGAAAAGAACTGAAACGGGCGGGCCAAAATACAAAGAAATATGGGTTGGTGTTAGCTCCGCTCCAGTGCCCACAATCTAAAACCAATTTTGTCACACTCACCCAAGGAATCGTCTCATCCTACACTGAACTACATGTCATTTCCTCCTGCTTATCATGGGGTCCGTAATAATGTCCTCTTACATGCAGGCAGAAGGTTAAGTCAGAGTTACGTCTGGGGCTCAGGTGACGCCTCAAAAACTTAGTGTACCATGCTGAGTTCTCAACATTTTTTCAACACATGATGATTTCAAAAGCCAATGAGGGTGTAATTAGCCTCACAGATAGAGCTTCACTTCCACAAATGTATACTGTTGCATTGTGCTTAACTGGTGATCAAAATAAGGATGACCCCAGACATGTCTTATTGCATACTCATGTTGTAAGACAAACATATTGTGGGGTCGTGCATAGGTATGACAACGTCAGTGTGTAATAAAAATTGTTACAGAGGCTTTATCAGTTTTCGAGCTTTTACAATAAGTATTAAGCAGACGACTCAATCAATTTGATAACTAGAGCCAGTATCAGCCTAGTCAGAATATATTTAATGTCAAACCCACTTCATCAGCTTTTATATGTTTGTTCCAGATTTCCAGTGAAAGACCTTCCCGTCAACTATGTTAGTCCGTGTGACAAACAGTGAGTGAGTTTCTCACAAGACCTGGAGAATCATCATCTGCTTCAACAAGTTCTAGTATATTTGGAGACCTGATTTAACTTCAGAAATTCTTGTCCTTAACTTCTAAACATGTTTTGTTCTTTAAATTGAGAATACAAAGAGATGATGAGTATTAAACTATTTCTGTAACCAATAAATTATTTACTGTTCGCGTTGGCTCTCAGACCTTGTTCACTTTGTTGAGATTTGCATGTACAAATAAACAAAAATATGAAATCAACGTGTACTCTTACTTAGGTCTTACATTAAACTTGCAAGGACAAATATTGCAAGCGAGGGGGAAAGCAGACGAAATCTACGTATCTACTGTGCTAAGTGCAAACAAATAAAATTGGAGACGCGTGGGGGGTGGGAACAGACAGAACATCTTATTGTACTGCTGTATGCATGTTTATATGGTCCTCAATTACATAAGGACAAAAAAAAAAAAAAACACTAGGTAAACGTTGTATTCAAAATACATAAAATGTGTCAATTATTTATGACGTGTCGTGTCTGATTAACTAACCTAGAGAAGTAGAAGAAACTGCATATCAGTATGCTGTAGTGAACGGACATCTCCAATAGACAATGTCCAAGCGAAAGATCATAATTTTCCACTTAAAATAAAGACCACTAGTACACATTCCATTTGTGAATTAGGAACAGCAGGAAAGGGATGATGTAGACGTGTTTGCACGTGCAAATATAAACGCGATTATGAATATATAGAAAACAAATATTACACTATACATGAATTTGTCATGCAACGAAAATTATCTATTATGACTTTTTATTTTTTAAATAACATTTTGCCTCGTTTTGGCGAGGTCCGTCCCGTTCAACCTAATCGGTTATATTAGGGCGCATGCCCAAATATAAAAGATTCATTCTTGATCAGGAGATGAAGAAGGGGCACAGTCAACAACGTTCTAGAGCTTCCAGTTGGCAATAACTGCCGAGCTTTATCTCTCTTATCTTCAAAGGAGAGGCAGTTTCAGAGGAGCAGAATATCTTCCCCATCAATAGATGTAGATTTGCTACATCATGTGAGCACACTTGACTTCTAGATGTCATAACAGGTCAGACTAGAAACAGACCCAATGCTCATTGTTGTCCAAATAGACATTTAAGAATTAAACAAAGACAGGTTCAAGTAAGCAAAACCTTTGGGTCGGAATGGTTAAGAGGTATGGCGTCCACCTCATATTCTAAAGGTTCCCTGTTTGATTCCTAGTAGAGGGAATTTACTTCATGGAATCTTTTTCAGAACCAGTGGTTCTAATGATGTCATACTCTCTCCTGGTTTCCTTGGTAGTCCATGGTAGTGAGATCGGAATCGTGCCTTGTCGGATAAGAACAAATCCCTAGGCAGTTGGATATCGTAAAGAGTAGGCCGTAGCAAAATCTAACAATTAAAAACCTACCCACCACAAAATAACATTTTTAGAATGTGTGATTCCTTTATGCACACTCTGTAGTTCTCGCCGGTGCTACATAGTTTGTGCACTGTACTGAGATCCTCCTTGTGAGATCTACGGGTGGATATCGCAGCACCGATCTAGGTGTCCGGGTACAATGACGATAGTCCATAAAACAAAACAAAACAAAACCATACAACTCCAGGGAAAATGTTTATTAAAACAATTACAGACCTCATCTGCCTCTTATCTCAAGGTAGCAGTTGATTCAGATGAGCAAATAGCTCGCACATTAGCTGACATGGTGATTGGCTATTAAAATAATCGTCTCAATCTAAGTTGTTGTAAGAAGCCACGTCAGCAAACAGTCACTGTAGACTGCTCTGTCAAATCATCGTCCTAGCAACCTGTCGGCGTTGTAACGCGTTGTGACCAGTATTGAAATATATAGGACGGCTGTGTAGTTATAGGGCTAAAGTTCATCAAACAATTTACTGAAGAATTCTCTGGTGAAGCTGATAATTTGGTTCCCTGATGAATAGTATATAACCTTTCCCGGAGTACTAATGCACAATTTACTCTGCTGTGAATTAAATAAAAGTAATGTTGTTCCTAAGAATACAACACGATTAAATAATACATTGTCTGTAGTATCAAATATCGGATTCTAGACTGGATACTTGTGTATCAATACTGACAAGTTGCTTCTGATTTCGAATTCAAAGTTTTCATACTGGATAGTGATAATTGTGAGTCTTTGATCTGAATGCTGATTTCTAGACAATAACGCAAATGTATTACTAGGAATATGAATACTGAAGATGTTCCACAATTTACAACGAAGATTTCAACAGTTTTAGTTTTAATTCTGATAAAAACATTTCACCATAATAATCTGACCATGGCTTCGTCTGAACATAAAACGTTTGGATGTACACAGATTACAAAATCTCTTTTCGCTAAATGGTACACAGTAGTTCTACCAACGAAGATGCTTATTACTAGATCATCTTTAGACCTAACAGGAACATTTACTGTTAACTCATGTGGTGTATCTCTTTTTCTAACTCTTGGCCTTTAGTTTTTTTTGTATAAGTTTTTGTTTTTCAATCTAATTTTCTTGTTAATTCGTCTACTCTGTTTGTGCCTTCCCTTTGCTCTACACTTTCCGTGTGAGCACAATATTTATGACATTTGAATTCAGCATAGGCATCAAGTTCATCTCCTGACGTACCTTTCCTTATCCCATCCTGAACAATATCTTCCAGTGTGGACATATTTATTGAATTTAAATCAATCGAACGTATCCAAGAAATAAATAATTAAATAATCTTATTATTTCATCATTTATATAAATTAATATCAGTGTTAAGTCAAGTTTTATTAAGGGGAGTTAAGCGTTAATGACTTGTATGCACAGGTCCGTTTTTTGTAAACACGCTCTGGGTGATGATGATGATTTTTTAGTGGGGAGCTGTATACCCAGTAATTTTTGAACACAGCTCTATTGTACCTGCTTGTTATGTTGTTTAAAAAATAACACAAGGAAACTGGTCGAACTTTCTATTGATAGGTTGGGGTAGAAGGGGGACGAACTCTACTCACATCTCAGCGAGGGAGTTCGCGCCTAAATGAATTTTGATGAGCTAGTTTTTGAACAGGGAGATATTTGTCGTGACAGTTGAATCCGGGCAGAGCTCCGAAATGGATGTGAGACCATTTTTGTCAGTGTGTCCCAGGATAGGATATATTTTGAATAAAAGGAATATGTGATAATTCCAGTATATTTATATTACTTCCAAGCCAGGGATTATTACGGCTTGTTAACATGTGCTGTGCACGCTGTTGTAAATTGAAAGAGAACACAGAGAACATATTTATATTACTTCCAAGCCAGGGATTATTGCTGCTTGTTTATCATGTGCTGTGCACGCTGTTGTAAATTGAAGGAGACGCAAACACAGAGAACATATTTGTATTACTTCCAAGCCAGGGATTATTGCGGCTTGTTTATCATGTGCTGTGCACGCTGTTGTAAATTGAAAGAGAACATAGAGAACATATTTATATTACTTCTAAGCCAGGAATAGGCTTAATTATGTACTGCGTATGCTGTATACGGATGCGTTGAACTGCTGATTTTCCATGATGTGCTTATGTACTGTGTTACCATATGTCTACGTTTGCTGTGTCGTAATAAACAGTGTAAAACGTTACTAGGAGTTTAACGTTTACTGACTCCGATGTTTGCTATGGTGTGTGTGGTTGCAAGTGACTTAGTAGAACTACATGACATTCGCGTGAGTTAACATCTATACATCCACACCCGTCGGTCACCCGCAAGCCCGACACATGCTGATCGCCTTTATCAGCGTAATTTATAACCACATTTACACCCCCCCCCCCCCACTTAACAGTAACAGTGGTCGCCAGTGATATGGGGCTATTATGAAGTGATGCACAAGTTGTTCTACAAGATTCCAACTTTTCCCGACTTTTCCAGTGTTTCGGGGTATCTTATCAACTGAAGAAAGAGTACTATACAAGTTCAACATGTCAAGTCAAGGTTGGCAAAGTTTCCAATTTGAAATTTTCTACTACCACCTCGTTAAAAGTTACTACCCCCTACAACACACAATACCCTCCCCAATATTTATTAACGGGAGTAGTCAAACTTAACAACCAATCAAATTGGTACCTTGTTTTGTAGAGTCAAAATAAAACTTGGTTGTAGTGGCAAAAATGCCGATTCTATGTTTTTGACCAAAATTAAATAATTTATTTCTCAATAACTAAAGGGAATTAGAATGAAAGGGATATCTTGAATTATAGCGCTGATATTGATTAATATATTAACCTAAAGATTCCCACTTAACTAACATTTTCTTGACTTTAGAAATATTTATTTTACTGATATTTTAGATCAGGGTAGAACTACCATTAATTACAAAATAATTACCCAGATAAAACTGTTAAGGAATAAACAAAGGAAAAGTAAATATAACGATAGAGGTCAGTTGACCGTGTAATTATCACTTTTAATATTGGAAATCGGTCTATAAATAACGGAGATATAGAAGACACACAACTAATGAGACGAACGAACACACTTACGATTGCTCACGTTTATAGTCCCAAAAAATAATTAATTTATTTTTTGACTCGACTTCTGATTGGCTAGATGGTAGGGTAATAAAAATTAACAATCTCCTTGTAAGATCCGGCCATTTCACTTTGAAAGCCATCGCAAGTTGAGTTCGCGGGAAAGCAGATCCGGACAAGAATTTTATTTGCCAGAAAACCGGCTATTAGTCCAGGAGAAAATAAATTGGTAGTGGTGTCAGGAGTTAACCTCTACACCTCACGGTAGAAGGGGAACGACTAAGTAAGTAAGTAAGTAAGTCAGGAGTGACACAATGTTCAAATAACATGTGACACTACACATAGAATGTTTGAAAGAAGTCATTAACAGGTCACAGGATATATTTGTACACCCCTGCTGATTATATGGAAGAGAAAACAATGCTAATGGAATAGTGGCTACAATGCCTTATGAAAAAAAGAATGAAAACGCAGGACTGAGTGTAGTCAAGGACCCATAGGGTTTGGTGCATATTGTCAGCACAGATGGCTGATCCCAGGTAAGTTTACCATTAATTAGTTGTGGAATTTTTATAGACAGGCTATAAAGGGGAGGAAACTGTCCTTATTATTTCAGGGTTGTATTACCAGTAAGAAAGTGTTGCAGACACCCTGGTGAAGACAGAAATTGTGAGCAGTGAAGGCTCATACTCTACTGTGAGCTACAGGAAATAACTTCACCCCTAAAGCAGCATCATTTGAGTAACCATTTGCGTAGCCTGAAGCTATATCATCAGACAGGCTTTAGAGATAAGTCCCTGTATACGGGCACATGACAGTTCCTCTCAATCTAAACCACCACAACAATAAGAATCGCCTGGGGAATGATAAAGAAAACAAACCCTCCAATAACTGACTAGTGTTACTATCCAGTATTAAACATCAGACAGTGGGGTACTCATTATAGTGACAAGTTTATTTGTTACACTTCATGGACAGAGTTCCATTTTATTTATTTAAAATCTGTAAATAAACATTTTCTGATTTTGACAAGTCCCGTTCCAGAAGATTGAGGTTCGGGACAATAAATTGTATATTTATTCCCATATATATATATACCAAAACGTTACCACCAGTCTTACTTATTTACATTTGGTTGAATTACAGTTCTGTTTGAATTTATTCATTCCTCACATTAAATACATACATACCCTAGACACTTGCCATATACATAACACAACAGAGATAAATGTACACTGGGTGAGATCATAAGAGGTAGCGGATATGGACCCCTGACCAATACATAATCATCATCTTTCTGATTCAGGGTACTTACATAGCTTGATCTCACCTTGTTAACCTTGAAGTTAAATACCATCAAAACCTCTTATCACAGGAATATAAAGGCTTATCACGGGAACAGATTTGTAAGAACAAATACTAATACAAAGTAAAACCAAGTGTAAAGGACAATAGTTATCAAGAAACAATACAAAAGAGAAAATAAAATGGACAAATACTAATATAAATTAAAATCAGCAACTGCTAAAGACAATAGCTATTTAAATTGAATACAAAATTTAAAAAAATAAAATGACACTAAATACCCCAATTATAACCAAATTTCAGGTTGAACAGGGTAGACCAAGATGGAACGAGAAGAGGCAATAACGGTCAGCTGTTAAGTGCCCGTTTTCCACCCATCACCTCATCAAAACAACAACAACAACAAACAACAACAGATTTGGCACTGAAAGATATTATCCAGGAACTTATAATGACAGGTTACATCACAGGAAACGCAGACGTTATCATGAGATTAATCTTGTGGCACACGTTACCCCAAGATACCATCGCTTAATTAATATGAACAACCAGCGACGTAACCAACTAGTGCATACCCAGAAAAACACTCAGAGAAACAAACCTTCAATAAATCAACGACAGCTAAATCCACAGTACTGCCGTAGTGGTAAAGAAAAAGAAGAAATGATGTACATTCTAAGTACTCGTATAATACTTACTGTCACGAAAGGGTTATAGAATGAATATCAGTACTTATGCTCGGATGGGAGCTAGAGGTATTTATGTAAGTTGTGAGTTGAAGTGAGTGAATGTTAAGTTTGACTGTGGGCATGAATACATTAGTAGCAGATACACACGTCCACCAGCGTCATAAACACACACAGAAGACCCTAGCAGACGATCGCTTACTTTTTGGGATACCAGCTCTAGACGTCTGCAACTCAGCCCCAAGGCAATGATGTAACTTCTTGTTACCAAGGGCTACCGGTCATAAACAAATATGAATCCTAGTCGAACCATTTTGATATCGACATACATGTTATGAATTTTAATCATAACAAATACAATAATATGTTGGTTACAAGAATAACGCAGTACTGAAGCCAGAATGTGGACTTCAATAATACTTAGGTAATTCGAGCGAGTCACCCGCCATAACATCACAGGTAGTAGTTATGTTGTGGTTCATGTGGTGCATACTTTGAGGACGGCAATAGTTCTCCTGTGGTCATATATATGGATGAATTAGTTATGAAGCTATGGAGAAATGCGTTATAAATGGCACTGGTTAGGGTGAAATAAAGCGATTGGACTAAAATTTGACTAACTGATACTTTATCACGTGTTTTATACATTTACTAATTTTTTTTTTTTTTTCAATCTTGCCCATGCCTCTATTACAAATCAATATTTAAGTGAGAATTGACTTCAGCGACTTAATATGCCGAAATTCTTCAAATGTGAAGAGCTCTTTTCATAAATACATATTTATTCATACTCACCCGAATTGCAATTAGGGAACATTCACGAATGTTTATGAAAAATAAAACAACTGGCATTATTAACGATGGTAACAAAATGCACGTTATTTCAACAGTCGCGCTATTACGTTCCCCTCTAGGAAATTTGCTATGAACAAGATTGCATTTTTGAAAGGAAAAGATTGGACACCAAAGGTGCATTTGCTTTTCACAGCGCAGCCAGCTGTCGAATCCAATACCATAATTCCCGCCGTAAGAACTTCGGTTGGTCAGTCACATTTAGCACACCGTCATTTGCGCACTTTTTCTTTTTTCGAGAGAGTACATTAACTTTCAACCACAGCTAAGGAGGTGCAAATGTTGTTGAAAGTTAGACAATAATTGTATTGTTTCCCCTTATATATACTCTCCCGAAAATGGGCATGAACAGTTTGATTATGGAAAGAAGCCAACAACAAGATTGATAAACTGTACATGAACTGGGGTTTCGTCAAACTTCAAACGTTGTTCTCAGAGGCAGTAAGTCGACCATGGCTTCTGAGAGGCAGTAAGTCGACCATGGCTTGTCAGAGGCAGTAAGTCGACCAGGGCAAAATTTTAAAAGATGCGTGAACAATTACGGGACATGTTGTCGTAAAAGAAATGTTAGTTATTTAGTCAATTTACGGTCCATTAGAACATTTTCACTGCTCCACAAGTTATTTAGGTAAGGTTACTCCATGTCTTCATATTTAATGCATCCATATAAATTTCACTACAAATATCTAATGACGGTCGCATGCAATGAAATGACCACTGTAGTGATAGTACCGTCTGCAATCCATGTAACAGAAACAACACACTATAATTAATAACCTGTCAATGTACTCGTGTTGTTGCTAGTATGAACTTAATTGCGCTCCTGTTGGAACAACGCGTATTTTTGACGAAATGGACGACCTTTTAGCAATCTTTGATTCTCTCCGGCAGTATCGGTACATTTGTGGTACTGATGTTTATTTTGTACTGTCAATTATCGCACTTTTCGTTATCTCTTTCTTTCTCTCCTCGTTATTTTTCTGCTAAGTAGCAGATATTTGACTTCATAAAATCACCCTGTATGGGATAAATATCACATTTGCTTGGCGCTACCCAGATTTGTTGGTTATAGGCGCGGCAGATTAACACGTACATCGGCAGGACTATCGGCTTAATCACCTATATTACACGGAGTTTGCGTACTCATGCGACAGATAACGAGATTACTGTCTGTGTGACACATGGGGGCAGACAAGTGTGATAAAATCGCTTCCGGTCACTTGGTTAAAAGTAGTCATGGAGTTATTACATTTTAGATAATATGAGAATATAAAAGTGTTTGTGAGAGTGTATGCAAGGCATCAGATGTCTATATATGTTAATACGTGACCTTTGCAGGCACGCACCTTATTTCACGTGGGACTATTTTGAAATAGCACACCCTATTTGCATGATTTGAAATGATTGGATTTTTCTGATTAGATTCATAACAACAATGCTTGGGAAAAAAGGAATATAGCCTGAACATTTCGCAGTTTTATTTCACTTTGAATTTCACGCTCACCAAGACAACATCAGACCTCGCCAGAGTGAAGACTAGATTCATAATTCCTTTTTGTTTACCGGACCTTTTATTGGAGAACCAGATAACACTTACAAAGCACAGGAAAACTCTTTCAAATTTTAATAAGGTACCCTGGGACTAGGAAATTAAAGAAACATGGAGTCAGTAGGCGAATCTATGGTCAAAATTAAGGCAATCCCAGACGAATGTAAGAGAACAATTCGTCTCTTTTTTTTCATCTGAGCAATAACGTATGCAGCCAAGATTGGCGTAAGTAGTGCATTTTCATTCTATGTTTTATTACTAACATGTGAACTAACATAAATGTATACAAATATTACCATGTGAAGTTTAATATGTGAAACTCGCTATTGGATGTCAAAGTCATTTGAGACTGGCAACCTCAGCGTATAGAAAGATGATTCATGAACCACCACTGCACGGGCTGGTGATCGCTTTATTGATAGTTTCGTAAACAGAACTAAAAGCATAAAGTAGTTCCAGGATCCCTATGGAGCAGGGAGGGAAAGATGAAAAGAAATAATGTACATTCTAAGTATAATACTTTCTGTCACGAAAGGGTTATAGAATGAATGTCAGTACTTATGCTCGGACGGGAGCTAGAGGTATTTATATAAGTTGTGAGTTGAAGTGAGTGAATGTTAAGTTTGACTGCGGGCGTGAATCCATTAGTAGCCGTAAACGCTAATGTCGAGTTCACGGGCATGACTCAGTTGTTGTGAACGAAGTGGTCGTGAAGACTGGTCAGTTGTGAAAAGGGTGATGTGTGGGAAGGCATTCGAGAGAGAGATTGGAGCGAGATTAGGTGGAGAGTGAAGGCGAATTGGATGAAGGAAAGCAGAAAATATATTGAGATATAGTGAAATTCGTTCCATTAGATGATGTTCCAATTATGCACATCATACATTGTGCTTTTCTTGTGATTTATGGCCAAAGCGGCAGTCTGCCTGTGTCATTGTGTTAATGTTAACGTTTGTGACATAATGTCGTCGGATATTGTACCTACGTGTTGGAGTTCAGTGAGTTGATATGCTGGGAATAACGAGCCATGTTTGTCGCTCCATGTGTAATGTAATACATATTTGTCAATGTGCACACACAGCTAAGCACTTGACAATTTTGGGGGACTCGTAAGTGGAAGAGAAGTCCCACCCCTAATTTTCTGCTGAATTTTTTAAACTTTCGCCTTCTCGTGAATTGGTATACTTGTTTCAAGCTGAACAAAGAAGTAGGCCTATTTGTTTAAATCAGGTCACAGGAACTTTATGTGTAAAATTGAAGTCTTCATGTCAGCGATAGTCTGCAGTGGTATAGCTGCATACATTAGACTTATAGGCAGTAAAACAAAACCTAGCCACATATCTAAATCGTGCACCCAGAAAATCGGGCACCCTGAGTGAAAAATTGTCAACAAATTGTTTCATGATGAAATATATAGTATGATAGCTTAGCCGAGAAAATAAAAATAAAATAAGTTTCGAGTACACCGCAGAAGTAACAGACAAGATAGGGTTCAAAAATATAACAACGAAAATCTATTGAAGAAAGAGAGAAAAAAACACTATTGTTACAATAACCTTACCAAGGAAAATAAATAAACAGATAAATAAATAAAAATTAAATATATATACCTCTCTCACTGCTTACACCATCCCCAGGTAAGATGTTACGATTTCAGCCGATCACCAGTAAAACAATGGCCTTGTTATTTCATTACAAGACCCGGCCGACGCTCTCTTTCGTATTCAAAGTCATGTCGAACAACACAGCACAGATTAATTGACAACAGATCAGCACACTCATCACGGGGCGGAATAACACAATATCATGCGCCGATGTAAACAAGACTGATTACCGCCTTTTCGTCCTTTGTGCAACTTACCAAAATAACACTGTCGATTCCGTCAAAACTGTTCCTTCGCCTCTCAGCCAGTGATTAAACTATTTTTCGTTCCAAAATAATCACTGTCACTTATTTCCTTCTGCAGTGTGTGAGATGATATTGTTTTCAGATGTCTGCGGGTACATGCATGATACATGGATCAGTCATGATAAGCGATAGCGAAACAAGTCATGTGTCTAGCTGCAGAACATTTTCTAAAATAAAATAGTACAGAATATACTACAGTTCATACATTTATGGTATGGTTGTCTTAGTCACTCTTACTCCCTCTGCCTGACAAGTCAGCTCTGAAAAGTGCTATAACTTTATGGCTGGGTACATAAGCCCTGATAAGGACTGTATTTAATCCGGAAAAGGACTGTGCTAGTCCTGATACGGACTCAGTCACTGTGTGGTTATATTATCAGGTTCCAACCTTCGACAAGCATTTCAATTTAACCAAATAGAATGTATGATACTTTCATAACATATCGACTAATCAAATCCTGAAATAAATAGTTGTAAGTAATGCATTAAATATACACAGAGATTCTACATAACTTCTCAGGATCTATTTAAAGTCAGACTGGCTTTGGTGGAGAATAGTGCTGCTTGATCACAGAAAGTAAAGTTCTTGCATCGACAAGCTTTTCTCTCTGGCCGCCTTCCTTGTCTTTATTCTGTGCAAGTGATTTTCAATTATCCAGAGTCTCCTTTTATAGGCTGCGAGCGTGCGTCTGAGATGATACGGTCAGTAACTCCGATTCAATCCTGAATAATTTTTATCTGCGAAAGATTTTGTGTTAGAGGTGTTCCAAACTTCGGCTTCGTGTATCGCACCTTGTCTATTTAGAGTCTTTTGAGTTACAGTCTTCCATTCTCAGTAAGTTTTTCTTTCGATCCATACGTTGTTTTCCCTAATCGATTGTGTTAGTGAATTTATATTGAATTTCGATTAAGAAAGCCATCGGATTTTTGGAGGCACTGACACCTTTTATATCAAATGTCTTTAAAACTACTCCATCCATCCACCTTTCCTGTTATCTTCACAAAGTTGGACTTCTCCCCTGTAAAAGGAGACTATTTTCATCTGTGTCTGTCATTTCATTCTCCTTAACAAGCCGTAAGTCTAACCAATGTTTCCAACGTTTTTTATTCTCCATATAAATTACAGTAGTTTTTTCGATCGTTTATGAGTAGACTGCTCTTCCGTGATTGGCTGAACCTGATACACCCCTGAAAAAATAGTATTGCATTGGCCTGTATAAGAGGAAGGACTAAGTAAGTAAGTAAGATCTTTATTTTTCTTTACTTATGTATACATCTGTCATTCACTATCTCTCTCTGTCTCTCCCCCTCTCTCTCTCTCTCTGTCATTGTTGTCTCTTTCTCTCCCACTACTCAGCTGACAAAGTCGATGACCTGAAGGTAAATTTTACTTAGACAGAAGCAAAAAAAGACGACAGTCATTATCTCCATCTCTCTCTATATCTTATTCTCTCTCTTTATCTCTCTCTCTCTCTCTCTCTCTCTCTCTCTCTCTCTCTCTCTCTCTCTGCTATTATTATTATTATAAATGAAACCAACGAAATTTTAGCTATATTTGATTCTGAGACAGAAGCTAAAACGCTTTGGTTAACCAAGTATTTTGAGATGTTAATATTTGTTTAAACTTAGGCGTTGTGCTATCACATATCATGTGTTGTTTTTAAATATTACAGTATTTTTACCGAGCTAATGCTCCATAAACGTTGATTAGTTGTACCCGCTTATTTCCTGTCAGAAAGTTGTCTCCTGTGGCGTTTTGAAGTGACAGACACCAGGTGTAAGATAAACAAATAGTTTAGTTGTGTCAAAATGTATAAGTTTATACGCTTTTCCTTTGAAGACATAGGAATCAATGGTTTCATTACGATTTCTATGAATGTATTGTTCTATCTATGCGAGTGGTATCTAATTTGTTTTATTTCAACGCCATAACATGACAGATGTTGAATTTTCCATTAACGAAAATACAACATTTGGCACGTAGCTGTGGAATATTGGTTCTATAATAAGTTTTTCAAACTGGTCTGTTTAATACATGCGTTGTAGAAAGTTGTAGTCGACATATAAATATCTTTCCTACAGTTGTTTACTGACGAAAAACTGTTTTGGCTTTCTCTCGGTCTCATTCTCTCTCTCTCTCTCTCTCTCTCTCTCTCTCTCTCTCTCTCTCTCTCTCTCTCTCTCTCTCTCTCTCTCTCTCTCTCTCTCTCTCTCTCTCTCCTTCTCTTTCCCTCTCTTTCCCCCTCTCTCTCCCTCTCTCTCTCTCTCTCTCTCTCTCTCTCTCTCTCTCTCTCTCTCTCTCTCCCTCTCTCTCTCTCTCTCTCTCTCTCTCTCTCTCTCTCTCTCTCTCTCTCTCTCTCTCTCTCTCTCTCTTTGTTTCTATTATCTACGTATGTGTTATATAATGTTGCTATAGTATTATCTGCTCGTGTTAACGTGCCCTTTCACTTGTGTTATGTTTCTCTAGTCTAGTTTACTACTACGTCATCTATCGTATCGTGTTATATACCGGAATTTGTGCTATTGTTGTTGCCTCACGTGCCTACCGTGAAACATACCTTTATGTAGAGTGAAGATACCTATGTTTACTGTCAATTACTCGGTTTCCCTCTTGATTTATTTTAATGTCAATTATTCCATAAACGGAGAAGAGGAAGAAGTGAAAGAGACCAATGAGCAAGACGTTTTACTACGCATTAGTGCAGTTTTGTTTGCCTTCCACTTGGCACCCCTATGACCCCATGATATCATAATTGCTCACGGACAACTCCATCAGTGCTCCAAACTTTCCATTAGATCACACAAGAGGATTTCAGGACAGTGCTCCAACTCTGTTACACCGGCGAGGAACCAAGTGCGCGTGAACAGAAATCATAGTCTATAAATATTTTGGTGGTGGGTAGGTTTCCTAATTTTTTAATTTTGCTATTTAAAAATTATAGAAATGTTAACCAAATAAACAAAAAAAAAAGTGTGGCTAAAGAAGTGTTGCGTCCACCTCAAATTCTAAAGGTACTGGGTTCAATTCCCAGTAGAGGGAAAATAACTTATTGAATGTTTTTTCAACGCCGGTGGTTCTAATGATGTTATACTCCTTCCTGGTCTGGTAGTGAGATTGGATGCCTAGCTTTCTTGGATAAGGGCTGAAAGTACAGGAGCTTCTATGTGCATGTTTCGCATGTTACAAATCCCACGCCAGTTGGAAATCGTAAAAAGTAGGCCGTAAGGCTGCTGCCCCAGCAAAATTTATAAAATAGGAACCTACCTACTACACATATTTATAGAATGTGTAATTCCTGGGTACACATATTGTGACGATATTGCCTCCCCTGCTTTGCAGTAGTGGTCCAACAGTGGCTAAAACTCAAGAGTGTTAAAAAGGGGTCGTCAAAGTTGTGTACCTTCGCACAAGATTTCTCTTGGCAGAGATGTAGATAGAAGGGTAATGACGCTTCTACCCCACGGTAGTTTCACAAGATATTCAGAAAAGCGAAAACAATCTGCATGTGCTGAGCACGTTAATTCTGTGATCTGCCAACAATTTTTGTAAAGGATTAAGCAATCATTAATTTTAGCTCGTCAAGCCCCCACCTCTGCTTTACTCAGTGGAATTATTATTATTTTGATATAGCTCTGTTTAGAGTATGTTTAGTACATTGACTGAGACAAACATACCGTAAAATTAAAATGATTAAATCGAAGTAACAAAATTTAATAATCACTTCAGTTTTAAGTCTTTAAATAATGAATAGTCTTCAAAAGAAAATGTTCATCATTGAAGGATAGTAGGTTTTATGAAAAAAAGTTCACTTTGTCAGCTTATAGATTTCACTTAGCTGCCTATAGTAGTGTCTGCTACCGCCGGGTTTTTGAGTTATGTGCAGATAGGTCACTGAAGTTCTCACGTCTCTGGTCTAGATTACAGGTGCAGTAGTTTCAAGTACAATCTAGAAGTAACAGCCGAACTGGTCCCGCGTATCTACGTTAGTCCACTTATATTCTCACTTTGTTCCAGAGATTCGTACCCTCACTGGTACCAGCATCAACATCTATGGTGAAAGAATAGAAACCAAACGCTCTCCTGAGTATTGCGTTTCCCGACACATACTTATGTGTCTTCTTACTCCTATTCAACCATCCAATCTCAGAATTTACCCTGGATGAGAATTAAACTTAATCCTTCGAGCGAAAACTTTCTTTACATTTAAATTGAATAGCTTTATCCTTATTCTACATTTAAATGAAAAGATTAATAGTACAGTTAGAAGATGTTAACTTTTACATCTCCATTGTTTGAAAAGTGTTTACAATATAAACTGAATCGGTTTTCATTTACATTTACACTGATTGAAAAGTTTGAAACGTTCATTAACTTTAAAGTGAACATGTTTACGTAGACATTTACACTGGTTTGAAACTGTAAGTATTATACTTAGAATGTACATCATTTCTTACATCTTTCCCTCCTTGCTCCATTTAGAACTTGGCACTACTTTATACTGAAAAGTTTGAAACGTTCATTAACTTTAAAATGAATATGTTTACATAGACATTTACACTGGTTTGAAACTGTAAGTATTATGCTTAGAATGTACGTCATTTCTTTCATCTGTCCCTCCTTGCTCCATTTGGAACTTGGTACTACTTCATGCTTTTAGTTCTCTCTAAGAAACTACCAATAAAGCGGTCGTCAGCCCTAGCAGTGGTGGTTCATGAATCTTCATTCTATAAAGCTGAGGTTGCCAGCCTCAAATGAGTTGGACAGCCACTAGCAATTTTCACATATTAATATTCACATGGCAATATATACATATTAGTTCACATGTTAGAAATGAAAAAAAAATTAAATGTAAAATGACAACTTACGCCAATCATGGATCACATACTTTTTGCTCAGATGAATGAAGTTAAGGCACTTGATTAGGCCTCTTACACGTGTGCATGGGTCGTAACTTTTAAAAGATAATTCACAAACATATCTTTAAACTAATACGTCAACGTAGTTCAGGTGTAACAAATTATAACTATCTAAAGTAATCTTGTCATAACAAGTCGAACAGTAACCGATTAGGTCATCCGTGTCTGTCCAAAACGTGTCACCCAAACAAATAAGCTCTTATCAGTCACGTGCCATGGCCTTTATCAGCGATTAGCACACACGCTTACGATTTGTAGAGATAATCTGTATGTTCATGTCGGCTGCACCCGCGAGTTAAATGGATAACAAACAGACATGCCGACATCCCAAAGAGGGGTTTAAGAGAGAACTTATAAAATATCTGCTACACAAAGCAGAGGATGAGAGAAAGAAAGTGTCACAATTGAAAGCACGCAATAAAAATCAGTACAACAATTTAACTGATACTGCCGTAGGGAAACAGACCAAGAAGGGTCGCCCCATTATATCATTTACATTGGGATTCTCGCCGGTGCACTGTGCTGAGATCCTACTTATGAGATCTAGTGGAAAGAGAAAGAAGCACTGATGGAGTTGTCCACATGCAGTGAAGTTAGTCCTTAAAATACAAACCAAACTGAATTTTTCCATAGCAGCGACCGCATGGCCTACTCTTTACAATTTCCAGCTACAGAGAGATGTTTAACGTGCGCAACCTGCTCACGGGTCCTCATTTTTCTGCTTTAACTAAGAACGCATGCCGTCCGACTTGACTATCGAGAAGATCAGGGGGGAGTATGACATTATTAGTAACCACTGGACCTGAAAATACAAACGTTCGTCAGTTACATACCCTGTATTGAGAGAGAACCTGGTACTTTTACATTTAGATTCGGACGCCGTACCTCCTAGTAAATCCGACCTCTATTTGCACCAACAGGACGTACAACACACTCTAGCTAGAGTTAGACTAAGATTCTATTAAACTCGACAACATCAAAATATCTAAAGAAAAAGATCAAAGAGTCATTTACATGCATATGAAATAAAGCAGAAAAGAGCACCCTCCCCGAATGGAGAAAAAAACCCAAAATTATTAACCCAAAGGTTGAAGGTTAGCACTATGTTACATAATGTACAGTATTGGTACTCTATGAGACACAGTAAAGTAAACACAATTTAGACAAATCAGATATACGGATAGTTTCTAGCAAACAAGGAAAAAACTCACACACTCTTTCAAGCAGTGGCCACTCTCACACTCTTACCTAATTGCCTGGTATGGTAGGTCTGTAATATCCCTTGGTAATATAATTAGTCCATGAATATATTTTCTATTTCACTTAATATTCTGTCACCCCAGTTGTCGCAGATCCAAATTGGCCCCAGTTCATCCCCAGAAACTAACTAGTGAGGTGAACGCCTAATATGGTGCTTCTCCTGGATATAAGTGTTACTACAAATAGTTAAAACTATGAGAGTTATTGAGGTTCACCCGTTCACGGGGAAATACTTCCAGTATTGGGAAACATCTGGTTGCTAAAAAATGTTACAAATGATGATGATGGTTCTTCTATTATCCAACTCTTTGTTAGAGCGCCGATTATGCACAGCGTATTTATCTAGAGATATACTCCACTTGAATTACGACTGTCATGAGTCGGAGAACAATAATAATGTTATGTGTACACCACTGTGGCTGGTAAAATATAAATCTGGATTTGCTAAGTCCAGTGTTGAATTTTATTGTTCTCAAATACAATGTGGCGAGTACACGTTTATAAATGAAATTGGTAATGCACAAGCCAAATAAAGGAGAAAAGTAACGAAACAAAAGACCGATTGACGCCCTTGTGATCAGGTCTGCGAAGAATACAAGAAAACATTTATGGAAAAAATGCTATTACTATATATACACACAGACGGGGACAAGACGATCTCTTCTCCGATCCGTCAGTCCTGACTAGGTTTAAAAGGCACACGGTGTTTCCTTACGCCTATACGCTAGCAGACGTCGCTGGCGGCTGAGTTCGGTCGGACTGCGTTATGTTAACTCGCCCGACCCCTGCTCGCGCCGGCAGTCAGCGTACAATGTTAATTATTATTTAATTTCTCCAGCGGTCTCTGAAAGACATAGACTACATCAGAGCACATGACCCCAGACACATAGAACTAAGCGACCAATACGAGGTTGTCAATAAGTTTCCAATCTATCGATCTAAACCAAAAAAAGAATGCTGCAGAAACGGATGTTACAAGAGCATGTGCTGTGTCACAGACCTCCTACGGGTAAGGGGGGGGGGGGGGGGCAACAGCTGTTATGACTGTGTGTTATGAGGAGTGAAAAACGGGACAATGATGATGTTATCTTGGTCGTTGTTCTAGAAGCTAAAACTCTTGTTTGGTGTTGTTGAGGATTGTTGCATGGTCAGCGAGCATTTTAGTTTGAACTTCATTCGGATGGTCGCACCATGTAACACTCCCGCTGAATAGAATGAAAAGTTCGAGTATGGCGATGTATGACGCGTTAGACTTAGTTACGCAGAGTCTTTTGTGTGGCCTTCGAGCCTTATGGTAGTGTTTGGAAAATGTGACATGGCCACTAACGTTTGATAGTGTATAACTATAAAATTAAATTACGGTAATGTAAAGCTGATAAAGCAATAGGTAAATAAGGTGTAAGGACCATTGAGTCCGAAGATATAAGTCGGTATTATATTAACCGCAATAATTTATTAGTAGGGTAAGTCGTGGAATGCGAAACGCAGTTATAATATGAAAGGCTGATAGAGCCCGTCGATGGATGCCAAAGTGAATTAATAATGTGTCAGAGTTCTTGAGATGTATATTAGGCAGTGTCCCTAATGAAACTATTAGCAGAATGATTAATTCTGTATAAATATAATAAGTATACCAAGCATTTGGTTACAAGATATTGAATGTTAATTAAACGGCAAAGTAACAGACGTGTAATTTCTGATAAACTGTGAACTCTAAGACTGTGCTATATCAAGTGTTCTTTAACGTGAAACATATTAGTGTTGGTAAATCATGATGGTAAATTGTGTGATGATTAAATGATTGTAAGTCGTCAAAACGAGACTTGTTAAATGGAAAACGTTCTACAGTTCCAGTTTCTAATGTTGTATGCATTTTGACCGTTAACCTTCAAGGTCGGTTCAGAATAGAATACTTCAATACCAGCTGCTTATAATAGCAAGAAATAAACACTGTCAGTCTTTAATACCAAGTTTAATGAAAGCAACAATGATAAGAAAATTATAAAAGAACGTAAATAAACCCAAAGTTCCAGCGGAAAGATACTCCGTGGTGGCAGAACAGATGAATCTAAAACACATGAAATGAAACATAATATCAACCCAATTATCAAAGTCAAAAAGTCTGCAACAGGTTGTAAAAGTTTGTTTTCTTTAACAACATCAGCAGGCCACACAGGCCATCACTTCTGCTACTGTGTGTATGTTTGTAGTGGTGGGTGTGTATGTCGGGTCACTGACAAGGACAAAGTTAGTATGGTCGGGTTTACAGGTGGCCGACAGTTGTACAGTCTAACAATACGTGGATGTCATGGGTTTTTCAGGGGTGTTGTATTCTGCTATCTTCCCACCCACACAACACTAACGTAAGGTCATGAAATAGACCAACCAGTTCAACTTTACACAGTTTATTTACGACACAGTAACATCGCAAAGTACACGAAGGAACAGCAAACATTGTCATAGGTTACTACACATCTCCAGAAATTGGTTGCATACACAACAACTCACTATACATTATAATAACATAAAAAATCCATCATAGGAACCTTATAAATGATGATGATGGCCGGTATAAGCCATGGCCTCAAGAATATCTTCAATCTCTAACTGGTTGCATACACAGCAACTCACTGTACATTATAATAACAGGACAAATCCATCATAGGAACTTTATAAATGATGATGATGGCCGGTATAATCCATGGCCTCAAGAATATCTTCAATCTCTAACTGGTTGCATACACAGCAACTCACTGTACATTATAATAACAGGAAAAATCCATCATAGGACCCTTATAAATGATGATGATAGCCGGTATAATCCATGGTCTCAAGAATAATATCTTGGAAAAAATCCATGAATTGGGAAAGAAACTCTTCCCTACAATAATACATATTCTGATCACACTAACGAGACAAAAACCTTCCATCTCGAAGTTCTGTCAGATCCCCTACTGCCTGAGATAATTGTCTCTCAGTACAGCTCGGCGAAGTCGCTCGTGCGCGGACTCACAGCTAAACATCTGAGTCCAGCTCATCCTTATCTCCTCCCCAAACTCCTACTAAGAACGTTCGAACAATTTCTTTATTTATTATTTTTTTTAAATTAACATAGACTCAGTTGAGCTATGTTCCAAAATTATCGTAAACAAAGTACCCAAATAAAAAAATCTACTCATTACTTTAAACGTGCTTACTAGAAAAAACAGCCCCGTACTTAAAAATCCTTAACACTTAACTCTAACTCAAAATATGTCTTAACAGACTACACCAACCCCTGGGGAAAAAAATGTAACATCATTTTTTTTAAATTACATCGAACAAAAATGTGAGGTCGATGAAATTCTAATCTCTACAACAAAGAAGTACACTATGTTATGTCATATCCATATATCAACCAAAAGTGGGATGGAAGAATGTGTAAAGTAAAAAGATGAAGTATACAAAGATAATCAAATTCAAACAAAGATGAAGTATATCAAGTATAGACTAACTATGAACCAATAAGTTTAAAATGAATAGAGGAGATGAAATGAAATGAAGAATGACCAGAAATAAAGTGTGTGTAGTGAAAGAAAGCAATGATACATCATGGTAACAATTGAAATTAAACAATGCATTATGTGTAAATAAATACAATTATGGCAAAACAGCATGGAACAAAGAGGCAATGCATATAAACCAAAGAACAAAAAGAAAGCTACAATCTAAATAGAGCATAATAGGCAAGATAAACAAGTTAATTAACTTATTCAGTACTAATGAGTTTATTATAGAAATCAAACAAATAATACCACGTATACACAGTTAATACTGGCGCACAACTAAGTGCTTAGTAATGCACATAAATAACAATATCAGCAAGGAAAAAAAATCACACTTGGTAAATGTACACCACCAAAATGTATCGTAATGATACGTTAAGTTTAAATAGTATTATCACTACAATTGTCATCCGTTCAACATTTATCAAAACACTGTCGTATATGAATAATATGGTAATAATATGTCACATGAAAATGAAAAAACACAATGTCCTAAATAAGTTAATAATATCAAAATCTTCAGTGGTCTTGGAAAGTCCTGTGAGCATGAAGAGATAAAATCATCCACTGCGGAGTCAAAAATCCGTATGGCTTGAGTGGTACAGTCAAACTGGCGCAAGGCAACACGTAGAACAGGTTGTAGAGTAACTGCTTAATCATGAAACAAAACCGCTCCGATTCCCATCGAGAAGCCGTTCCTGCGAATAATCACATGAAAATTTATGTTTGGTAACGGTAGGATTTTATGAAAGAAAAAAGTTAACTTTAAATTTCACCTACCGGATGTGGCTGTGCAAACTTCAGGCCACTTTATGATGGTAATCAAACCTTCCTCCGTTACACGAGAAAGGGTAACAGAGAAGGTAGCACAGGCTGAAATGAAATTATCAGTTATATTGGGCGAAAAAAGTGGCCGAGAAAAATAGCAGCGTGTAATGATGTACAGAAAAGTCGTGAATATACAAATGATACCCATGTCATGTTGAGTGTAATGATGACTAAGAGTGTAATGATGGCTGACAATCTGAGATTTTGCGCAAGGCAAAGGAAATGCAGTTGACAAAGGCGTACATCTCAAAGGCTGAACTGAAGTCATAGCATGTGTACCGGGCAAAGAATAAAGCAAGAAACATACAATAAAGATGTAAAAGCAGAAAGTAGTAAACTTGGACCTACGTCGAAGTTTAAAAGAAAAGCAGTAAGTACGACAAAAAGTCGTAAAAGACGAAGATAATGAGCTAACCGGCCCAGTAAGAAAGGTAAAGAAACTCATAAGGTATAGATATTTACTAACAATTAAGTCCGTACATGTGGCAAAGAAAACATTACTCATTGCAGCAAAGAAGTTGCAATCAACGTGACTGGATGTAGATTCAGTCGTAGCTATATAGTTAGTGTGTGTGTCAGACAAAACCGAAGGATCTTCTTCTATAATAGTAGTTAAAGAAGCGTCAAAGTTAGAGTGATGATAACGCGATAAGGTTGTTTTCTTTAACAACATCAGCAGGCCACAAAGGCCATCACTTCTGCTACTGTGTGTATGTTTGTAGTGGTGGGTGTGTATGTCGGGTCACTGACAAGGACAAAGTCAGTATGGTCGGGCTTACAGGTGGCCGACAGTTGTACAGTCTAACAATACGTGGATGTCATGGGTTCTTCAGGTGTGTTGCATTCTGCTATCTTCTCACCCACACAACAGTAACATAAGATCATAAAATAGACCAACCAGTTCAACTTTACACAGTTTATTTACGACACAGTAACATCGCAAAGTACACATAGGAACAGCAAACATTGTCATAGGTTACTACACATCTCCAGAAATTGGTTGCATACACAACAACTCACTGTACATTATAATAACATGAAACATCCATCATAGGAACCTCATAAATGATGATGATGGCCGGTATAATCCATGGCCTCAAGAATATCTTCAATCTCTAACTGGTTGCATACACAGCAACTCACTGTACATTATAATAACAGGAAAAATCCATCATATGAACCTTATAAATAATGATGATGGCCAGAATAATCCATGGCCTCAAGAATATCTTCAATTTCTAACTGGTTGCATACACAGCAACTCACTGTACATTATAATAACAGGAAAAATCCATTATAGTAACCTTATAAATGATGATGATGGCCGGTATAATCCATGGCCTCAAGAATAATATCTTGGAAAAAATCTATAAATTGTAAAAGAAACTCTTCCCTACAATAATACATATTCTGATCACACTAACGAGACAAAAAAACACCCGTCTCGAAGCTCTGTCAGATCCCCTACTGCCTGAGATAATTGTCTCTCAGTACAGCTCATCGAAGTCGCTCGTGCGGACTCACAGCTAATCATATGAGCTCAGCTCATCCTTATCTCCCCCCAAACTCCTACTAAGAACATTCGAACAGTTTTTTTATTTATTATTTTTTTAAAATTAACACAGACTCAGTTGAGCTATGTTCCAAAATTATCGTAAACAAAGTACCCAAATAAAAAATCTACTCATTACTTTAAACGTGCTTACTAGAAAAAACAACCCCGTACATAAAAATCCAACACTTAACTCTAACTCAAAATATGACTTAACACTGGTGTCTATAAAGGTCTTTTTTGTATATAGAAAAGTCATTCTTGTTTGAAAATTGAAGAAGGGGTCCGTAGGTCATTAACAATCTTGCACAATATGGTGCTTGAATTAAAGATGTTGGGAACCACTGATTCAGAAAGAGTAATACGGGTACAATTGGAATGGTCTAAATTAAAACATTTCTTACTTTTATCATAAAAAAACCATCCTGTAGGCAAATGCATTTTCACATTTGTAAATAAACAGTTACTGTATCTTACACTTTAGTGATATCTTTCACCAGGTGACATCAAAGTGGACTATTTCAGACAGAAAGCTCAGGGCATAACTGTTTATTGTTTGTGCCACATGGTAACATAGTAATAACATTGTTATATACATCTGATTATAGTTACTATAAGTATAAGCTCGGGATGATGATGCCATTGTGTACACTGATGGGTGTGTAATCTGTGGCAATAAATCAGGGTGGGGCTTCTCTGCTAGAGTAAAGGGCAGAACCGTCGCTGAACATAGTGGGGCTTACATGATAACAACCTCCAGCATGAGAATAGAGATAGAGGCAGTTACTGTTGCCTTAAGATGGCTGTCTGAGACTTTATTAACAAGGGCAGTTATTGTATCAGACTTACAGTCCATGCTTTGAAAGGTCCAAAATGGTTGGCTTCGACATGAATTGAAAACCTCCATTGCAGCATCGAATCTTCAAAAAAGTGATATGGATTTTCTGTCCTGGTCATGCCGGGGTATGTGGCAATGAAAGAGCTGACAGACTAGCTTCAAGAGCCACCCATGAAAGGTGCATTCACTAGGGATAAGGAAGAAATACTGAGGGCAATTCATGTTCGTCTATTAGAGAATGACACTGCAATCAATAAATCATCAAGGATAAGATTGCTGGAATTTGGCATCAAACGTAAGACCAGCAGGGATGGACGTATGAGAGGACGCATCCGCCGTGTACACAACCAGTGCTCAACAAGAACAATAAGCATTCATATTCTTTGACATTTGCTGAGGGAGACTGAGCACCTATGGGCTTGCACAGAGTACAATGACGTCGACTCTGATTAACATTAACATTAACATTAACTACAACTATACAACGGTACGGGAGATCAATTACCAAACAACAGTGATAACATCAAAATTGTTATTTAGTAGGATACCTTGCTAAACTGTTTGAACATAAAGTACTACGGTCTGATGCGGGAAACATTCTCTTTATACATATGATGAAACTGAAATAACGTATTACTTTTTCCTACACAGAGATTGTATCTTCGTACAAACTCTTTGAAGTATTTAGTACACGTTTTGAGATTATTCTATAAAACCTCAATCTTTAAACAGACAAGCTCAGACACAGACCGAAGTATATCCTCAGTTGTTTTCGCACAGCCACACGCGTCATAATGTTCTTGACGAGACTATTTGTCATCATCCTGACTTCTTGTGTGATAACTGGACAAGCCAGAGTTGGAAGTGAGAGATTTGTTTATTCTAACAGTCAGATAGATAGATAGATAGATAGATAGATAGATAGATAGATAGATAGATAGATAGATAGATAGATAGATAGATAGATAGATAGATAGATAGATAGATAGATAGATAGATAGATAGATAGATAGATAGATAGATAGATAGATAGATAGATAGATAGATAGATAGGTAGGTAGGTAGGTAGGTAGGAAGGAAGATAGATAGATAGATAGATAGATAGATAGATAGATAGATAGATAGATAGATAGATAGATAGATAGATAGATAGATAGATAGATAGATAGATAGATAGATAGATAGATAGATAGATAGATAGATAGATAGATAGATAGATCAGATTTCGTTTTTTGCTGTACTTGATCATGTGAATCAATTTAATAGTGAGGAATCTTAGAAATTCACAAAATGCAGAAAATATGAGAAAAAAAGTTCGCTTCCAAGTATTTTGTTCAGTTTTCTATTCATCTATCATTTACTGAACTGGTATGTTTAATGTATTCTAAGCTATAGAAATGCTCTGAACTAGCGATGAGAGAAACTATTATCTTAAAAGATTTATTATTGAAGGTGAATATCGTAACCTTGTGGTTTTTAAATAAGAGGCTCTTTGTCTGCTTAATATAGTTTTTAATAGTTACAGCAGGTTGTGGAATCTGTCACTAAAAGTTTTTGACTCAGACTCCTGAAGTTTTTGTGTAATACTCCCAACTCTAAATATAGTTTTTTTTAATTGGTCATATGGCAACACATTCACACTCGTATTCCTCACATTTTTTAACCGATTCCACTAAAACACTCTCGTCTCCACGACTACAACTCCTCAACTCTGGTTACTGGCCATTGCGTGTTATTAAAAGCAACAAAAAAAACCACATGCGTAAAATCAGCATATAATGAATCAATTTACTTTTAAGCTCACTAAAGACAACAAACCAGATTTGTGGTACCACTAATCATCTAGTAACTGAATGAATAAAGTCAGAGCAATCTTACCCAACCTGACCATTTGGAAATCTTCCCAGAACAGCTTAAGCACCAAATTAAAATTATAAGAGAGTTGCGTACTTTCTGTACTTTTGTACGGGGCAGAGTGTTGGGGAAACACAGAAATTCTAAATTATCCTCTTTCCACAATACCTGCATAAGGAAAATTCTCCAACCAGGAACATCTTACACGGTGCAACCAAAACGATGAACACACCATCATTAACGACAAGCGCTGGAACTGGGTAGGCCATGTCCTCGGAAGAGTTTATGAGACCATCACAAGAACTTCAACGCTATGGACCACAGGAAGAAAGATAGACAACCTGGCAGAGGACAGTGGAGATTTGAATGCAAAGCGTGATCTACAGTTGGGGCACTGCAGGAAGGATGGTCAGAGACCAAGAAAGGGATATTTTGTTGCTGCCCTACAAGACGCAACTAGGCGTGTAAGCCTGTTACGAAATGTCTGTCCCTGTCCTTTTGTGTGAGCTCTCACACCTCCAGCCCTACGGCAGTATCATTTCTTCTTAATTTTTCTCTCCGATCGCTTTTATTTGGCATTTTATGTTTCCATTTCATACATTTTACGCTTTATGCTGGACATAGCATGGGGAAAGTATCTAACACGACACTCCCTTATGGCAGTATTTGCTGCTGGAGTAAATCTTATCTTATTGTGTCGCATTCACGCTTCACGAAGACGTGTTAAGTTACGCCAGGTTATCAGACGGTCAGCGACAATATTTTATCGCATAATCTGTCTGACCTTCTTTTCAAGCCTCGGTGCTTGTTTATCTAAGCTTGTGTTGGGCAGGAGTGCTGAATAGAACCAGATTTGTTTGTCTGACGAAACACAGGATAACCCGTGCACGAGGCGGAACATATGACATAAACGCTTCGGGTCATCCTTGATACACCAACATTACTGTCTGTGCGACACATGTGGGCATGTTGTCACGTGTGTCTTCAGATCTGGCTGTAAGATTTTACACAAGGGCATCGGACACATTATTGTAATACGGGAGGCGTGACCTTTGCAAAAATTTTCCATGTTGGAAATATTTTGAAAGTACCACACCCGACCTGTTTGAATATGATTGGAGCGTGTATTTAACTCCATTACAAATGAAGGCATTTAATATAGTTTGACCATTTAGCAGTTTTATTTCACTGTGAATTTCACGCTCGCCAAGACAACATCGGACCTCGCCAGAGTTAAGACTAGATTCAAAATTCCTTTTGTTAACCGGACCTTTCATTGGAGAACCAAATAAGACTTACAAAGCACTGGAAGTGCTCACATTTTAATAAGGAACTCCGGGACTAGAAATTGAAGAAAGACACGGAGTCAGAGGGAATTGAAGTTAAAATTAACGACCTCCAGTACACGTGAAAGATTGCAGCTGCCAGCGCTTTTTTTTAAAGTCCTATGAGCAAAAACGTCTGTAGCCAAGATTGGCTTATTGGTGGTACCAGCAGAAAGTACTTTCTCTGGAACCAAGTGAAGGCAGAAGTGGACTGGCGATGTGCGATACGCTATCATAAGAGGGTCTTATAGACAGACGCAGAACCAGCTTGGCCGTTACTCCTTGAAGTTCTGGGAACGTGCGGCGCCTGAACTTTGACCAGATACAAGCGCGAGCAGAGTGTAAAGAACCAACCGATAATGAGGATTAGAATCATCATTGGCAGCTAAGTTAACCTATATGCTGCCACTTGAATTTCTTAACAAAAACCATTCATGTGATGAAAACCTTTTCATAAATATTCAAATTAATTATTTTAAACTGTTAAACTGAAAGTGATTATTAAATGGTTTTATTTGTAATGTTACAAATTTAACTTCGATTTAATCATTTTAAATATACTGCATGTTTGTCTCAGTCAAAGTTATTAAACACACACTCTAAACAGAGTTATATTATAATAATAATTCTACTGATTAACTCAGCGGTGGGAGCTTACCGAGCTAGAATAAATCTTTGCTTAAACTCTTCATAAAAAGTGTCAGCAGATTACAGAATTAACGTGTTCAGCTACAGCCAGCATTGTTTTCGCTCATCTGAATATCTTGTGAAGACTCACATGTGATAGAAGCTTTATTACTCACCTATCTATATTTCTGCCAAGAAATATTGGGAAGACTCCATTGAAGACTACATAGATAATCTTGAGTTTTGGCCACTGTTGGACCACTACTGCATAGCAAGGGGGCAATAGTGTCACAACTGGGCGACTCGAGGGGGATTTTCGAACTTGGACAGACATTTGTGATAAATCACAATTGTGATCTAGTCTTGGGACTGAACTCGGACACGAATTTGTGATGTCACAATTGCGGACCTCGTCCGATTATAGAACCTGTCTAGTAATTCCCTAGACGTGATTGGCATAAATTTCAGATTTACTGAAAGAATCGTGTCAAGAGTGTGTAATTGTAAGACTGAACATTCGTTGTATATTTAAATCACAGTAAAAAAAACTTTGTAAAGAATAAGTGAATAATTGAAAGAAACACAATTTCTTGTAAACTAAAGTTAAAGTTAAAGAAATAAGAAGTGTTGTACATTTGTGATTTTCTAGTTACATTGCTGTTGTAATCTTGAGTAGCTTTGTAAAAAAACTTTTCGCTCAGAATGGCAGAGCCCAAAAAACTCCATGCCTTTTACATTAATCTAGGCCATGAACTAGGGTTTTTCGTGCTTACTTCGGTGAGAGAACAGAAATAAAATGATAAAGAGGAAAAGAACAGGTTTGAAGCAGAGAAAGCCGTGCAGCGCCAGGACAGAAAACTTGCCAGTGAACAGCGAAAAAGCCAAAGCAGAACACGAAGCGGTACAGGGAGAAAAGGAGAGAGCATTCCAAGAAAAGAAGGAACAGGCTGAGAGAGCTGAAAGGAAGGAACTAGATGACAGAGCCCACGCTATTAGAATGAAGGAACTGGAACTGGAAGGAAGAAGAGCGGATTCTAGTTCTAACAATGGCGGGTCTGGCAGTTCTCAAAATAGGCTGAGCAAGGGGCCGAAACTCTTGAGCCGATGGTACTGTTTGCCGATAGGTACCAGAGCGCCCAGTCGGAAGTGAATCCGTCTAAAAGGCGTCGCCACGATAGTCACCTCAAACAAAAGGATCACCCAGATGATAACTCCAAATGTACGGACAAGACAACATGCAAAACAGCCCACCAACAGCAAAAAACAACCACAAGATCACCAGAGGCTGAAACAGAGCAATTCAGCCCAGGGAACTGGAAGACGATATTGTTAATCGTGCAAAACTGACACACATTTTACATCGGATTGTAAGAGGCCGATATCCGGCCCTTATCGTGTCGATTGCCTGATCAGGGGGCCGATAGGGAAACATGACGCCCTGGCATACGAACAAAATCCTAGTTACCATTCTATTACTGAGCAAGTAACCGTTGGCAACCAAACCATACGGTGCCGGTATGATTCGGGCTTAGAATATTCAGCTTTAGTTTGTCCATCTATGGTGAAGGCCCACCAATACACTTGTGAAAGTGTAGAAATACAGGAGTCTCGAAAGAGTATAAAGCCCATGTTATTTCCGGTCGTGGAAATTGTTGTTTCAACCCGATATGACCGGGGAAAAATCAATGCCACAGTGGTAGACGATTTAATCTATGCTTTCATTTTAAGGAGGAAATATGTGTTTCTTAGAGATCCTTCAGGTGACTCCAGGATAACACACAAGATAGAGAACCCAGGAAACGCCTCAGCGGCCCCTGAGTTGTAATTTTTACACAGCCTGAATATTTCAGAGCTGAAGCAGGCACAAAGGGCCGATCAAACCCTGCAGCGTTTACTACCCTTCTATCTACATTTCTGCCAAGAGTAATCTTGTGTAAAGATAGACTCCATTGAAGTTTATAATAGACACTCTTGAGTTGTGGCCACTGTTAGGCCACTACTGCAAAGCAGGGCAGACAATACCTTTACAAGGCCACTGATTGATTTTTCAGGCCAAGAAGAAGAAACATTCCTAATATTTAAAATACAAATTTCCGACACCTAGTATTTGACAGAAAAAGAAAGTTTTCGAACAAAAATATATTCAAACTAAGACATGTTTGTAGCACTATGGATGTGCTAACGTCATTAATCTCATTTATAGTGTTTTCAAGAGTCTTAAAATCATTTCTAATGTCATTGTCACTATTAGCTTGAATTCCGAAATTGAGATAAATGTAGAAGAGAAATACAATTTCAATCTTATTAATCAGAGATGTAAACATTGCACAGAAAAAACAGCTTAGCTGGAATAAATACAAGTAAACTAGTAAGAGAACTCTGCCTAGGCCGGTCCCAAGCCCGGCTGAAAAAGGAGGAGGGCGGCCTGCATGGTAGCCGTAAGGAGGCAGCCCCTCCTCCATGCAAAGGCACAACAGGCCAATCACCTGTTTGCTTTAAACTTTTAATTACGAGAACTACAAGAGAGAAAACCGGACTGATTCTAAAGGTTACGAACGGAACGGACTACGACTTATGGAACGTGGAACATAATAATAATAGCCCCTTCAGTCATAACTGACTATGGGAATGCGCACCTGAGGTGACAGCCCTCAGCTGCTTATTTTCCTGGTGCTCCTTTCGACGTTTTCTCCTCACCTCTGCTTCTTGTGTGAGCCTCTCTTCGCCCAATCTGAGGTGGCGCCGTAAATAGCATCGCCACTTAGTGCGATCGGCAGCTTCATCCTGGAACGTGGAACACAAGAAGTATAATTGAGAAAGAAGAAGAGCTGGTCGAAGAGATGAGGAAAGCAAAACTAGAAATCCTGGCTATAACGGAAACAAAGAAAAAAGGACAAGGGTCAAGGATCTCGATGGCAACACGCTGCTCTACAGTGGTGTACCCACATCTGAAAGAGCTAAAGGGGGCGTGGGATGCATTGTGGCCAAAAACAAAAAAGATAGTATCAAGGGATGGAACTTTGTCTCGGAGCGCATTATGGTTGTAAAACTAAAAGAAGGAGAAACCATAGTCAACCTGGTCATAGTGTATGGGCCAAATGAAGATGAGAGAGCAGAGGTCAAGGAGGAATTCTTCGAGCTGCTTCAAAGGACAGTGAATAACTGCCAGATGAAATTATCTTGCTCTTAGATTTCAATGGCAGAGTTGGAAATGACTATGCTAGATGGGGTGGAGTTTTCGGAAGATATGGAGAAGATACTCTCAATGACAATGGAAAGCGACTCCTTAGATTCTGCAGTGAGCAGGATCTGATCATTACAAACACAGAGTTCCACCATAAGCGCTTACACGCATACACTAGATGTGAACCAACAAAGAATGAGAAGTCAGTAATCGACTATGTCATTGTAAGGAGGAGCTCATTCAGATATGTCCGGAATGCTAGAGTCTGGAGGGGGCCAGAGATTGGAAGTGATCACTACCTGCTTACAATCAAAAGAACAACTGAAAGAGTTGCTCAGCCTAGGAACTGCCCAACATCACGCAAGAAACAAAGTAAACGAACGGGAGAAATGAGCATTAAGACGTACAAGATGGGAGTTCCAGAACCTGAGACCAGACATCAGGGGCTTATTGCTGCAGCGGTGAGCAAACAACCGATATCCGGCCCTTATCGTGTCGATTGCCTGATCAGTGGGCCGATATGGAAACATGACGCCCTGGCATACGAACAACATCCTAGTTATCCTTCCATTACTGAGCAAGTAACCGTTGGCAACCAAACCATACGGTGCCGGTATGATTCGGGCTTAGAATATTCAGCTTTAGTTTGTCCATCTTTGGTGAAGGCCCACCAATACAGTGGTGAAAGTGTAGAAATGCCGGAGTCTCGAAAGAGTATAAAGCCCATATTATTTCCGGTTGCGGAAATTGACAGGAGATGTGACAGGGTGGACGAAAGATGATGATGCTGTTGTGATGTGTGATCACTTTCTTGCTCACTCGCACCGACCCGAACAACAATAAAACTCTTGATACCTCTACACCTCACGGTAGAAGGAGAACGACTAAGTAAGTAAGATTCTAAGGCAGGGGCTGTATTTATTTATACAACCCTGTCAGTGACCCAAACCAACAAAACAAACTAATGAACAAACATTAAACAAGTAAGCAAACAAACCAAACACCCAGCCAGTGCTTAACTGCTATTCTGAAACACAAACAAAGCACTGACTAGCTAAAATCATAATAAATAATTAATAAGAAACACCGTGCTCTCACCTGCCAAACAGTCCGTTCTTCCACGCTATCTGACACATCCCATTATTACACACAGATCCACTGTCATACATGTCTTCCAATGAGATTAGTGTGATGTTGTGCATGATGCTGGCAAAGTCACCATGAAACAGATTGCTACCAAAACAACTACTGCAAGAGCATATGAATGCTTCATGCGAAGGCCAGCCACACTGGTGATCCTATGCTCCATAAGGAGCGAGAAGAGACATAATTTGTTCCCAAGTGGACCCACGTGCTCTCATAAATTGTCAGACACATAACAATAACTAAATAATAATGAAATGGGCATAAAATAATATTAAACGATATGTACAACGAATACTCTCATTAATGAACATAAACTACCACCTCGCAACTGATCCATGTCAATATTCGTCACTGCACTCTGAAGCATGTCGTATATGCCGACTGATGAGATTGGGAACTCATCATATGAAACACATTGTTACAGAAACAAATCAATGCCATAGCATATAAATGCTTCGTGCAGACTTCTGTTTGTTAGCCAGTCGCACTGGTTTCTCCATGCTCCGCAACGGCAAACAGAGAAACTCTTATGTCTCAAAGTGCCTTACGCACAAAGGGGTGGCATTACGCCCACAAGAAATCTTAATACCTAAAGCTAGATGCATCCTCTCCAAGGGCATCTAACACCACAAAACTGTGTACACAACATATGTAATTAAAATAACCTCAAAGTAACACCATAAAATTATTCGTTAACTTACTTCGAGTTCCACTATAATAAACTATCTTGGCATGAATGGAGAAAATTATATTAATCTTGTACTTCTAAAATAGCACCTCTTATAATAAACCAATTTTCATCCAACACCAAATAATAAACATGTTTAACCCCCTAAAAATATACAGTAAAATTATAATCAATCATTGTGAAATATACTAACTAAATTACCTTCTCGGTAAAGAATAAACTAAAATAACTATTGGACTAACAAAGCAAGCAAACTCTATAATTAACACACTGCGCTCTCAAAAAATAAATAGCTTAGCATCATTAGGCTTATAACACGTGGTAAGTAAAAATGTTATTGTCGCTCACATGCGTTATCTTTATGCACAGTCATCAATACGTGGCCTCCTGGCTGCCATCTTGTCAACAAGTTAATACTATCTAAATTAAAGTAATAGATCGCTTCTCTCCATGGTTTCATTAATGAAATAGATTCTTTCTCTACATTCTCACAGCCGTGAGAATGGACTTAACACGACTAAGAAAACCTATCAACACCTTATTTTCACTTATCCATAACTTTACAACTAAATCTAAATTACTGAAAGAAATCTCCTTTGGAAACACATCTACCTTTTTTTCTATGACAGAACATACTCACGCTGAATATAATGCTTAAGTTAAGCTCCAGGGAAATAATGGTAAATTTTACTAGGAATCTACAAAGAATGAACTAGAGGCTGGGGCAGTCGTACGAAAGGATGGTCCCACCGACCGAGCAAAGTGGAATCAATTTGTTGTTGCCCTAAAAGACGCACCAGGCGTAATGGCCACTGAATGCTTTGGACGGTCAGCGGCTACAAGGATCAAAGAAGAAGAATAATCTAATCTACCTTAACATCAAACGTGTTCTCATACCCTGTGCAAACTTCAGCTTACTCTGGGTGTCTCACATCCTTCTTCTGCTGCGAATCTTACCAAACTGACCGCTTCTCCTGCGTCAGACTTTTCACACGCCAGCGATGAGGGCTCGCGCAATCACGTGGGATGGGGCTTTATTGTGGCCCTCGTGCAGTCACGTGGGCTGGCGTACTCTTAAAACCGCGCACATAGAAAATGTATGGACGTTAAACACATAAATATAACACGAACTTGAGGGGGCCTCCGGAGTATTTTTATGACCCCATCACAGAGAAAAATAGAAAGTATTCAGTGGGGTACTGGAAGATGAGATAGGTCTGTACTTCAGAGCTGGCATTTGCTGATGATGTTGCCCTGATTGCGAAATCAGAAGCACATCTCCAATCCAACCTGCAAGTCTGGAATGAAGAGCTGGAGAAGAGAGGGATGGTCATTAGCAGCTCTAAAACAAAATCCATGGTGATATCACGAGAAGAAAGAAGACATCAGATTGAGCTGGGAGAACAGGTCCTGGAGCAGGTCGACCACTTTAAATACCTCGGAGCTATTATAGACCGAAAGGGAGGCATCAAAGAAGAGTTGGCCACTCGAAAAGCCGCAGCTGGGAGACTTTTACTTACTTACTTTGTCCTTCCCCCATTCTAGGCGTGGAGGTTGTAGAGGTTTGGAAGAGAGAGAGATGGACTATCGATCCCATCAGCTGTCTTCCTCCTGGCCTGGTTCCGATTCTAATACTCAGGTCCTTCAAAGATGGCTTGTCTAATGTTGTCCTCCCAGCCGGAACTCTGTGGTTCAGTCCTAGGGGTACTTGGATCCTTGGCTCTTTTGTTTCCATGACTTATGTCGTGCCTAAAATCCGATCTTCTCTCAAATGACCTGCAGAAGACATGCGCCAAAAAACATCTTAATTGGGCCTGTTCTGACTAGAATGGGAGAAGATGGGTAACTGCTGGTGGGTAGGATTACAAGGCGTTGACGTTATCGGTCTGGTTGAACGCTAACAACATGTTGGGAAGATTTTTGAGGACCAGGGCCTAAATCAATCATGGGTTCCTCAGCAAGAAGACCAGGCATGTAAGAAAAACATACCGTTCCACCAACCTCTACCAGTTTTGACATATGGATTCGAGTCAGTTGGCAATGACTACAACCCACAAAAAGCCAGATCCAAACCTCAGAAATGAGGTATCTGAGGAAGGTGTTGAGTATGGTAACCAGACGATACGTCAAAGCCTAAAATCCACCCCCTACGAATCAGACCCTGCAGAAGTACAGTCCCAACTGAAGATGGTGTGGCCATGTCTTTGCAGAATGCGGAGAGATCAAATCGGCCTGCCACGATCCAACCTCCTATGGGAAACGAAAAGCAGAGTATCCAAACCCCCCAGGACGAGACCAGAGTCCGCTGGGAGGACAAATTAGACAATCTTTGAAGCTATAAGCCAGAAAAGTACCATCTGGACCCCCCCTAGAATAGAACCAGGGCCAGGAGGAAGACAGCTGTATACGTTAGGTCTGGCGCTCTCTCTTCCCAACATCTACAATTAACGGTTATCGATCTGGGGAATGTCTAAGTAAGTAAACTGCGTCAAGATCGCTGCAGGGCTATGATCTATCTAAATAACGATAACTACGTCATTTGCTATTATTCTACCTACCTGTCCCTAAATGAGAGGAATTGCTACCTAACCTACCTCGTGTCTAGATCTCTCTGAAGAACATTCTACATTTTCGTGCAATCGTGATATGGTGTCTTTAGGACAACACGGCGCAGAACAAAAAATGGGTTTGCCAGATCGCTGCTATTGAATACAATGTGAGAATGGATACCACTGTCGACGATACCTGAACTAAAGCCTCGCGTAAAGTTTATATTTTAAAATCTGTTGTATCTATCAATTTTTCATTCAATCAATCTAATATATTCTATATATCTATCTATCTATCTATCTATCTATCTATCTATCTATCTATCTATCTATCTATCTATCTATCTGTCTATCTGTCTATCTGTCTATCTATCTATCTATCTATCTATCCTATCTAGTATGTTTATCTAGCTAGCTAGCTAGCTAGCCTAGCTATCTGTCTGTCTGTCTGTCTTATAATATCTATTTATCTAGTCATAATCCAAGGTATGTTTATTCTTGTCCGTCCTATAAGTGCCTATTTATTTATAGCGTTTTTCCTCAATCACTGTCCACCCCCCCCCAAATGTTTGTTTCAATGACCGTAAAACAAAAGTTCACCAGATACGTAAACTAAGGACATCCAAAGATCAGACGTAAAACGAAGTCACCCAAGACGTAAACAATGTCACCAAGGACGTCCCAACAATGTCACCTAAGACGTAAATAAAGTCACATTGTGATTGAAAAAATTGCAAGTAAAAGACGTAAACAAATCGTCTCCAAGACGTAATCATCAACATTATCATCGTAATCATCAACATTCATCATATGTAATCATAATCGTTCTATCATCTCTAATAATCATCATTATCATCTGTTATCATCATCATTTATCATCATAATCATATCTTTTATCATGGAGGTAATCATCATCAGATTTCCCTTTTCTCTAGCTTAAAAATTATTGATTATCCTTCTGATGGTTTTGGTTTTTGTGAGCCAATGTTTATTACATGATGCGGCCTCGCCAGAACTGGCTAGCACAGCCTCAAATTAAGATCTTTTGTTACAACATATCTTAATAATAATAATAATAATAGTTGCCCATCGCCAGCGAAGATGGCCTGACCAGCTTCAGGACATTGAGTTGTGACACATCCTCGTGCGTGATCTCATAGTGATAATTAATCCTTTTGGCCCTACAGGCCAATGCCACATACGGGGCAAACAGGGTGTAGACGTCGATGAGTGGTTGTTGCATGTGCATTCTGGCGCTTGTCTAGCAGCACGCTGCCTTCTGCACTGATATCAGTCTAAATTCTGTTCTGCCAATGCGAGACACCTTGTAGTAACATATACTTAATGAAGGTTCGGTAGGCCAATTGTCTACTTTTGCTTAGTCATTATAGACCCCTCGGGTGCGGAACGTAGACAGGGGATCGTTGGGGAGTTGTACTAATGCCTACGACCACCAAGTTGAAAAATAATACCAGGTCGTTACATTTGCTTACGATAAAATAAACAAAGCGATTCCTGGTCAGGATACCCTCGTAAGTAATGTAGCGCATTTTTAGTTGACTTGAAAATATCTGCTTGGTTTTTTTTTTTAAAACATAAGGACCCGATATGCATGGTGAGTGGAGGATTTCACTTGGAGAGACCCTCCCCCGTAAGTCAGGTTAAAACTGTGTCGTGATTACCGGAGAAGACAGTGACAACATTATTTTATGTCGAAGGCATACAACTTCACTGACCCCTAGTCAGTCTATACAAGTGTGTGTTTATACGTGATTGTTTAAATGGTTTCTGCATATATATGATTTTTACACGTTGTTTAAGCACGTTTCACTAGCTTTGTCCCACTTCAAATGTAATGATCTGATTTAACCAGTCTCGACCGTGATTAATGCCATTTTTTGCGTACGATGTTATATGTGGGTTAGGACCCCAACAAATATATACTTTATATTTGTGCATCTTGTCCAGTTCACATAAAGGTATGAAAATCCTTTGATCTTTGTCGGCATACTAATATTGCTTAGTATCGCAAAAAAGAAATTTTACACTTCAGTCACATGCATTCTGGGAATTGAATAGGCATAGGCGTGTTTCTTACTATTATATAAAAACCCCCCCCATTTTTACAAGTAATGTGCTGGCCATTCACGTTTGCAATTGAATACGTGTTGAAGATGATTTCTTAAATGATCTGCATGCGAGATACTCGTGACATTGTTTGTCAATTGACATTTAATGCGCTATCCCCCAAACTGGGACCTTCATTGATCTAATTATTTCAATAAGGTTATCACCACTTTGCGAGTGTTCATAAATATCATAATGGAAACGTTTGCTCCCTACTACTGTTGCTTGTAAATAACGGTAAGTGTCATCTTTTAAAGAAAATTAAACTTCAATACCGAATCATAATCAGATGTCTACTGAGACAAAATTTATAATCAATCTCGAGCTGAATGAAGGACAAACCATCATATCATTCACCAATTATCCTCTTTCCTCTTGTAACACATGGTTCTCAACTCATTTCATTCACAATAATCCCTGGCTATGTTCAGGAGATGGCGGGCTTTTGTAAGTTATTTCTCAACATCTTTTAATTTGAACGTCCTATTTTTCTGTTGCTACCTGTTCATTAATTGTCCAGGACTAATTCTATTGGGTTTTGAGAAGTATTTAAAGGACTGGGTTTTTATATATATTCTATTGGTGGTTTATTGTAAAATTATAATAGTGAGAAGGGTGTGTAAGGTTTTTTTTAAGGTATATCTGGGTAAATAAACATAACTGTTGTTCGGGGTGTAAGGTTTACATGTAATATCATAAAGGTTAGGGTTTATCGGATTGCCTTAGGATGAGATTTATATCATGTCTATCGAATGAGGAAATATTCTTAACACTGTGACCATGTTTCTTGGATGCCCATTGTGAGAAAATATCTGATATGCTGTTATTTTTTACAATTCCAAGTAATTCAGGCTTCAGGGACATTTCGTTGAATGGAATTGTTGGTAGTTTGGTTCAGACCCAAATCTTTATTACATCTTTAGTACTTGATGAATTAGGAACTTTTATCTTCTGGTCTGCACAACGTTGTGATATGAAGCATTGTCCATTATCAAAACACGACGGTCTTAGTCCAATGAAGGAAGTACAATGATTCACAAATCCAAATCTCTGAAAATATCTTGCCATTCATCTCTGTATGATAATCCCTATTATCTGTGGATTTTTGAAACAAATATGAGTTCAGTATTATTTAGAAGCCCATGATCATGGCTGCTTCCTTGGATGTGCAATTATTTAGGCGCTGTGTCCTTTGCATGCTTTGGTACTTAGTCTCTTAGTATGTTCCATCAGATGATTGCCATTCTCGTTCCATTTACTGTGGTGAGCATTGAACCAATCCAAAAAGTTACATCATTCATAAAAATACACAAAATCAAACGACAATCTCACTTCTCACATTTCTCTGACCCTCGCGTAAATATTTTCGCTTCTCATTGCAACTATATATGAGGCTATCTCACACAATAAGGGTCTTACCATCACCAACATATTTTCTAAAAGTGAATCAATCCCAAACTCCTAATAGTCCTCCATAGCGGGTTAGATTTGCGAAATATCAATGTCATTATTCTTTCTTAACCAAATTTTTCAATTTCCTTAAGAGTCACTGCCTCATTATTGTCTGAAAACATATTGCAATTTTCTCTGCAGGCGGATCAATTCTCTGTCAAAATTATCCTTCAACCACTCTTGGCCTAATTTTTCTAATTTTCGTGTGTAAAACACTGGAATTAGACATTTCAGATGTCACTATCCAGCGGTTGCAATGATCGTTTTTGCCTTATACCCCAAGGACGTGAATAGGTCCTCTTTTGTGGGTTTGGTTGAAATAAAAAAATGATATTAGTTTTCCCTCGAGTAGTCTTCATTGCAGAAATACTTTTAAATCCTATTTGTGATTTGCTGTAATGTCATAAAATGTACTCGCAGACTCATTTTTTCCTTCTTAACCACACAATAATTTTTGTAGACACACCTCTGATTGACAATGTGTGCGTTGCACCGGACTATAAAACTAATGAAATAAATGTTTTATGTTCATAGAAGTGCGATTTACACGCAATTTCACTCAAAAATCATGCCAATTGCTTGATAAACCAAAAATGTGCAAATGAGGTCGTATAATTTACTGTAGACATTTCAATATGTGTGCGTGTGATGTGTGTTGGCAAGTAGGATTTTATATTACATCGCAAAGAACTGAAAATTGATAAACCAATGGCGGCATTATTTTAATGAAAAATTTAGATTCTATACGGGTCTTATTACCATTTCAAATTCACACAACAAATTTCACTTATATGCGTTATATATTCGCTGAGATATAGCATTTTGAAGTTGGGCCATAAAGTAGTGAATACGTTTTATAGTTTGAGTAATATTATACACAACAAATTGTGTTAACAAGTGTTGGTAGTTCATCCTGCCAGTAAAGAAGTATGAGACTATCCTAAAGCACGATAGAATACGCGGCTGTAGTAATCTGCAGTATGCCCTTGTTCTGGAAGAAAAGGTTTGTCTGTTGAAAACTCGTGAGTGCAAGTAGATAGATGCTTCCATTAATCCTTCCCGGAAATCTCTCTTTAACAAACGATTAAGCTCGAACAAGAAGACGTATAATACTCTTGCTAGAATGCCTTGCTCGACCACAGCAACGAAGAATAATTAGTTTGTTCAGGTGCTGTATCTTTTTAGTACCCCTCATGCAGAAGCATTTAGACGATCACTTGATTAACTGATGCTTCAGATCCGACAAATTTTAGTAGTTTTGAATGCAATCAGCTCAGACGAGTGTTAATCTAGTAATAGTGTATGACTGAGGTTTGTCTAATCAATGACGAGTAAGTAAAACAAAGAAAGAGGCATTGTGATAAAAATCATTAATAACAAAGGATTAATCAGGTCAACTTTGATATTATATTATACTATGAACAAATCAAGACACTGGTTCTACGATATAAATAATAAATAGACATACTTACTGGGTTAGTCGTTCCTCTTTTTATAATTTTGGATGTAGAGATTAGCCAGAGAAGATCGCCATGCTATCCTATTATCTGCCTTCCTATATCGTCTGGTTCCAGTCTCCTGTACTTCAAGGGATTGTCCTCATGTTTCACCAGGGGTAGATATGGGGCCGCTCATTCGGTCTCGGGTTTCGTACGAGGGCTGGGTATCGAGAATTATGAGGTATTTGGTTTGTTTCCAATGATCCCCCCCCCCCCACCTGGTGAGTGCAGATCCCTTCTCTACCTTCTTGTCACTCGTGAGCATCTTCCTCAAAATGACCTTACTCATTCAGAGATTTTGAGGCTGGCTCTCGTGGATTGGTTTCTATCGGAGCGTAGACTACGTAAGACAGATGGGATAGCTGAGCACGGTTATACATCCAGCTATAGTCGTAAGACTACTAAGACCAGAGGTCTTGATGTGCGGTCATAACATCCAATTTTTAATCATTTGCATAGTGTCTCTTTTACTAAACGAATCCTCGGTCTTATGATCTGAGGAAAACATGTTCATAGAATTACCAGGTAGGACTTTGTACTGTTATTTTTCTCGGGGTAAATATTAAAAAGCTTTTAGTTAGACCGAAAAATGCATGAGAAGAAGAGATACATGAAAACACCATTTATATAGTGATCTCCTTGTTTTTATATGATATTTATGATATTATATAATTGGTTTCTTTTCTTATGCCCTAGTGAGTGGGAGATGGCAATGACAGCGAAAAAGAGAACTAGTCACACCGCCACATAACAAAATCTGACCCCTCGTTTGGTAAAGTCTCTATCACTTTCACTCACTTCTCGGCTGTTTCTGATGGTATCAGACTGTCCTGTATTTTTGTTGGTTTGTTTTTTATAAGTTAGAAATCAGACATTCATTCATTGTATTCATTTCAGCTCCTGGAGGAGCCATTGCTTGCCATTACTTAGTCGTTCCCCTTTCTACCGTGAGGTGTGTAGAGGTGCTGGGAGGAAGAAAGTAGCGCCCAGACTTATTCTATCAGCTGTCTTCTTACCTGGCATGTTTGTCACTGGTTTCCATTCTAGTCCCAAGGTCTCTTCAAAGAGTTTTCTGTCTAATGTTGGTCCTCCCAGCGGGGACTCTGGGTCGTCCATGGAGGTCTGGATCCCTGGCTCTTTGTTTCCATGCTTGTCGTGGGTAGCCGATCTTCTCCCATTCTCTGCAGGACGCATGGCAACAAACCATCTTAGTTGGGAGACTGTTTTATTTGGGTTCTCTGCAGCGCGGGTGGCGTGGATTTAGGCCTTGACGTATCGTTATGGTTCGCGGGGCGGACCATGAGGAACACTTAGCACTTAGATAAATGTCTGCCAAGACTAACATGTTTGTCGGACACGTGGGGAGGATCCCCCCTTGGGGGGGATTTTAAACTCTTTTTTTTTATCTTTTTTTTCTTATCTATTTTATATGTCTCCTATACTTTTTCCATTTGTTGTTTTTTTTTCGTTTCGTTATTGCTTGTGTTCGAGATGGGCGTTGGAATATTTTAACTAGTTGTGGCTCGTGATAGAGAATGAATAGTAGAATATTAGTTCCCGATGAATAAGAGTAGATGAACTGGTGAAACTGTAGGTAGTGATTTGTACAAGACCATGTGAGGTTAGTTAACCACACAGTTCAAGATGACAACTGTAGATGAATGAACTGATAGGTAACTCGTTCCCCTTCTAACTATATGGTGCATGGAGTATTATTTTAATATGTGACTATTCACTAACACATGTTTAATTATTACTGCTTAACCATTTAACAAAAGTTATAACTGGCGAAAGTTAATGTGACGGTATTGTCTCCCCTGATTTTGCAAGTCAGTAGTGGTCCCCAACAGTGGCCAAAACTCATGAGAGTATCCTAAAGTAGTTTCCTCAAAGGTTTCTTGGCAATGAGGATGTAGATATAAGATAGGGTAATGACGCTTCTATCCCACGGGTTGTGTTAACAAAGATGATATTCAGAAAAGGCGTATAAACAATGCAGCATTGGCTGAGCACGTTAATTCTATGATCGCGACAAACATTTGTGAAGGATTACGCAATTATTTATTTTTAGCTCGTCAAGTCGCTCACCGTCACTCTGATTTAACTCAGTAGGATTTTGTATTATTCTGGTTATAGCTGTTTTTATTTTGTGCTTTAGTAAATTGATTTGATATGAGACAAACATGCAGTACAGTTTTTAAAATGATTAAATCGAAGTTCAAATTTGTATATTTAACAAATAGCTAGCAGAATTTAAACAATCATCTTTTAGTTTTTTTACAAGGGTTTAAAATAATTGAATAGTTTTGAAACAGAATGTTCATCATTCAATGATAGTAGAATATTTTAGAATGAATAACACTTGGGCAGCTTATACGTTTCATTCAGCTGCCTAATAGTAGTTTCAGTCGCTCCCGCTGATGATGGGCTTCTGTTGCAGATAGCGGTCACTCGAGTTCTCATCATCTCTGGGTTAAGTTTAATATGTGCAGAACGTTGCCTAGAAAACAACCAAGGAGTAACTGGTAAGCTGCGTACCGCGTTTCTACGTCACCACACTTATACAACTCTCACTTTGTTCCAGAGATTACGTACCTTCACTGGTTTTGTGGGTACACACACCAGCAAACTATCGTTAAAATAATAGAAACGAAACGCTCGCCTGTGAGCATTTCGTCTTTCCCGACACAAACTAATGTGTTATGTCTTCCTCACTTTCTAATATTCTACCATCCCATCTATCTCAGAATTTGTTCCTTCGATTGAGAATTAAACTTAATCCCCCCTCGAGATAACTTTCTTTATCACTCTTAAATTTAATTGCTTTATCCTTATTTTACATTTAAATGAAAAGGGTAATAGTTACAAGATAGAATATGTTTACACTTACATCTCCACTGTTTGACAATGTGTTCACAATATAAACTTAATCTGTTGTCATTTTAACTTTTTACACTGATTGAAAAGTTTGAAACGTTCATTTTATTTAAAAGTGAATTATGTTTACAATAGACATTCACACTGGTCTTTGAAACTTTATAGTATTATTATACTAAGGAATGTTCGTCGATTTCTTTCATCTCCCTCCACTGCCTACAATATGAGACTTGGCGCATGACACTCTTTATGCTTTTAGTTCTCTGTAAGAAACTAGCAATAAAGCGTATGTAGTCCACTAGCACCTTACAGTGACAAGTGGTCTGGGTTCATGAATATCATCACTTCCTATATGATGAGGTTGTCAGCCTTAAATAACTTGGACACCACTATCGATTTTCATCACATTAATATTCGCATAGTTAGCATGGTAATTATTATATATTTATGTTAGTTATGAAAAATATAGCATGTTTTAAAATGACAACTTACGCCAAATCCTGCCTCACATACTTTTTTCTCAAATGAATAAGGCGCTAGATTAGGCCTCTTACACGGGTTCTGTGGGGGTCGTTACTTTTATAAGGAATTCCATCTATGACTCCGTGTGTTAGTGTGAGTTTCCTCAGCCTTCCTTATTAAAATGGTTTTCCTGGGCTATGTAAGTCCTTCAAGAGTGTTCCACAACGTCCTTTCTGATAAATGGAAATTCTGAATTCTAACTTCTGGCAAGTCTGGTTATGTCTTGGCAAGCATGAATCTCACAGTGTCTTAACATTGAAACGTTCCGTGTCAGGTTATATTCCTTTCATGCATCCGCATCTGTTTGTTTTATGAAGCTATTCAGGCTCCCATCATTTCAATCAAAAAAAAACTGTTGAGTTAGGTAATGTCAAAATATTACAGAAATAGAATAGAATAATTTTGCGTGTGATGCTTTAATTAAGTCACGTTCTTCCGTATATGTCAATCAAACTTTCCATACCTTTTTGTACTAACTCACACAAACGCATCGGTAAACTCTCTCAGCAATGTGTTTAAGATGTAACATCTTATTACTTTATCGAAAGTAATCATGTCAGTCTTGTCTGTCCAAACTATGTCATCCCGTATTACCAGCTTTGCGACGAGTGCAGTCTCGCCTTATCAGCAATTAAGCAAATACGCTGAGCGATTTTAGTGTTTAATCTGTAGTCTAATGTCGACTGCACTCGCGATAGCCAACATGGTTGTCATTAATATTATCTCTACCGCGCTTTGCAAAGCTTTAAGGAACGGCGACGATTAACAAACAGACATGATGACTTATCTCTGAGAGGGGTGTAAGAAGGAAAATTCAAGATATCTGCAACAGTGCAGAGAAACATAGAGGGTGCGACTCAATTAAAATCGCAATAAATATCAGTACAAAAATGTAACCGATTACTACCGTAGTGAAAGAGAGATCGCAAAGAGGTTGCCCCAAAATCCATCTTGTTAAGAGATTAAAATAACTGCAATTATTAAATTAAATGAAAAGCACTTTTTAATGTATAATAAAGATGTGAACTTTAGATATATAACATTTAACAAGAAATCTATTTTACATCAACAAGATAATGTCAATGGCTGTACTATTCATCACACCAGTGGTGCGGGATGTCTTGGTTTGTATTAGTCCCATATTAGTTAACTTGCGTGACACGATGATGTTGTGTAAGACTCCTCGCCATGGTTATATCTGGACACTATGCACATGCCAGTGAAAATGTTAGTCCACTGATACCAGTTCACAGTTTCCACACACATTTGTCTTTTTTTTTCTTTTTAATGAAGGTGTTGCAACTTTTTAATTGCGGTACGCCGCTTTCAACCATCTACCATATACATGGAGCTGTTTAGTTACTGTGGTAAAAAAATTACAGTGATGCAAACGTTAAAATTCCTCCAATTATATAAAGATAACGGGTAAGATAACATGTAGAGATAAAAATATAGGCAAGATATGGCGAGGCTTCTTCACCTACGCCAGCGTTTTCTAGCGCCATTGAAACTAACTAGTTAGAACATGCAGACAAACGGTTTACCCTTTTAGACGGGAGGGAAACGGAGATAAAAGAAAAAAATTATGACGGTCTGAACACGTGTTTGAATCTAAATGCAAAAAAAAGTCTCAATTTGTAGTTTTAAAGGAAAAAATTACACCACTAGTTGACACAATGTAAGGAAATGGACAAAAAAAGACCTTAGCTCTTATTAGAAACAGACGTATCTTAGACGTTTTACCGTAATTGGTCGTTTTAATTTGAATATAGCGGCAAACGCCGTACACGAAGTTTCAAAAACAAATTTCAAAACTAACCTTGAGAAAAGTAGGTTTTTTCTTAATAATAAGTTTATGAAAATAAAAACTAGCTAGTTTGATAGCCCATCTTGAGCAGAGAAATAATATACTTTTAATTACACAAACGGACAGATAACACGGAAGATATTGACGAAAAACTGTATTGTTCACTACAGACTAGCGAACAGTTTTTGTGTGCATATTTTCACTAAAGTTACATTTTGGCTTCCTTGAGCCTAAGAATGCAAAAAACAAACTGCAAATGAACTAGGGGCAAAGTCGGAGGATAGTAGCTAAAAATAACTTTGCATAGGATCTTAGAAGTAGGGGGAGACAAAAATTTGTGTAGTTTTTTTTTTTTTTGTAGTTTCGTCCAAAAACAAGTTTAATTTTGGGAAAAGCCAAGTTGAGACAAACAGACCGACAGAAAAATACTACATACTAGACTGAGACTGGACTGAAATTGGACATTTATATTTTGAATATTTGAAAAAGTTAGAGAGGAAGTCCGTTGATTGGACAGACGTTTTATATTACTGAAAGACAGACGCTCGCCTGTGCCATTTTATAGAAGACTGTCCATTGACGCAGTTCGTTACTGCTAGAGGTGATTTCCAGGAAATATTAAATAAAAATCAGTGGGACGCCCTAATCTAGCCAGCAGCTCAGCTGAGTTTTGCTAGTACTACGTAACTGTGTTCTCAATTCTGAATTGTGAAATTCTGATCTGGTACTACGCTTGTGCCAGATGCTTTTGTAGAAGTACAAGAGCTGATGCCTGTGCAGCCTAACATTTTACTCCAGTTACTGAGAGGAGTGGGCCACAAGAATTCTGTACTACCTCCTCACAGGCCAGTTAAGTGCAATCCTGGCCTGCTGTAGATTCATCAACTGTGTCCACCATCAATAAAGAAATAAAATCTTGTTATATAAACACTAATATCAGTCCATATGTCAAGGACAATGAACTTTGTAAACATAGATTGGGCATGATGCCGACATCCCAACTAAACATCCAGCGCTAGTTTTTCCCCAGACATTGTAGATATGATTAATATTAACCCATGTAAACAATATATCTATGTACAAAAATTTCATTTGATTATTCAACATATATATATATCTGCTCTTTTATTGATAAATACATATTGTTTCATATGTCCTGACCAAAAGAAACAATTGGTTCAGGACTAATAAATTTAAAAAATTATCAAACTTAAATTCTTAAAGCCAGTGTTAGTTCAGTTTATCATAAAGTTTATTATTATCATTATTAGTCTTAGAATTTACATGTGTGTGTCTGTGTATTTTTATTACCTACACAATCACAAATTCAGTACCCTAGACTTTTAACGTAGCTAACATTCATAATAGTAGAATTAGGTCTGTTTGAGGTCGTAAGTGATTGGTAGCAGAAAGGCCTTCTGTAACTCACATAAACTTTTTATCTCAGGAGCCTTCACAGCTGACCTCATCCAGCACACTAGGTAACATAACAACCATACAATAACATACAAAAAACCACTACAAATATTGGGGGGCTCGTCCGGGATTAAGTTTATCAAAGATATTAGGGTCTCCTGGTCCTTGCGGGAATTAAACTATTGGAGGCATAAGTGAATAAATTTAAAAGTGTCCCTTAAAATAAAAGTGGAAAGTAGAAGCTGATGAATCTTTACAGCCAGTGGTGATTAATTAATTAATATATTACCTTGGTCATTACACTTTGTTGTTTACCTTAGTTATTGTTAAATTGTGTGATTTAGTATGGCAGATCTAGCAAAATTTAGATCGGCCGCTGTGCTGATGGCGAAGGAGATGAACATGGAGGGTCAAGTTTTAATTCAGTATGTAACTTCAGAATGTGACAAGTATATTGAAAGAGAAGATAAGAGGTTAGCTGAAGAGAAGAGGTTACAAATTGAGGCTGATAAAGAACTTAAGAGGCTGCAGATTGAGGCTGACAAAGAGGCTAAGGCATTGGAGGCAGATAGGGAGATTAATAGGCTCCAATTAGAAGAAAAAAAAGGCTGAAAGGGAAGCAGAGGAAAGAAGATTAGCTACAGAAAGAGAGGAAAGAGGTTGACTGCCGAAAGGGAAACAGAAGATAGAAGATTGCAAAGGGAGCACGAATTACGACTAAGGGAGCTGGAATTACAAGGCCATGCTCCTGAAAATGGTGCCAGCCCTTTTCCCTCAGATGCTACGCCTAGTCAGGGAGCCTCAACCTCAGCTATGGGGTTTCATTTAGACCATTTTGTTGAGAAAGACGATGACATCGAGGGGTACCTCAGTAGATTTGAACTATTAGCTACTACGTATGGGTTAGAGAGAGAGAGGTGGAGTCTTAAGTTATCCCAAGGGCTTAGAGGTATTTCTTATGAAGTTTTTGCTAAGATGAATAGAGACGACCAAGACAATTATGACATGCTAAAGCAGGCTTTGTTATTGAGATATGAAATGATTGGTGAATTTTATCGTAAGAAGTTTAGAAATGCCAAATTTTGTCTGGAGAGACATACCACCAATTCTCTGCCAGACTGGAAACCTATTTGGAGAAATGGACTGCTCTGGGGAAGACCCAAGATCTCAAAGAGATAATCATGATAGAGCAATTAAGAGAGTCCATGGCTCCAGACCTGAGAAAATTTCTCATGGAAGAAGGTGCAGAGAGGTTGGGGGAGGTTTTTAATGTCGCTGAGAGGTATCAGGCAGCCCAGGCAGAGGTAAGTGGTACTAAAAAGAAGCATGTAGAAAATTTTAAAGCTCCACAGCACTTTAGTAAATTTGATACCAGAGAACAAGGTAATAAAGGCAGGACAAATTTTGATAGGCCACGAAAATGATTATCGTGATAGAAACTCACAGTTCAATGACCAAAAATATAACGAAAGAAAACCGTTTTAACCAAAGGAAACAGATGGTGCAAATGGTGTAAGAAAGACAACCATAACACCGAATTTTGTAAAAGGAAACCTTTAAACATTGCTGCAATGAAATCGTGGAACCAAAGATTAAAGGTTTATCCTAATGGACAGCAGGAACCTTATCACCCCCCAGTTTGTGAGGATGTTATTTGTAATGGGGGTCACCATAAGGTGCCTATATGATACAGGTTTGGATTATGATTCAGTTGTGAAGTCTAGCCTAGTGGACCCAAGTCAGTATACCACAGAAACAGTGGAAATACAAGGGGCGACTAAGGACATACCACTCATGACACTTCCCATCGCAAGGATAACGGTGAAAACTCGCTATGTGGAAGGGGAAATCAGAGCAGCAGTGATAGATGAACCAATCTACCCTCTGATATTGGGGTGTAGATACATCTTCTTGGGGAATCCCGAGAGACCTGTGATCATGGCGACAGTGCAGACCAGGTCACAGAAGAAGGAGGAAGAAGGTGAACCTATAAATGCTCATCCAGAGGAGATGAGGAAGGCGCAGGCTGAGGATAGGACACTCAAGCCCTGTTTTAAAAAATTGCCCAAATGCCACACACCTCCGAGCAAGGGGGAATATTTCATGAAGAACAAATTGATATACAGGAAGGTCGGAACTGGAACAAATGGTCACAACCAGCTGGTTCTTCCCGCTTCATATAGGGATAAAGTGATGAAGCTAGGGCATGCGATTCCCTTCAGTGGTCACATGGGGATCAGCGCCACATGACAGCGTATAGCTTGTCATTACTTCTGGCCAGGGATAGCGGAGGATATAAAAAGATATGTCAAATCCTGTCCAGAATGTCAAAGGGTAGCTCCAAAGCATTGGACTGTTCCTGCAACTCTAGGGGAAATGCCCATAGTGGGAACACCTTTTGAGAGGGTTGCAGTGGATATTGTGGGACCTCTCACTCGGACCAAGAGGAGGAACAGTTACATCCTTACTCTGGTGGACACTTGTTCTATGTGGGGAGAGGCGGTAGCCCTGCCATCAATTGATTCGAAACATGTAGCAGAGGCACTACTTACAATATTCACAAGATTAGGATTCCCGCGTCAAATCTTGACTGATAATGGCTCACAGTTCAAGGGGAAACTAACGGAAGAAGTTTTTAAGCTATTTCAAGCCAGACACTTTCATTGTAGTCCGTACCATCCACAAGGGAACGGCCAGGTAGACAGGTTCAATGGGACTCTCATTTCTATCCTGAGGAAGCTGGTACATGAAAAACCTGATATGTGGGATCAATTTCTGCCCGCCGCGTTGTTTGCGTATCGGGAGGTACCACATAGTTCAACCGGGATGGCTCCCGCAACCCTGCTATTTGGGAGGCCAATAAAAGGTCCATTAGAAGCATTATTAAGGACCTGGACAGATGAGAAAGCAGAAGAGACGGTTACCTCATCATGTCAATATGTGAACGAGCTGACCACTCGTCTGAAAGCTGGATGGAAACTGGCAAATGATAATTTCAGACAAGCCAGGAAGAAACATGCAGCATATTTTAATAGGAAGGCAAAGGACAGAGAACTAGCTGTGGGAGAGAAGGTGCTTCTTCTACTACCCGGCAGCCAGAATAAATTACAAATTGGATGGCAAGGTCCATATACTGTTCTAGAGAAGGTGTCTAGAACAAACTATAAAATTGACAAAAGGGAAGGAGAAGATATATCATGTGAATCTTTTAAAGAAGTATCTCGAAAGACCACCCCAGGACAGCTCCCCCTTAAAGACCCTGGCTATCGCAACTAAAATGCAAAAGGAACCACTCACCTCACATGAATACCCATTACATCCTTGTGAAACAGCAGCACAGGTAAAAGTCAGTAAGCACCTGACTAAAAACCAGAGGGAGAGAGTTCAACAGGTTCGGGAGGAACATACAGATGTATTAACAGATAAACCAGGCCATACAAATTTGCTACAGTATGACATGAAACTGGTAGACTCAAACCCAATCTGTATGAGAGCCTATTCTATTCCGTTCGCGAAGGAGAAGGCATTGAAAGAAGAAATAGATTATTTGTTGAAAAAAGGGATTTATTTCACACAGTGAATCTTCTTTTAGCTCCAGTGCAGTTTTGTTGAGGAAACCGTCTGGGGAACATAGACTGTGCATAGATTACAGGAAACTGAATGCTGTCACAGAAGGACAAGTGGATCCATTACCAGACACAAAACAGTTATTTGCCAGATTGAACAAGGCAAAATACTTTTCGAAGGTGGATCTTAGCAAAGGCTATTACCAGATTCCAGTGAAGCCTGAAGTTAGACCTTATTTAGCTTTTAGCACCTCGGGAGGACATTATGAATTCAACATGCTACCATTCGGATTGAAAAATGCTCCGAGTGTATTTTCTAGGATGATGCGCAAATTGTTGGATCCCTTGAATAATCCATGTATCACAAATTTCATGGATGATATTCTTGTCGCCACAGAAACATTTGAAGAACACATTAACTCTCTGAATATCGTAGAGTATCTGTGTTGTAGATGTCTTGGCCACTACTGAATGTCTGGATGCGGATGTTATGTTTCGGGTCATGCACTGATCATTACTGAAGAAAGTCTTCTTCAGTTACCTTTGCATCATCGAATGAACCTGTCATGTAGACCTTGAGTGGGAGTGTCAAGTAACGCAAAATGGGTGTAGTAGTTCGGTGTGTAACAGACTACTTGATAATATACCCTCTCTCACACACTCTCATGTAATGCAATGACGACTTGAACTGCCGCTGACATTTCAATAGTTTAATGAAGGCACGCAAACTGGACAGCACGGATACAGTCATAGGTACATGTTGACATAAATTCATTGGTTATTTGAATCGTGGATGATACATTCATGTTGTCGTGAAATATTCTAATCCACATATATAAATTATCAAGTAAATATAAAGCCTAATAAATACATATAATAAAGAAAGGAAGAAGAATGGTAAAGAACAGTGCTGTCACAATGACAGTACTCGAAATCCCCTTTGTTTTATGCTTCGTCTGCAAATTGTAACGTTTCCACGTTAAATATAAGCCACTGCATAAATACAAGCGTTTCCACAACACATTAAAACGGGTATTGCATTTCTAAGAAAAACATTGAGAGGCACACTGCGTAATGACCTAAATTAATCCTAACATTAATTATACTACGTTACCAAAACGAACGAACAGATGGACTCAAATAGAAAGAAGGGGGGCTGAAAATCAGGAACGCATGCAAAATTAAACACGCGTCTCGCTATTAATGCCACCCCAACAAGCGTAACGCGATACACAATTACTACTATCACGCGTGTAAGGCCACATGCACTAACTTTTTTTCGGACGGACAGTATATTAGAAAAGATAACATTAGATGGGTTTACGTTTGAAAACATTACAGTACCCAGACAGCACATCTTCGAAACAGGAGGTAGAAGAAATTGCATATTTTGAACGCAGCCACGTAGCTCTTTTAAATTGGTATATTTGGGTTCCTTAGGGCTTGCTGACAAAGAATATGTAAAACGTTACGCAAATAGTCTAGGAATTAACAAGTTATAGCCAAAATAAAATGATGGTGCTGTCAGACAACACCCAAAATCAGAATCGCTCAGTGGTAGATTTTTTTAAACCACCATTGTACGGGGAAATGGGCCACAAGTTACATTTGAACTGATTGGCTGGAATGATATGTAAGGCTACACACGATTAGTCGGACTATAAATGCTATCCTTGGTTGTTAGGGGAGACGTAGGAAGGTAAAATTTTTTCAAACACTTGTCGAAACGTGGCTCCATTGGCCAGACTCGCTGATATAATCACTTAGGAGCGTTAGTTCGAGACCACTAGTTCAAATAAGCTTGATAAAGCAACAGTGCGTTGAAGCCAGCTCATATTTTTGCTAAATAAAAGCCTGGAACATAAGCAGATGGGAATTTGTGCCAGTATTTGTGCCAGAATTCATTGCTAGTCAACGTATCTGTGTTTATTTCCATGAATTGTGGTAAGCTTGAAACATTCAGTATCTTTTAATGAAAATTGAATGTGAATTGTTAATTTATGCCTGTATATATGTGTAGTTCAGTAGCAAACATGATGTAAAGCCTATAATGCTCCAGCCTGAACAGAAGGTGTCGGAGGAAAGTAAAACGGCATGGAATGGCCAAACAGTACACTGACACCTAGATGATTGACTAGAAAGAAATAATGCTGGAATTGCAGAGGCGTAGTAACCATTAGGGAGGGAAATACTGGTATAAAGTATTTCAGATGAAGCTGACAGTTGGCCTAACGCGCTGAACTCAATGTTTGTGATGTATTGTGCTCAGTGTAGAACTAGAGTATCAATTAGGTATGAAGTAGAAGGTACATCCTTCTTGTTTTCAGGGACCGTGGTCTTGATGGTATTGAGCAGCACCTGGTCAGAGCTTTGCTGAATCCAGAGTCGGACAGCATACTCCTTGGTCCATTTAGCTATCAGTGAGGTGTCTCCAGAGCCCAGGGGAGAAATCGAGCAGAGGAGTCTTTTCCTGCCGCCATCACGCAAGATAAGCTGATGTGGCCAGCTGAGCTCAACATTATGTACCCCCCATCTTAAAATAACATTGTAACATAAACTTAAGCGGGGGGAAGTAAATTGTTTTAATATCAGGAACTGAGAACATCTCCAATACTAGTTCCAATAAAGACAAACTATTGAAGTCATGATGACAAATACCAACAGAGCTTGAACAAAACAAAACCAGTATTACCTCATATTACTACTACACATCTGACACACATAGGATACTTTTAATAATATATGTCACTACAATATTCATATTGATAAATTCTGTACATATACTTGTAATTAAAATTGATTGTGATTCCTGGTTCCCTTTGTATTTGAATCAGGGGACACATATCATTCATGACAGCAATGAATACATATTGTTATTTGAAAAGTTATCAGTGACTCCTTTAAGATATGCTTGTAGAGTGTTATATGTATGTGAGTGTCACAGTGTTGTCAAGTGTGGTGGAATAAATTAAATTGTTTATCTGTCTGTTGTTGTTTTGACTTACACTTCATCATACACATACCCTAGACATATAACGTAGTCATCACACTATTCCAGAATAATTCTGACTGAGGTATACATATGTGGCAGCAAGTAAGGTTATATATAATACACTACTCTTATTAGATATAGATATACCTTCACAGCTGATCTAAGTCAGTACACTAAGTCCCCTATAAATATTTATAACATCCCACTTCACCACATATATTGGGGTCTCGCTCTTGGGATTTTGAATCTTTCCCTATTAAAAATATTGGGGGTAATTCACTTCAGGGAATATAAGAATTAAAAGGTATCCTTGGGTGGAATTAAATAAGGTTGAGCTCACGGTGCCTGTGTTGTCTATTAGATATATAGTTAGAAATTGAATTGTTGGGTAGACATTATATAAATTTACCTGATAGACAATGGCGGACCTGGCCAAATTTCGATCTGCTGCTGTTCAGACTGCAAAAGAGTTAGGATTAGATGGGCAAGTTATGGTTGCCTATGTCACTACGGAATGTGACAAATTTATTGAACGCGAAGAAAGAAGGTTTGAAGCCGAAAGAAAGTTAGAGGCGGAAAAAGAAATTAAGAGGTTGCAGATTGAGGCTGAGGCTAAGAAATTGAGACTAAGAAGAGAGCAGACAAAAGATTGAGCTGCAGAAAGAGAAGAAGAGAAGAAATTAGCTGCAGAAAGAATTTAGCTGCAGAAAGAGATTAGCTGCAGAAAGAAAGAAAGAAGATTGCAGAAAGGGAAGAGAAGAAATTAGCTGCAGAAAGGGAATGCAGAAGAAAGAAGATTAGCTGCAGAACAGAGGGAAATTAGCTGCAGAAAAGGGAAGCAGAAGATAAAAGATTACAAAGGGAACATGAGTTACGACTAAGGGAGTTTGAGTTTCAAGGCCATGCTCCTGAAAATGGTGCCAGTCCCTTTGCCTCTGATGCCACTGCTAGCCAAGGAGCCTCAACCTCAGCTATGAACTTTCATTTAGATCATTTTGTTGAGAAAGACGATGATATTGAGAGCTATCTAAATAGATATGAACTATTAGCTACCACGTATGGGTTAGAGAGAGAAAGGTGGGAGCTTAAAGTTATCTCAAGGACTTCGTGGGGCAGCTTATGAAGTTTTTGCAAAAATGAGCAGAGGTGATCAGGAAAATTATGACATGCTAAAGCAGGCTCTTTTGTTAAGATATGAAAAGAATGCAGAATTTTATAGGAAAAAAATTTAGGAATGCTAAACTACTGTCAGGTGAAACCTATCACCAGTTCTCTGCACGAATAGAGACATACTTGGAGAAATGGACTTCTCTGGGGAAAACCCAAGATCTTAAGGAAATGGTCCTTATAGAGCAATTAGGAGAGTCCATGGCTCCAGACCTGAGAAAGTTTCTCATGGAACAAGGTGCAGAGAGGCTGGGTGAGTTGCTAAATGTTGCTGAAAGGTATCAAGCAGCTCAAGCAGAGGTAACAGGTAATAAAAAGAAACAAGTGGATAACTTTAGGGCACCACAGAACTTTAATAAATTTGATCCTAGGGATCAAAACAAAGGTAAGCACCAGTTTGATAGGCCACGGTATGAAAATAAAAATAAATTCCCACAATTCGATGAAAGGAAATATGATGAAAGAAAATCTTTCAACCAAGGAAAAAGGTGGTGTAAAAATTGTAAGATGAACAATCATGACACTGACCATTGTAGAAGGAAACCTCCTCATTGTGCTGCTATGACATCGGGGAAAAAGGAAAAGAAGGTCAAACCTGAAGAACTACAGGAACCATACCACCCCCCAGTGTGTGAAGATGTCATCTGTAATGGTGTCACTATAAGGTGCTTATATGATACCGGTTTAGATTACGATTCCGTTGTGAGTTCTCACCTGGTGCAGGCCGATCAATACACCACAGAAACAGTGGAGATTCAAACTGCAACCAAGGATGTAGCTACCATGACACTTCCCGTCGCCCAAATAAAAGTGAAAACGCGATATGTGGAAGGAATCATAAAAGCAGCAGTGATAAATGAGCCAATCTACCCTCTAATATTGGGGTGTAGATATGTCTTCTTGGGGAATCCCAAGAGACCTGTGATATTGGCAACAGTGCAGACCAGATCACAGTCAAAAAAGGAGGAGGATAATCCCATAAATACTCACCCAGATGAGATGAGGAAGGCACAGGCTGAGGACAAAACACTCAAGCCATGTTTCAAGAAGTTGCCCAAATCTCATACACCTCCAGGCAAGGGAGAGTTTTATATGAAGAACAAACTGATATATAGGAAGGCTGGATCTGAATCCAATGGTCACGGACAGCTGGTCCTTCCCACTTCATATAGGACTAAAGTGTTGGAACTAGGGCATGCGATTCCCTTCAGTGGTCATATGGGAATCAGCGCAACAGGACAGCGAATAGCTTGTCACTATTTCTGGCCAGGAATAACTGAAGATATCAAACGATATGTAAAATCCTGTCCAGAGTGCCAACGAGTAGCAACTAAACATTGGACTGCACCAGCAACTCTGGGGGAAATGCCCATAGTGGGAACACCCTTTGAGAGAGTTGCCGTGGATCTTGTGGGACCTCTCACCCGAACCAAGAGAAGGAACAGCTACATTCTGACTCTGGTGGACACTTGTTCTATGTGGGGAGAGGCAGTAGCCCTGTCATCGATTGATTCTAAACATGTGGCAGAGGCATTGCTCACAATTTTCACAAGGTTAGGCTTTCCCAATCAAATCTTGACTGATAATGGCTCTCAGTTCAAGGGGAAACTAACTGAAGAAGTTTTCAGGATCTTCCAGGCCAAACACTTCCATTGTAGTGTGTGTATCATCCCCAAGGGAACGGCCAAGTGGAAAGATTTAACGGCACATTAATGTCGATCCTGAGAAAGTTGGCACACGAAAAACCAGATACATGGGACCAGTACCTGCACGCCGCCCCCTTTGCTTATCGGGAGGTACCCCATAGTTCAACCGGTATGGCCCCGGCAACATTATTGTTTGGAAGGCCAATAAAAGGTCCACTCGAAGCTTTGTTAAGAACGTGGACTGATGAAAAGGCAGAGGAAAACATTACATCTTCATACCAATATGTGAATGAGCTGACCACTCGTTAAAAACTGGCTGGAAACTTGCCAATGAAAATTTGAAACAAGCCAGGAAGAAACATGCTGCCTATTATAACAGGAAGGCGAAAGACAGAAATTTGGCTGTGGGAGAGAAAGTACTGCTTCTTTTGCCCGGGAGTCAGAATAAGTTACAAATTGGATGCCAGGGTCCATATACAGTTTTAGAGAAGGTGTCTAGAACAAATTATAAGATAGATAAGAAGGGGAAAAAAAAATCTATCATGTGAATCTCCTGAAGAAATATTTGGAAAGAGAACATCAGGAAGAGACACACTTGTTGACCTTGTCCATCGCCATGGAGATGAAAAAGGAACCACTTTCATCATTTGAATATCCATTACACCCCTGTGAGACAGCAGCACAGGTGAAAATCAGTACACATTTAACGAAAACTCAGAAAGAGAGAGTGCAACAGGTTCTAAATAATCATGCAGAGGTGTTAACAGACCGACCAGGGCATACAAACCTATTGGAATATGATATGAAACTGATAGACCCCACACCTGTCTGTATGAAACCATATTCGATTCCGTTTGCTAAGGAGAAAGCTTTGAAGGAAGAGATAGACTATCTGTTGAAGGAAGGAATTATTTCGCACAGTGAGTCTTCGTATAGTTCCGGTGTTGTACTCTTAAGGAAGCCCTCTGGAGAACATAGACTCTCTATAGATTACAGGAGACTGAATGCTATTACAGAAGGACAGGTGGATCCATTGCCGGATACAAATCAGCTGTTTGCCAGACTAAATAAAGCTAAATATTTCTCAAAAGTGGATCTGAGTAAAGGATACTATCAGATTCCAGTAAAGCCTGAGGTTAGACCATACCTAGCTTTTAGTACCTCAGAAGGACACTATGAGTTTAATAGATTGCCATTTGGATTGAAGAATGCGCCTAGTGTCTTCTCTAGAATGATGAGAAAATTATTGGACCCTCTGAATAATCCAGGTATAACAAATTTCATGGATGATATCCTGATAGCAACAGAAACATTTGAGGAACACATTGACTCTCTGAACATGCTGTTTAATCGACTTAGGGAGGCAAATTTAACAGCCCGACCAACCAAATGTTGCGTTGGATGTAAAGAATTGGAATTTTTGGGACACACAGTTTATCAGGGAAACATGACCCCTGACCCAAAGAATTTAGAGAAACTACAGAAAGCCCCGAGACCACAAACCAAGAAGGACGTGAGATCCTTTGTCTCATTATGTGGTTTCTACCAGAAGTATATCAAAAACTTTAATTCCATATGTGCACCGTTAACTGATTTGACACGTAAAGGACATCCAGATCGCATTACATGGACACCACAATGTGAAATGACTTACCAAGAATTGAAGGAAAAGCTCACAAGTAAACCCATTTTGAAATTACCTGACTTAAGTCAAGAATTCATAGTAAGGACGGATGCAAGTAATATTGGGTTAGGTGCAACTCTACTACAGAAATCAGATGCATTGGATGGGGAATTAAGCCCAGTGGCATATGCTAGCAGAAAATTGAATAAAGCTGAAATCAATTACTCAACTAGCGAAAAAGAATGTCTTGCAGTAATATGGGCAATAAAGAAATTCAATATTTATCTGTATGGGAAGGCCTTTAAGTTGCAAACAGACCACAAACCTTTATCGTTTCTAGCACAGGCTAGGCATGAGAACTCTAGGTTACTCCGATGGTCTTTTCTTTTGGCTCCATATAATTTTAGCATTGAGTATATATCTGGAAAAACCAATTTGGGAGCGGATTTTTTAAGCCGCCATCCGTGTGATGAGAATCACCGTAAACCCCAGAAATAATAATAAATTTCTCTATGTGTATATAGAATAAAGGACTGACATATAATGTCTGTTTTAAGAGGGGAGGTGTCGTGAAATATTCTAATCCACATATATAAATTATCAAGTAAATATAAAGCCTAATAAATACATATAATAAAGAAAGGAAGAAGAATGGTAAAGAACAGTGCTGTCACAATGACAGTACTCGAAATCCCCTTTGTTTTATGCTTCGTCTGCAAATTGTAACGTTTCCACGTTAAATATAAGCCACTGCATAAATACAAGCGCTTCCACAACACATTAAAACGGGTATTGCATTTCTAAGAAAAACATTGAGAGGCACACTGCGTAATGACCTAAATTAATCCTAACATTAATTATACTACGTTACCAAAACGAACGAACAGATGGACTCAAATAGAAAGAAGGGAGGGCTGAAAATCAGGAACGCATGCAAAATTAAACACGCGTCTCGCTATTAATGCCACCCCAACAAGCGTAACGCGATACACAATTACTACTATCACGCGTGTAAGGCCACATGCACTAACTTTTTTTCGGACGGACAGTGATAAAAACACTAACCTTCCCAGAGTTAGGTTTTAAAATCCTGAAAAACGCTTATTATAAAAGATAAAATTAGATGGGTTTACGTTTGAAAACATTACAGTACCCAGACAGCACATCTTCGAAACAGGAGGTAGAAGAAATTGCATATTTTGAACGCAGCCACTTAGCTCTTTTAAATTTGTATATTTGGGTTCCTTAGGGCTTGCTGACAAAGAATATGTAAAACGTTACGCAAATAGTCTAGGAATTTACAAGTTATAGCCAAAATAAAATGATGGTGCTGTCAGACAACACCCAAAATCAGAATCGCTCAGTGGTAGATTTTTTAAACCACCATTGTACGGGAAATGGGCCACAAGTTACATTTGAACTGATTTTCTGGAATGATATGTAAGGCTACACACGATTAGTCGGACTATAAATACTATCCTTGGTTGTTAGGGGAGACGTAGGAAGGTAAAAATTTTTCAAACACTTGTCGAAACGTGGCTCCATTGGCCAGACTCGCTGATATAATCACTTAGGAGCGTTAGTTCGAGACCACTAGTTCAAATAAGCTTGATAAAGCAACAGTGCGTTGAAGCCAGCTCATATTTTTGCTAAATAAAAGCCTGGAACATAAGCAGATGGGAATTTGTGCCAGTATTTGTGCCAGAATTCATTGCTAGTCAACGTATCTGTGTTTATTTCCATGAATTGTGGTAAGCTTGAAACATTCAGTATCTTTTAATGAAAACTGAATGTGAATTGTTAATTTATGCCTGTATATATGTGTAGTTCAGTAGCAAACATGATGTAAAGCCTATAATGCTCCAGCCTGAACAGAAGGTGTCGGAGGAAAGTAAAACGGCATGGAATGGCCAAACAGTACACTGACACCTAGATGATTGACTAGAAAGAAATAATGCTGGAATTGCAGAGGCGTAGTAACTATTAGGGAGGGAAATACTGGTATAAAATATTTTAGATGAAGCTGACAGTTGGCCTAACGCTCTGAACTCAATGTTTGTGATGTATTGTGCTCAGTGTAGAACTAGAGTATCAATTAGTTATGAAGTAGAAGGTACATCCTTCTTGTTTTCAGGGACCGTGGTCTTGATGGTATTGAGCAGCACCTGGTCAGAGCTTTGCTGAATCCAGAGTCGGACAGCATACTCCTTGGTCCATTTAGCTATCAGTGAGGTGTCTCCAGAGCCCAGGGGAGAAATCGAGCAGAGGAGTCTTTTCCTGCCGCCATCACGCAAGATAAGCTGATGTGACCAGCTGAGCTCAACATTATGTACCCCATCTTAAAATAACATTGTAACATAAACTTAAGAGGGGAAGTAAATTGTTTTAATATCAGGAACTGAGAACATCTCCAATACTAGTTCCAATAAAGACAAACTATTGAAGTCATGATGACAAATACCAACAGAGCTTGAACAAAACAAAACCAGTGTTACCTCATATTACTACTACACAACTGACACACATAGGATACTTTTAATAATACATGTCACTACAAGATTCATATTGAGAAATTCTGTACATATAACTTGTAATTAAAATTGATTGTGATTCCTGGTTCCATTTGTATTTGAATCAGGACACATATTCATTCATGACAGCAATGAATACATATTGTTATTTGAAAAGTTATCAGTGACTCCTTTAAGATATCCTTGTAGAGTGTTTTATGTATGTGAGTGTCACAGTGTTGTCAAGTGTAGTGGAATAAATTAAATTGTTTATCTGTCTGTTGTTGTTTTGACTTACACTTCATCATACACATACCCTAGACATATAACGTAGTCATCACACTATTCCAGAATAATCCTGACTGAGGTATACATATGTGGCAGCAAGTAAGGTTATATATAATAAACTACTCTTATTAGATATATATACCTTCACAGCTGATCTCAGTCAGTACACTAAGTCCCCTATAAATATTTATAACATCCCACTTCACCACACATGTAGTAGTGAAATATCATTCAACCCAAGGTAACATTCACTGTTCTGGTAACTAATCGCCGTATCCTCTACTGACTGAACGCGTCAATGAGGATCGGTAAACATACAAAAGTCATTGGCCGAACCTTCATTTCATGGCTAAGTTCTTAAGCTGAAATATGTCCAATGTTTGTATAATAATTATAAACCACGATAGTGGGTTTTCACCTCATAACAAGATCTCGATACCACTGCCCGATAGTAGGATACATAATCTGTTCTCTTGACAGTGATCAAAAATATGATGACAGAAATATAACATGGCCGCCTTCCTGAGTTGTCGCTCACTCACTCGTAGGAAGGTAGATATAAGCCAAAGTTAATTTAGAATGTGCATATAAATAATTTCATAAAGTTTTCCATACAGCTCTACAGTAATCAAGTTACTTCATGTAGACATAACTGCTGTAGGAAAGCCTGTCATCTTCGTCGATACAAAACACGACCCTAGCGATACGAAGCACAATGTTCCATCTAGGTCTAACCGACACGAGATCGTCAAAAATAGGGTCTGGCATAACTGGAGTCCGAATCACACATATGAGGAGGATCTCTGACAAATAGACTCTTGCAGAGACATAAACTTCTCCTGGAAAAACATCTATGAATCACTGTTAAACCTTAAACAGTGCCAGCCCTGGGAAAAGCACTCAGCCATCTTGGCGACATTATCGGAACTCTTCACAACCCAGTAGGACTACGAAAACCTGCCCTAGATTCCGGCAGAAAGAATATAGTCCGACCTGAACATACAAAGGTATACAATATACGACTGAATCTTCTTGCACTAGACAAGTAGTACACATGAATTCAGGCCATAAACATAACAAGCAAAATTAATCTATTTCCTGGCCCGAACAAATAAGAACGGACATGAATACAATATCCATGCGCCGAATCAATATCAAGAAAGATCACTCATATAATCAAAAGTGTAAATCAATCATGAATTATCTAGCTTTACCAGAGGAAGCATTTTCATACACAAATGAATGCAAGTATATATTTTCCATATTAAATAGCCATATCGTATTTTTGTAATATGTGCGTCAAAATATGCACGCAACAATATGTTATTTGATAGGCTCAGAGAAGCGAACTTAACTGCTAGACCAACAAAATGTTGTATTGGATACAAAGAGTTGGAATTCTTGGGACATACTGTATATCAGGGTAACATGACCCCTGACCCCAAGAACTTGGAAAAACTGCAGAGAGCACCTAGACCACAAACAAAAAAAAGACGTGCGATCATTCGTGTCGTTACGTGGGTTTTACCAAAAATATATCAAAAATTTTAACTCTATATGTGCTCCTCTGACTGATCTGACTCGCAAGGGAAATCCAGATAAATTTGTTTGGTCAGCGCAATGTGAATTGGCATTTCAAGAGTTAAAGGAAAAACTCACTAGCAAGCCTATTCTCAAATTGCCTGATTTGACTCAGGACTTTGTGGTGAGAACAGATGCAAGTAATGTAGGCCTGGGAGCGGCTCTGTTGCAAAGGTCCTCTTCACCCAATGGGGAACTGAACCCAGTCGCTTATGCAAGCCGCAAGTTAAACAAAGCGGAACAAGGATATTCCACAAGCCAAATAGAATGTTTAGCGTTAATCTGGGCAATAAAAAAGTTCCAAATCTATCTGTATGGTAGGACTTTTGTGGTCCAGACAGATCACCAGCCACTTGTGTTCCTATCTCAGGCCAAGCATGAAAATGCAAGATTGTTAAGATGGTCTTTATTGTTGCAACCTTATCAGTTTAATATTGAATATATCCCGGGGTCACTGAATGTCGGTGCAGATTTCCTCAGTAGGCACCCCTGTGATCAAAATTAGAATAAGTGGCAGGCGGGAGGAGTTAATTTTATCTATGTGTATCACTGGTTTTGGAACTTGCATTAGTGCATGTTCTCAGGTGGGGAGATGTGTGGTGAAAATTACAGTGATGCAACGTTAAAATTCCTCCAATTATAAAGATAACGGGTAAGATAACATGTAGGGATAAAAATATAGGCAAGATATGGCGAGGCTTCTTCACCTACGCCAGCGCTTTCTAGCGCCATTGAAACTAACTAGTTGAAACTTGCAGACAAACGGTTTACCCTTTTAGACGGGAGGGAAACGGAGATAAAAGAAAAACAAATTATGACTGTCTGAACACGTGTTTGAATCTAAATGCAAAAAAGACGCAATTTGTAGTTTTAAAGGAAAAAAATTACGCCACTAGTTGACACAATGTAAGGAAATGGACAAAAAAAGACCTTAGCTCTGATTAGAAACAGACGTATCTTAGACGTTTTACCGTAATTGGTCGTTTTAATTTGAATATAGCGGCAAACGCCGTACACGAAGGTTCAAAAACAAATTTCAAAACTAACCTTGAGAAAAGTAGGTTTTTTCTTAATAATAAGTTTATGAAAATAAAAACTAGCTAGTTTGATAGCCCATCTTGAGCAGAGAAATAATATACTTTTAATTACACAGACGGACAGATAACACGGAAGATATTGACGAAAGACTGTATTGTTCACTACAGACTAGCGAACAGTTTTTTGTGCATATTTTCACTAAAGTTACATTTTGGCGTCCTTGAGCCTAAGAATGCAAAAAACAAACTGCAAATGAACTAGGGGCAAAGTCGGAGGATAGTAGCTAAAAATAACTTTGCATAGGATCTTAGAAGTAGGGGGAGACAAAAATTTGTGTAGTTTTTTTTTTGTAGTTTCGTCCAAAAACAAGTTTAATTTTGGGAAAAGCCAAGTTGAGACGGACAGACCGACAGAAAAATACTACATACTAGACTGAGACTGGACTGAAATTGGACATTTATATTTTGAATATTTGAAAAAGTTAGAGGGGAAGTCCGTTGATAGGACAGAAGTTTTATATTACTGAAAGACAGACGCTCGCTTGTGCCATTTTATAGAAGACTGTCCATTGACACAGTTCGTTACTGCTAGAGGTGATTTCCAGGAAATATTAAATAAAAATCAGTGGGACGCCCTAATCTAGCCAGCAGCTCAGCTGAGTTTTGCTAGTACTACGTAACTGTGTTCTCAATTCTGAATCGTGAGTTTCTGATCTGGCACTACGCTTGTGCCAGATGCTTTTGTAGAAGTACAAGAGCTGATGCCTGTGCAGCCTAACATTTTACTCCAGTTACTGAGAGGAGTGGGCCACAAGAATTCTGTACTATCTCCTCACAGGCCAGTTAAGTGCAAACCTGGCCTGCTGTAGATTCATCAACTGTGTCCACCATCAATAAAGAAATAAAATCTTGTTGTCGTGGAATATTCTAAAGAGCAATGGTAAAATAACAGTGCTGTCACAATGACAGTACTCGAAATCCCCCTTGTTTTCTGCTTCGTCTGCAAATTGTAACGCTTTCACGTTGATAGTAAAAGCCTACTGTATTATTACCCGCTTTCTTCAATGAAACGTGTGCTGTATTTCTAAGAAAAACATTGAGAGGCAGACTGCGTAATGACCTAAATTAATCCTAACATTAATTATATTACGTTACCAAAACGAACGAACAGATGGACTCAAATAGAAAGAGAGAGGGGCGAATAAAATCAGGAACGCATGCAAAATTAAACACGCGTCTCGCTATTAATGCCACCCCCAACAAGCGTAACGCGATACACAATTACTACTATCACGCGTGTAAGGCCACATGCACTAACTTTTTCGGACGGACAGTGATAAATTCACTACCCTTCCCAGAGTTAGGTTTTAAAATCACAAAAAACGCTTATTAGGAAAGATAACAATAGATGGGTTTACGTTTGAAAACATTACAGTACCCAGACAGCACATCTTCGAAACAGGAGGTAGAAGAAATTGCATATTTTGAACGCAGCCACGTAGCTCTTTTAAATTTAGATATTTGGGTTCCTTAGGGCTTGCTGACAAAGAATATGTAAAACGTTACGCAAATAGTCTAGGAATTAACAAGTTATAGCCAAAATAAAATGATGGTGCTGTCAGACAACACCCAAAATCAGAATCGGTCAGTGGTAGATTTTTTTTTAACCAAACCCATTGTACGGGAAATGGGCCACAAGTTACATTTGAACTGATTGGCTGGAATGATATGTAAGGCTAAACACGATTAGTCGGGCTATAAATACTATCTTTGGTTGTTAGGGGAGACGTAGGAAGTTAAAATTTTTTCAAATACTTGTCGAAACGTGGCTCCATTGGCTAGACTCGCTGATATACTCACTTAGGAGCGTTAGTTCGAGACCACTAGTCAAATAAGCTTGATAAAGCAACAGTGCGTTGAAGCCAGCTCATATTTTTGCTAAATAAAAGCCTGGAACATAAGCAGATGGGAATTTGTGCCAGTAGTTGTGCCAGAATTCATTGCTAATCAACGTATCTGTGTTTGTTTCCATGAATTGTGGTAAGCTTGAAACATTCAGTATCTTTTAATGAAAATTGAATGTGAATTGTTAATTTATGCCTGTATATATGTGTAGTTCAGTAGCAAACATGATGTAAAGCCTATAATGCTCCAGCCTGAACAGAAGGTGTCGGAGGAAAGTAAAACTGCATGGAATGGCCAAAACAGTACACTGACACCTAGATTATTGATTAGACAGAAATAATGCTGGAAGTGCAGAGGCGTGGTAACCATTAAGGAGGTAAATACTGGTATAAAGTATTTCAGATGAAGCTGACAGTTGGCCTAACGCTCTGAACTCAATGTTTGTGATGTATTGTGCTCAGTGTAAAAAGAGAGTATAAATTAGTTATGAAGTAGAAGGTACATCCTTCTTGTTTTCAGGGACCGTGGTCTTGATGGTATTGAGCAGCACCTGGTCAGAGCTTTGCTGAATCCAGAGTCGGACAGCATACTCCTTGGTCCATTTAGCTATCAGTGAGGTGTCTCCAGAGCCGAGGGGAGAATCGAGCAGAGGAGTCTTTTCCTGCCGCCATCACGCAAGATAAGCTGATGTGGCCAGCTGAGCTCAAAATTATGTACCCCCAGCTTAAAATGACCTTGTAAAAATAACATTAAGAGGGGAATTAAATTGTGTTAATATCAGGAACTGAGAACATCTCCAATAATAGTTCCATAAAGACAAACTATTGAAGTCATGATGACAAATACCAACAGAGCTTGAACAAAACAAAACCAGTATTACCTCATATTACTACTACACAACTGACACACATAGGATACTTTTAATAATATATGTCATTACAATATTCATATTGATAAATTCTGTACATATAACTTGTAAGTAAAATTGATTGTGATTCCTGGTTCCCTTTGTATTTGAATCAGGACACATATTCATTCATAAACAGCAATGAATACATATTGTTATTTGAAAAGTTATCAGTGACTCCTTTAAGATATCCTTTAGAGTGTTATATGTATGTGAGTGTCACAGTGTTGTCAAGTGTGGTGGAATAAATTAAATTGTTTATCTGTCTGTTGTTGTTATGACTTACACTTCATCATACACATACCCTAGACATATAACGTAGTCATCACACTATTCCAGAATAATTCTGACTGAGGTATACATATGTGGCAGCAAGTAAGATTATATATAATACACTACTCTTATTAGATATATATATACCTTCACAGCTGATCTCAGTCAGTACACTAAGTCCCCTATAAATATTTATAACATCTCACTTCACCACATATATTGGGGTCTCGCTCTTGGGATTTTGAATCTTTCCCTATTAAAAATATTGGGGGTAATTCACTTCAGGGAATATAAGAATTAAAAGGTATCCTTGGGTGGAATTAAATAAGGTTGAGCTCACGGTGCCTGTGTTGTCCATTAGATATATTTAGAGATTAAATTGTTGGTTAGACATTGTATAAACTTACCTGATAGACAATGGCGGACCTGGCCAAGTTTCGATCTGCTGCTGTTCAGACTGCAAAAGAGTTAGGATTAGATGGGCAAGTTATGGTTGCCTATGTCACTACGGAATGTGACAAATTTATTGAACGCGAAGAAAGAAGGTTTGAAGCCGAAAGAAAGTTAGAGGCTGAAAGGGAAATTAAGAAGTTACAATTTGAGGCTGAGGCTGAGACTAAGAGGTTGCAGATTGAGGCTGAGGCTAAGAAATTGGAGGCAGAAAGAGAAGACAAAAGATTGGCTGCAGAAAGGGAAGAGAAGAAATTAGCTGCAGAAAGGGAAGCAGAAGAAAGAAGATTGACTGCAGAAAGGGAAGAGAAGAAATTAGCTGCAGAAAGGGAAGCAGAAGATAAAAGATTACAAAGGGAACATGAGTTACGACTAAGGGAGTTTGAGTTTCAGGGCCATGCTCCTGAAAATGGTGCCAGTCCCTTTGCCTCTGATGCCACTGCTAGCCAAGGAGCCTCAACCTCAGCTATGAATTTTCATTTAGATCATTTTGTTGAGAAAGACGATGATATAGAGAGCTACCTAAATAGGTATGAACTATTAGCTACCACGTATGGGTTAGAGAGAGAAAGGTGGAGCTTAAAGTTATCTCAGGGACTTCGTGGGGCAGCTTATGAAGTTTTTGCAAAAATGAGCAGAGGTGATCAGGAAAATTATGACATGCTAAAGCAGGCTCTTTTGTTAAGATATGAAAAGAATGCAGAATTCTATAGGAAAAAATTTAGGAATGCTAAACTACTGTCAGGTGAAACCTATCACCAGTTCTCTGCACGAATAGAGACATACTTGGAGAAATGGACTTCTCTGGGGAAAACCCAAGATCTTAAGGAAATGGTCCTTATAGAGCAACTAAGAGAGTCCATGGCTCCAGACCTGAGAAAGTTTCTCATGGAACAAGGTGCAGAGAGGCTGGGTGAGTTGCTAAATGTTGCTGAAAGGTATCAAGCAGCTCAAGCAGAGGTAACAGGTAATAAAAAGCAACAGGTGGATAACTTTAGGGCACCACAGAACTTTAATAAATTTGATCCTAGGGATCAAAACAAAGGTAAGCACCAGTTTGATAGGCCACGGTATGAAAATAAAAAATAAATTCCCACAATTCGATGAAAGGAAATATGATGAAAGAAAATCTTTCAACCAAGGAAAAAGGTGGTGTAAAAATTGTCAGATGGACAATCATGACACTGACCGTTGCAGAAGGAAACCTGTGTATATGGCAACCCTTCAGGTCAGGTCGACCTCAAGACAGGAGGAGGATATTATGTTAGATACCACTCCAGAAGAGATGAGGAAGGCACAGGCTGGGGATAAAACACTCAAGCCTTGTTTCAGAAAATTGTCAACTTGTCATACAACTCCAGGCAAGGGAGATTTTTACATGAAAAACAAGTTGATGTATAGGAAGACTGGAGCTAGATCCAAAGGTCAGGGACAAGCTGGTACTTCCTAAAAGATATAGGGCAGACTTAATAAGGAGCCTACATGTGAAACCAGATGGGGACCATGAGAAGATAGGTACCATCATTCAAAAGGTGGCTCACAATTATTATTGGCCCAAAGCAAGATGGGACATTGAGAATTTTGTAGAAAGGTGTAGCATAGCACATGAGGGAACACCCACACAAGTGGGAACATGGATCAGGACCTGGACACGCCACGGGGCAAAATTAGGCCTGATAATAAAAAGAAAATAGATTTGATAAAGTGGACCAAATGGAATGGGAAGCCCCTTTTCACGGACAAGCTTCACTTAACTGTTTTACAATTGCCACTATGCGGAGAGTGCAAAAAGATGTCTTACCCCAGGATAAGCCGAAAATCCCTCAATCGGACTTAAACAAACTGGAGGAAGAGGATGTAGAGAGGAAACTCTCATCAAGAATTTTAAGTGGGGAGAAAGCCCCAAAAGAAAAATTGGTAGCGGTCGTTTTGTGAATGATTATTCTGGGAGGAAAAATCATCACTATAAAGCTTCGAGTGGAAGAGACCATACCGGTGCATGGACAAATAGGTCCACACAATTAAAGGTCCATATGTAGCTTTGTTAAGAACGTGGACTGATGAAAAGGCAGAGGAAAACATTACATCTTCATACCAATATGTGAATGAGCTGACCACTCGTTTAAAAACTGGTTGGAAACTTGCCAATGAAAATTTGAAACAAGCCAGGAAGAAACATGCTGCCTATTATAACAGGAAGGCGAAAGACAGAAATTTGGCTGTGGGAGAGAAAGTACTGCTTCTTTTGCCCGGGAGTCAGAATAAGTTACAAATTGGATGGCAGGGTCCATATACAGTTTTAGAGAAGGTATCTAGAACAAATTATAAGATAGATAAGAAGGGGAAAGAAAAAATCTATCATGTGAATCTCCTGAAGAAATATTTGGAAAGAGAACATCAGGAGGAGACACACTTGTTGACCTTGTCCATCGCCATGGAGATGAAAAAGGAACCACTTTCATCATTTGAATATCCATTACACCCCTGTGAGACAGCAGCACAGGTGAAAATCAGTACACATTTAACGAAAACTCAGAAAGAGAGGTGCAACAGGTTCTAAATAATCATGCAGAGGTGTTAACAGACCGACCAGGGCATACAAACCTATTGGAATATGATATGAAACTGATAGACCCCACACCTGTCTGTATGAAACCATATTCGATTCCGTTTGCTAAGGAGAAAGCTTTGAAGGAAGAGATAGACTATCTGTTGAAGGAAGGAATTATTTCGCACAGTGAATCTTCGTATAGTTCCGGTGTTGTACTCTTAAGGAAGCCCTCTGGAGAACATAGACTCTGTATAGATTACAGGAGACTGAATGCTATTACAGAAGGACAGGTGGATCCNTTGCCGGATACAAATCAGCTGTTTGCCAGACTAAATAAAGCTAAATATTTCTCAAAAGTGGATCTGAGTAAAGGATACTATCAGATTCCAGTAAAGCCTGAGGTTAGACCATACCTAGCTTTTAGTACCTCAGAAGGACACTATGAGTTTAATAGATTGCCATTTGGATTGAAGAATGCGCCTAGTGTCTTCTCTAGAATGATGAGAAAATTATTGGACCCTCTGAATAATCCATGTATAACAAATTTCATGGATGATATCCTGATAGCAACAGAAACATTTGAGGAACACATTGACTCTCTGAACATGCTGTTTAATCGACTTAGGGAGGCAAATTTAACAGCCCGACCAACCAAATGTTGCGTTGGATGTAAAGAATTGGAATTTTTGGGACACACAGTTTATCAGGGAAACATGACCCCTGACCCAAAGAATTTAGAGAAACTACAGAAAGCCCCGAGACCACAAACCAAGAAGGACGTGAGATCCTTTGTCTCATTATGTGGTTTCTACCAGAAGTATATCAAAAACTTTAATTCCATATGTGCACCGTTAACTGATTTGACACGTAAAGGACATCCAGATCGCATTACATGGACACCACAATGTGAAATGACTTACCAAGAATTGAAGGAAAAGCTCACAAGTAAACCCATTTTGAAATTACCTGACTTAAGTCAAGAATTCATAGTAAGGACGGATGCAAGTAATATTGGGTTAGGTGCAACTCTACTACAGAAATCAGATGCATTGGATGGGGAATTAAGCCCAGTGGCATATGCTAGCAGAAAATTGAATAAAGCTGAAATCAATTACTCAACTAGCGAAAAAAGAATGTCTTGCAGTAATATGGGCAATAAAGAAATTCAATATTTATCTGTATGGGAAGGCCTTTAAGTTGCAAACAGACCACAAACCTTTATCGTTTCTAGCACAGGCTAGGCTAGGCATGAGAACTCCAGGTTACTCCGATGGTCTTTACTTTTGGCTCCATATAATTTTAGCATTGAGTATATATCTGGAAAAAACAAATTTGGGAGCGGATTTTTTAAGCCGCCATCCGTGTGATGAGAATCACCGTAAACCCCAGAAATAATAATAAATTTCTCTATGTGTATATATAGAATAAAGGACTGACATATAATGTCTGTTTTAAGAGGGGAGGTGTCGTGGAATATTCTAATCCACATATATAAATTATTAGGTAAATATGAAGCCTAACAAATAAAATCTAATAAAGAAAAGAGCAATGGTAAAATAACAGTGCTGTCATAGAGAATGTACTCGAAATCCCCCTTGTTTTCTGCTTCGTCTGCAAATTGTAACGCTTTCACGTTGATAGTAAAAGCTTACTATATTATTACCCGCTTTCTTCAATGAAACGTGTGCTGTATTTTCTGGGAAGAAAAACATTGAGAGGCAGACTGCGTAATGACCTAAATTAATCCTAACATTAATTATATTACGTTACCAAAACGAACGAACAGATGGACTCAAATAGAAAAGAGAGAGGGGCGAATAAAATCAGGAACGCATGCAAAATTAAACACGCGTCTCGCTATTAATGCCACCCCAACAAGCGTAACGCGATATACACAATTACTACTATCACGCGTGTAAGGCCACATGCACTAACTTTTTTTCGGACGGACAGTGATAAATTCACTACCCTTCCCAGAGTTAGGTTTTAAAATCACAAAAAACGCTTATTAGGAAAGATAACAATAGATGGGTTTACGTTTGAAAACATTACAGTACCCTGACAGCACATCTTCGAAACAGGAGGTAGAAGAAATTGCATATTTTGAACGCAGCCACTTAGCTCTTTTAAATATATATATTTGGGTTCCTTAGGGCTTGCTGACAAAGAATATGTAAAACGTTATGCAAATAGTCTAGGAATTAACAAGTTATAGCCAAAATAAAATGATGGTGCTGTCAGACAACACCCAAAATCAGAATCGCTCAGTGGTAGATTTTTTTTACACCACCATTGTACGGGAAATGGGCCACAAGTTACATTTGAACTGATTGGCTGGAATGATATGTAAGGCTAAACACGATTAGTCGGGCTATAAATACTATCTTTGGTTGTTAGGGGAGACGTAGGAAGTTAAAATTTTTTCAAATACTTGTCGAAACGTGGCTCCATTGGCTAGACTCGCTGATATACTCACTTAGGAGCGTTAGTTCGAGACCACTAGTCAAATAAGCTTGATAAAGCAACAGTGCGTTGAAGCCAGCTCATATTTTTGCTAAATAAAAGCCTGGAACATAAGCAGATGGGAAATTTGTGCCAGTAGTTGTGCCAGAATTCATTGCTAATCAACGTATCTGTGTTTGTTTCCATGAATTGTGGTAAGCTTGAAACATTCAGTATCTTTTAATGAAAATTGAATGTGAATTGTTAATTTATGCCTGTATATATGTGTAGTTCAGTAGCAAACATGATGTAAAGCCTATAATGCTCCCGCCTGAACAGAAGGTGTCGGAGGAAAGTAAAACTGCATGGAATGGCCAAACAGTACACTGACACCTAGATTATTGATTAGACAGAAATAATGCTGGAAGTGCAGAGGCGTAGTAACCATTAAGGAGGTAAATACTGGTATAAAGTATTTCAGATGAAGCTGACAGTTGGCCTAACGCTCTGAACTCAATGTTTGTGATGTATTGTGCTCAGTGTAAAAAGAGAGTATAAATTAGTTATGAAGTAGAAGGTACATCCTTCTTGTTTTCAGGGACCGTGGTCTTGATGGTATTGAGCAGCACCTGGTCAGAGCTTTGCTGAATCCAGAGTCGGACAGCATACTCCTTGGTCCATTTAGCTATCAGTGAGGTGTCTCCAGAGCCGAGGGGAGAATCGAGCAGAGGAGTCTGTTCCTGCCGCCATCACGCAAGATAAGCTGATGTGGCCAGCTGAGCTCAAAATTATGTACCCCCAGCTTAAATGACCTTGTAAAAATAACATTAAGAGGGGAATTAAATTGTGTTAATATCAGGAACTGAGAACATCTCCAATAATAGTTCCCATAAAGACAAACTATTGAAGTCATGATGACAAATACCAACAGAGCTTGAACAAAACAAAACCAGTATTACCTCATATTACTACTACACAACTGACACACATAGGATACTTTTAATAATATATGTCATTACAATATTCATATTGATAAATTCTGTACATATAACTTGTAAGTAAAATTGATTGTGATTCCTGGTTCCCTTTGTATTTGAATCAGGACACATATTCATTCATAACAGCAATGAATACATATTGTTATTTGAAAAGTTATCAGTGACTCCTTTAAGATATCCTTTAGAGTGTTATATGTATGTGAGTGTCACAGTGTTGTCAAGTGTGGTGGAATAAATTAAATTGTTTATCTGTCTGTTGTTGTTATGACTTACACTTCATCATACACATACCCTAGACATACAACGTAGTCATCACACTATTCCAGAATAATTCTGACTGAGGTATACATATGTGGCAGCAAGCAAGGTTATATATAATACACTACTCTTATTAGATATATATACCTTCACAGCTGATCTCAGTCAGTACACTAAGTCCCCTATAAATATTTATAACATCTCACTTCACCACACTTGTTATATAAACACTAATATCAGTCCATATGTCAAGAACAATGAACTTTGTAAACATAGATTGGGCATGATGACGCCACCCCAACTAAACATCCAGTGCTAGTTTTCCCAGGACATTGTAGATATTATTAATATTAACCCATGTAACAATATATCTATGTACAAAAATTTCATTTGATTATTCAACATATATATATATATATATATATATATATATATATATATATATATATATATTATATATATATATATATATATATATATATATATATATATATATATTATATATATATATATATATATATCTGCTCTTTTATTGATAAATACATATTGTTTCATATGTCCTGACCAAAGAAGAAAACAATTGGTTCAGGACTAATAAATTAAAAAAATTTTCAAACTTAAATTCTAAAAGCCAGTGTTAGTTCAGTTTATCATAGAGTTTATTATTATCATTATTAGACTTAGAATTTACATGTGTGTGTCTGTATTTTATTACCTACACATCACAATTCAGTACCCTAGACTTTTAACGTAGCTAACATTCATAATAGTAGAATAGGTCTGTTTGAGGTCGTAAGTGGTAGCAGAAAGGCCTTCTGTAACTCACATAAACTTGTATCTCAGGAGCCTTCACAGCTGACCTCATCCAGCACACTAGGTAACATAGCAACCATACAATAACATAAAAAACCACTACAGTTACATCAGGCCGTAATTTCATTTATTTTAATATTTTTCGTGTTTGTATTTATTTTTATGCTTTATACTATATTATTCCTTTGATATGTCGGACATTCTTGTGCACAGCCGCTTGATGTTAGGAAACTTTATTCAGAGCGATCCAACAGGAGGCAATCTGATCATCAGAAGTTGTCCCCCTCGTCGCTCAAGTGTTTCGGCCCCTTAATCTCCTTTGCAATTTAAGGGTAGGGGGCGCCAACTAAGGTCATGACTCCAAAGTGCCACCCTCCTGTTGCCTGATGCAGATAACTGAACCCACTCCGCCTTAGTTGCAGCTTTCAAATCCACTCCAATTTTCTGCCAGCAGAAGGCAATTGTGAAAGTAACCCAAATATTGAAAACAAATTACTGTCTCGAGTTCCATAGCCCGTTGCGGTTGTTCCACAGCCAGCATGATGCCTTTTCCGCAGTTTCGCTGAGCCTCTTGAGTGCTCTTGTTCTTGACTGTCCCCTCAACCACAACAGTTTCAGTAGATCACACACTGCGGCAGCCACGAGACCTCTTGCACACATCTCAACAGCCATGAACCTTGCAGTGAACCCATCGCGTCTCAGATCCGCTGCCAGATCATTATACTTGGCACTTTGAACGAGTGTTGCTCTTTCAATCTGGATTCAGATGTCACGGTCAGCTCAATTATAAATATGGTGCGATGATGAGGAATGCAGCACTATATCTGGCCGTTTTCGAGATCATCTGATGCTCTCTGGATATACCCCTAGCACAGGTAGGTCTACTGCCATCTCCCAGTCATTTGCACAGTCAAGAAGAGATAGTAAACTGCTACTTGATATACTTGGTTTGGGATGTATAGACTTTTCTGCTCTCAAGAAGTATGTATTTGCAGTGCTCTGTCTTACTTTGCTGTTCGCCTTCACCCTTACCAGGTCTATTGTAGCAGCCAGCTCATTTAGCACTTTATTGTGGCACTATGTGTATCATCTTTGCCATAATTCCACCTTGCAAGCTGAGAGGACGTGTTCAAGTGTCTGCCTCTCATGACACATGGGGGAAAACAGACTGAGCATCATCAGACTTTCCCATCTCACAAGGTTTGCGGGACGATGGCAGGAGGTCATACATTGATCTGATAATGAAGCTGAGTCTGTGAGGTGCCATTATGTCATGTATCATTCCATGTCAAGGACCTTTTCATGGCTCCTTTTCCATGTACTCCATTGGCTTTGTTGGGCATGCTGCAACACTATTAAGCATCCTCTTCTCATTCTCAGATCCTCGTATCTCCTGAAATTACGAACGTCTTTACGTTCCCTGTTTGATGCCTTGGACCACCAACGGATGTCACCATGGTCAAATCTCTGTCTATTTGTCTGTGTGTATACGATTACCTTCCTCACCTTGAACGATTTTTGGGCAGTACCGACAGCTTCATCCACTTTCCACTTCCTTCCAGTTTTCAGTGTGCACTGAATAGACTTAACTACGTCATCTGTTGCGAGTCTTGTTTTTCCTGCTTTGTATTCTTAAACAACTGACTTTAAGGGAAGCACAAGCTTCACCTTCTTGCAGTACTGTACTACGTCTGATAGACGTGGTCGTACTCCCATCCATTTCCTCATGAACGTGTTGACTTGTTGGTCTATAGTTTCCACTGTACTATTGCTTAATTCACATATAAGCAGTGGCTATAGCAATTCAGATATCAGCATGAACTGAAGGCACCAAAGTTTGAAATTTCATTTGTATTGTCTGTTAAACTGCCTTTGAGTCTTTTAATGAGTCATCACACACCCTACCAAGACTTTTCACAGGTTCCTCAATGACAGTATGGATTATTTAGGTTGAAACCTTGAAACTGACCACATATATCTTCCCTTTCCTGATTGATAGGCCTCTAGACTTCTTAGGTTTAAATCACATTCTACAGCAGCTGACTAGTGATGCGTGATGCCATATGATGATGGATGGTATCTCTTCATTATTTATTGTGGACGCCACAGTGACAAAATGGTTACGCGAATATGTAGGCACATCAAACAGTCATTATCACAGCAACATTCAATACAGCAATAGACGGTAGACAGCATTACAATGATGAGTCAGATGCATGTTATATTTCATAGTGCTGTAAATGTAGTCAGGTGAAAAACTCCATCCTTTTCTATAACAGCCAGGAGATAACCAGATGTATGAGATCAGTTCACTCTCCTTAGTTTGACTTCAGCAAGACAGACACGTCTGCCGAAGTATAAATAATGTCCTCAAAAATATCCTCTAGATAATAAAGGTTTTTCAAACCTAGTTCATTTAACAAAGTAGCAAGTAATGGTCCTTGGTACCTGCATCAACCGATGCAGTACAATACAGCGACATGTGAGCTGGGAAAAACATCTCGTGACGACGACTTTCGGATACAGGCTATGAATCGAAATCGCTCACGACCCAAAATCGATAGAGTTAATGAAAAAGTCAATTTACCTTGCTTTCAGGAAATACACAGAAATATCACGCCTCCCGGCATGTGCAAATACACTAGAGGTATTATCTCGAATAAACGAAATATCCATAAGAGGACTACACATCCCTGACAGAACAAAAAAATAGCGGAGATCCCCTCTTCAACGAGGCATCTCTTTCGCCATTCCAAATCGCTCACTCCACTAGTGGTGGGCGGAAACCGATCGACCAAAGAAGCAAGACAAGTCATGCGCAGTCCAGCGCAAAATGACCACAGCTCAAACTTAACTGCATTCGATACCAACGCGAGAAGACAAATGCTTACCGAGAAAAGTGACTATAAATTTCAAGCAGTTGTTGCCCTTGCGTTATAAAATAGATATTGAAATAAAACGATGTTGCGAGAATTTATCACGCAACATATCACCACCTCCTCCCGATAAAAAAAAAATGTGGAACATATTTTTTTTTTCAATATCAAAGAGCATGCGATAAGCGGCTCAAAACGCACGAATTATGCGCTGATAATTAACTAAATTGCCAAACAATAGGCTAATTATAGAGTGTCTGGTGAGGATATACCTCAACAGAAAAATAAATATGTCTAAAAAAATATTCACATCGGGGGAGGTGTCACCAACACACATCACGTTAGCATGTAAACACAATATACGTATGCAAGTTACTATAATCATCATTAAACAGCATACTCTAATATTGTCTTTAAAAATGGATGTACAAATCTGATAGGAAAATTTAAATAGTACATTCTTTGACATGTAATGACATAAGTACATAGTAAAGTTAAACTACATGACGATCCAGGACATATGCTCTGGTATTCCGAGGGTAAGTACACAATCTAGAACTCGTCATGCTTGATACTAGTAAGGTAAGTCCTCAGCTCAACAATGACATTCTGAGAAAGTACAAGCAATATAATGCTAATTAATAACTAATATGCTTCATAAGGTACAATACATTATTAATAATTGTGGCTGTTTAGTAAACTAACGGCCCTTATATTAACTACTCAGTCCTCCTCTCTCATCTTAAAAAACGAACAGAAGAAGATGACAACAAAGCACGATAGTGTGTACATATAAAGTAAGTACAGATGTGCTAATCTATTGTAGAAATACAGGTGTGTTATGACTCTGTAATATATGGAAATATAGGACAGAAGTATTAGTTGGAGTCATGTGGGCATCTAGACAAAATGTCAGCCATCACATTATCCGCACCACGGATAGCTCGTACCGTGAAGTGAAAAGGGTGAAGAGCTATAGCATATCGAGTGGATCTCGAACTCTTCAAATTCTTAGTCTGAATAGCTGTAAGAGCTTTCTGATCAGTCTCTAGAATGAAATGTGCGCCCAGGAGGAATCTTTGTAGCTTTAGAATTGACCAAACCATCGCTAACAACTCACGGTCTAAAACCGAGTAGTTCCTCTCTGCCGCATTTAGTTTTCTAGAAATGTACATAACAGGATGCAGATTATGTGCATATTCTTGCATCACTGCTGCTCCAATCCCAGTGGATGAAGCACCCTTCCGAAGAACAAAAGTCCTATCAAGAGTAGGTAATCTTAAGATGGGAGAGAAGAAAATATATTCTTGATTTGGTCTAGTGAAGATTGGCATTCTTCAGACCAACGGACCAGATTAGGCGAACCTTTCTTCAACAATGTTGAGAGAGGTGCCATGATCGAAGATAAATTTGGAATAAATCTCCCATAAAATTGAATTAAACCTAAGAGACTCCTAACTTGTTTCTTCGTTTTAGGAACAGAGATGTTCAGTATTTTTGGAAGTATTGTGGTCTTCTGTCTTCAAGAGACCATGACCAACACGATGACCCAGGAAAGAGATTTCACCAAAACCAACAAAAGCTTTAGAAGGGTGCGCGGTCAAATTATTCTCACGTAGAGTGGACAGTAAGTCATATAACCCTAAATAGTGATCTTATTCGAAACGCATCATGCGAACGAAAGTGGCAGGGGCGTTCATGAGACCAAAACGCCTAACCTTCCATTGAAATAGACCCCTAGGTGTAGAAAAAGCAGTAAGAGGTTTGGCATGCT
>JAMPIV010013426.1:5000-137596 GCA_024509875.1 Oreohelix idahoensis
TCGTCATTCAAAAACTGAAAACCAGAATCATTATCATCTTCTAGCCACACGTGGGCATCATCTTTGTCACAGTACGAAAATCCGGGCATTGAAACAGTTCCACAACTTCATTTATACAATCATCATTTGTGTCCACTGCAGTAGTTTCATTTCCTCCTTTTTTCCCAAGCAATCTACTCCAAGCCTTGTTGAGATTATCTTGTGACAGGGTGGTCCAAGCATCAGCTAACATATAGCAGCAGTCTTTGAGATTAAGCTTTTTGGAAAACGCCACCACACTTTCTTCATCTTCAGCCAACAATAAACGACGCAGGACTTCCTTCTTGTACATCTTTTTAAGCTTTGCTATAACACCCTGATCCATTGGTTGAATCAGTGCTGTTACATTGGGAGGCAGAAAAATTACTTTAAAATTTGCATCAACTGCATTCAATGTATCCGTCTCTGGATGAGATGGTGCATTGTCCAGTAGAAGAATTTCTTTTCCAGTTTTCTTTTCTTGTTCTCTCAACCTCTTCACATTTGGGATGAACTGATTTGTATACCAATCAAGAAATATTTCACTATTCATCCAAGCACTCTTCTGTGCTTTGTAACACAATGGGAGACATGTCACATTCTTTAAACAACGTGGTTTTTTGGCTTTGCCGATCATTAGCACCGGTAAACGATGACTTCCACTGGCATTCGCGGCTACCAAAATTGTTACTCTCTCTTTGCACTTTTTAAACCCAGGGGCAGCTGCTTCGCGCTGAGATGCAAGTGATTTTTGAGGCAATGATTTCCAGTATAAGCCAGTCTCATCGGCATTATACACATCATCGAGTGAATAACCTTCTTCTTCCAAAAAAGCCAAGAAAGTTTCTTTAAAATTTTTAGCGGCAGTTGCATCGCTAGATAAAGATTCCCCTTGAATCTCCTATTCTCGTATGCCATGACGAGATTTAAAGTTTCTTAACCATCCCTGGCTAGCCTTAAAGTCAGGAGGACCGTCAAGTTGATTGTTGAACTGAAGTGCCTTTTCACACAACAGAGAACCAGAGATAGGTTCCCCTTTGCTTCTTCTTTGCACAAACCATATATACAAAGCCTCTTCCAAGTTCACATCTTTCGCATTTCTCATGGTTTTACGTTTCTTCGACCCATTTTCACTATCAAATTTCGATGCAAAACTCATAATTTTATCCTTGTTACTTTTGATGTCAGAGACGGTAGCTTTCCCAACATTGAAAATCCTCGCAAGTGAAGACACAGTTTCACCTTGTCCTAGTCTCTTGATAATTTCTGTTTTCGTTTCAATTGACAAAACATTGCGGTTCCTTTTATATGCTTTAGGCCTACTGGGAGGTGCCATATCGCACAGAGAAATACTTGTACACCAAAATTATTCTGCTGTAGTAGCAGACACAATTATTTTAAGTTGAACTGTCTGTTTAGCCAGTGTTCTACCTAGAACGCACACGTACTTTGGATTGGTAAACCAGATATTAACTGACTTTATGATCTAACTGACTTCCTGTACGTAAGCGACCGACCATTAGCCATCCCATTCTCTACAAATTGTTCGCACACATTTGAAGTTTGCCGCATCAAAAGATTCAGAATTTTAGTCTAACGTGACTGTGGCATCTGATTTTTTTTTTTTTTTTCTGGAAAAAGTGTTCGGATAATTGGATGTTCGGATAACTGGGGTTCGGATAAATGGAGTTCTACTGTATTTAGTTTATTCTCTTCCGTTCCCTTTCATCTTCAGTAGGTCTGTGTGGTCAAACTTACCTGGATGAATTGACTGTGGTCAAACTTACCTGGATGAACTAAATATGAAGCCACGGAGCAATCCATAAAAATGCACAAAGTATTCCTTGTTTTTGAATTTCCAGGGTAAGAAAAATAGAAAGGAAAGAAACATGCTGAGAAGGGAATAGGACATAAACATGATGGGGATAAAGAAGACATCGCAAATCTTTAACGTTTAGCAGGAAGGCTTGAAGTGTTAGAGACTTCATTACACTAAGTCCAGCATCGAGAGGTGGGGGGTCACCCGTTCCCTTCCTCACTGCCTTTTCCTTCCCTACCTCAAGAAACAAAGTCAGGTACCCATTTACAGCGGGATAGACTGGAGCGTGTCAAAACCGTGAATCAAACCGCGAGACACCAGCGCTCTAACTTCTCTGTCAACCGGACTCTCAAAATATAAAGGTAGTGACATTTAAAAATAAACACATATACAAATGTTATTAGTCTCATTGTTTTGACTCAGTTAATTTGGCTCAAGGACCAAAACGGTGTGAGAATCACTGCTCTACTGGTATAGATGCCAGCGCAGTGACTTACCAGCTGTCACCACTACTCAAACATTAGGATATCAGTATGGACACGAAACGGCAACTGATACATTGTAGATTCGTTCCAACTCTTTGACGTCAACGTCAAACATGGTTCCTGACCACAGCAAACAAGAAGAAAGTCATATGAGATTAGATGCCATTAATGTTATCAGTAGAGACAGAACGAGCACTGATGACATCAGGAAAAATGTAGGATTGACATTCTGCATCTAATATATAGAGCAGTGATTCTCAACCGGTGTGCCGCAAAGTGTCCTCATTTGTGCAGCTAGAGTTTGGAGGACTTGTCGAAAAAAAAGAGGGAACAAATTAAGGATTTTAAAAAAGTCGTCAAGGTAATTGTAGAGTTAGTTGCTTATCCTTTACAGGACGTGCAATCAACCCCAGCTTTTATTGGCTGTATGTGATTTTTCTAGGCAATTTTTTTCATTCAGTAGTTTGCCATTAATTGTAGAAGTACTGTATATTTTTCATAGGTTGAAAAGAACGAAAACAATAACAGATTAATTTAAAAACAAAAAAACTTATTATAGTAAATTCTAAGAACTTCCATCCCTATTGTTTCTGATCACCAAATAACTGCCATGTACTTTTAAAACCCCACTTTTCACCTTCGTTGAGCTACCGTGCATTGTAGTGACCTCCCCTTGTGATAAAAGAGAACATTCAAACATGATCAAGACTATGATTACAAGGTGAGATCACTATAATAGACATGTCTACTGAAAGCCTTTCTCGCATTTGTGTTTGTTACTTCTATTTCGTTTTAGATATTTTGTTATTTTTTAATTTAATTGATTGTTATTTTTGTAGGGCTTATTAGACACGATAGATTTCTAATTAAAAACGTAAGTTAGATGATGACAATGAATCAAGTATATGTGGCCGGGCAGGGTAGTGGGGGTTGCTGTTTAACTCGAGAGTATTAGATTTTGATTACTAGCTAGCCTGCTAGAGGTGATGATTTCTCTCTACAGACTTACAGGAATTTACCAGGTTCGGGGACAATCCTCTATGATGTTTTATTTTTAGAGCATATGGTTATTATTTGTGTTGCACCTGCAACGATTAGCTTTGGCATGATCCTTTAATAATTGGTATGATGGCTAACTGCAAACATATGATTCGTCAACGGCATTTGTGTTCAATGAAACAAATGTTTATTCAATTTCCAACAAGAACTGGGTTAAGTCAAATGGTAACCACACCAATTTTTGCATAATAGCATGTTGACATTTAATAAACAAGCATAAAAAGTCAATGCATTATTTTAATGATGCAATATTCCTTATTGCATCTCGTAATCTTTTCAAGTTGCTAAAACATGGCGTGGCTCCTCTATCCTTCTAGTGTTCCTTCGTTTATTTGTTAATGTGGTCTAGATTTCACGTTTTTCTTATCTCTTCATTTCAATGAAGAGCCAAACTTTCTCTCATTCATTAGTATTCCTTAGTTTGACTTTCGCTCAGCTTGAGGACCTTCATTCTGGGTAAAAGGTTCAGATAATTCTTTAGCACTACTTACAGTTTTCATGAATTCAAAAACAAATGATTCGACGTTTAGAAATTAAACAGTTGCTTTAATTGTGCGAAGTCGATCTCCTCGATAGAATATCACTGAGCAATGAGAATTACGTCTTGTCTTCTCCCCCCAATTTTCATTACTGACTAAAAAAATGGCTTCAATCTCTCTAGTTCATTCCGGGGGAAGCAAAAAAAGGACTGAGCTTCACCATGGTTGGGAAATCACGTGACCAATGCTTGGCGTTACGAAGCGAAAAGCTTAGCCTAAAAATAATGCGTGGCTTTTTCGAAAGCTAACCTGGTTTAATTTAAACATCTGCGCCAAGACTTTTTTTATCTTCTGTTTCTAATAAAAAATTTATTTTATATGTTAATATATAGCCTGTATCTGAAAACTTACGGTATATACGCGATTACATACAGATCCCGGGGCCCTGCAAATGTATCCCGTAGGGAGACATTTTGAGTACTATCAATAAACAAAAATCCATCCCCAAAAATTTCTAAGTTCAAAAAAAATTTTTTCAGAAAAAATTTAAAGTTCAAAAATTTTTCTAAGTCCAAAAATATTTCCAAAAAAATTTAATCTAATTCCTATACTGGGGTCCTATGTCTATATGAGGTCGTCTGCTATGTAAAAAAAACTAGTAGTGGACATCAACTTCAAAAAGTGTAACTTATTCATCACATCATAATATTTTTCACCAAATTTACAAATTGGCAACACTGCCTAACAAAATCTGCAAAACACTCATAAGGTCATCACTAAAAAAAATGTGACGTGTGGCAACACTGGGGAATGAACAATAAACTATCTTATTTGCAGAACTTGGCTGGATTATCATAATCTATTACATTTCATTCAAAAATATAGTTGATTACATTCTCTTGGATGTGGTGGGGGTGTTATCTCTTTTCTGTACTGTTATTTGCTCCATTTTGAAAGCCTGCAAGTACTAAAAAAATCTTTTTTTTTTTTTCTAGTGAATGAGCCGATTTATTACTTGCTCATTGATTACATGTAGAAAACATCTCTAAACATAATATGCATATTTAACATACGATAATACAACCAGCATCATTTTTATAAGTAATCCTTTTTCACAGTAAAAGCATTAAAACCTCATGGCTTATCCTTATTTATTTATTAGTATGTTTCCTTGTTATTGTTATAGACATTTCCAAATGGTAAGTGTATAAACTCGTTCTAAGTCCGTCACTGTAGAAAATGTTCTATATTACATTTTTTTTTTCTTCAAAATATGTGATTTTTGTCTCTAATATCCATACGTCTTGTGGTGATCCTCTGCATTAGTCAGTTATTTGCCTTCATTCCTCCTTTTCTGGCAATGCATTATTTTTTTTTTTTTTTTTTTTTTTTGTGAACTCGTCCCTAGAAACATTATTTATATATATATTTATTCTTCAACGATCTTCTTTGACTTACCATACATCAATTTTCAAACATCAAATTATTCAGCAACCAACAGACGAATGTGTTACTATCATTTTATGAAATATAAGGGAAAAGAAAAATATAGTTTCCAAATCATCATGAATTTTCTACATTGGGTTCCGTATTACTTTATTTTCTCTTTTAAGACAACTGCTTATACTTTTGACAATATGTATCCATGTTGTCACTCTCGAGGCCTCCTTGTATACAATTTATATTTGTCTCCTTTTTTTTTTTCATAACACCGATGTATCATTTATGGTGTTCCAATATCATTGTATCTATTCTAGTCCTCCTGTTATCTTGAGAATTCATCCTTAGTAACTCCCTATGTACCTTATCTAGCAATACCTTTATGCAAAACACATCAAACAATTATTTATGGAAACATTTAACTGAGATGTAAGAACTTTTGACAATATGAGATGAAAAAAAAATTTTGGGGTCATCACTCAAAAATGTGACATAGAAAGGAAGAAAAAATATTCAATTGATCGTGAGGAATCTACAATATTCTTATAAGACAAAGTTCCTTGCACTCTGACTACTATTTAACCATATTATTTCTGGTTATCCTTGCATACAGTGTACCATTTCCATTTCCTTTATAAGTCCAATTCATCGCTCATGGTGCTCCAATATTTTAAAATGTGGATCCTCTTATTCTGTACTGGAAATATATCCTTATTAATTGTCCATGTACTATATCTGTGACATGTCTGTACCTTGGGATAACGTTATTTTTCTTATCCAATATCCTCGTAGGGGTGAGCAAATCTCAGTATGTCCAATTTCATCAAACCATTTTATTTATTTTTCCTCTCCTGTAATTCTGGGTAGTTGTTATGAGTATAGTACATTGTCAATTTATTCTATCCTTACAACATTCTGTAATTCGTGATAAGGAATAGTCATTTGTTATATAAACAATGTTCATATTTACAAAGGCAATGAGCAAAAAATAAAAAAAAAAAGATAACTTCTCCCAAAAAGGCGGATGTATCTCTATTTCCCTTTTTACCTCTGGGTGATTGTAGCAATTATTCAGTCATTTATTTTTTTTTCTCCATTATTTAATCTCCATTTTGTGTCCTTAGTACCTGTGGTTCCATGGGATTATCATAATTCATATGTGTCTCTTGTCTACTGATAATCCTTCAATAATGACTTCAAATATGGGTCACTCATATGTGCAAACAATCATATTCTGCTCTGATTTTTTTCCATGGTATTCATCAAATATTCTATTATATCCTTGTCTTATCTCGTAACCACGATAAAGGAACATAAGATTATTCCTCCTCCAATGTTAATGTGGGGGATTTTTGTGCATATCAACATTTCAACAAAATCTCAGCTGTGACAACATTAAGTTTCACCTTAATATAAAATGTCATCTTCATCATTCATAACCTGTTGCTTGGTCATCTCATGCGTCATTAGTGGTTATCATGCGGTAATGGGGTATTTCATTTGCTAGGTCAGCATGTGTGGAAATGCTATTTCTTTAAAACATGGGCAATTGGCGTTAGCATATCATCAACAAATAGTGTGCAATTTGTTCAATCCAAAACTGTTGGGTTAGCATATACTAATGCTATTCTCAAAAAGAGGGATTCTTCATTTGCAGAATTTCAGCATGCGCAAATGTCATTGGATTATTTGTGATAGGCAGTAAAAATTTTTGACAGTACTAATATACATCTGGGTCTAAAATAAATAATGTACATTTGAAATAATCCTGTGGAGAAAATAGCATAACTACAATATCAGTTTTGGGTATGAATTATGTGCTGTTGAGAGATGTACGAATAGTATGAACAGTTATGATTGATCAAGGTGATAGATATAAAGGAGTTTAGCATAATATAGATCAAAGAAATATTAGTATGGGGTAAGAAAACAAAAACTACACTGGTTGTACAGTGTGTCTGCATGAAAATACAGGACTCTGGATCTGCAAGGACAAAGAAGTCTGGTGAATGAAACATGGAATATGATTCGTTTTCAAAAGTAGAGATCAATGTTACAACAGAATAGTATGACACACATGTGTTATAGGTGAAGTTTTGTGTAACATTCTGAATATCAAAAAACTGTCCTGACTAATAAGGGGGTGTCTGTAAAAACAAAGAACATTGTATCATCTGTGTCATCTTTATTTCAATAATCCAAATAAAATGTCTAACTAGAATCTCCGTGGGCTGGTCTTGATTTCTTTCTGGCATCATTATTCTAAGGCTGTTGGAAAAAAATAACTTTCTCAGGGAGGCTTTGACATCTTAGTCTGTAAGCAAGTCATTTGAAACTGTCCCAAGACTGAAAATAGAGTACATGGGGAGAGTTAGTACATTGTTAAAAAAATTAAGTGCACATTCGCTGGTGACGGTACATGGGATTGGGCATGTACATTGAAGACTTGGAGGGGCGTGTCTCAGCAAAAGTTTTTTAGTAGTTCCTTCAGTTTCTCTGCCATCTCTAACCTTGCAATGTCCCGACTGCTTAGGCGAGCATCATACTGAGTAGCAGTGGTGACGGGTGTGATAGGCGACGACACTGCATTTGCTGATTGTTGGGACACTGAGGGACATTGAACGAATGCGGTGATGGCTTAACATCTTTTGATTGCGGTGATGGTTTTCACTGTGGTAGGGGTTTGTATGGCTGGAACATCTGTTGGTTTGGAGGCAGGTATAGGTTTCGCCTTGAGTTTTGTTCTGACCTTGTTGTGCTGAACGTTAGCACCGGTTACAATGGGCACTAATTTTCACACTGGTCTTTTTGACTAGTTGAGATGAGGCTACCACTTCTCTGCTTGGTTTTGGCACATGCTTGCGTTTCTTCAGAATCTTTCGTCTGCTATACTTGTGCTGTCTACGCGGAATTTTGTTGCTAGGGATTGAGTCATCAGATTCTGTTTTATAGGCCGCGTTTGACGCCCTGGAGCTATGACTGTACAAATAATGTACTATCCGCATCACTGGTTTCAATTGGAACTAGCTGTATCAATGTTCTGTTTCTTGTTGGTATAATTCTACCATTTTTCTGTCATTATGTATTCGTTGGGGTCTGACAAAGCTATGCTGTCTTGTTCTGTTTCGTCTCCATAAATATCGCTGGTATATGGTTCTACAACAATCTGCTTGGGGTATAAGTTTCAACTTCAGGATCTGATTGTTGTTGACACGAGCAATCTTGTTCTTGTGGTATAGCGCAATGTTTGTTTTCACTAGTGTTAAAACTAGAACTGCCTGAAACTCGGGGGTGTGATAGGTATCAGCTGACGATTTATCCACTGCGGGAGTAAGGTTTGAGTGTGGATATAAGGTGCTTGGTTGATTGTCAATCGGTGTGACGTCTGAGGGCATTTATTTCTTCATTTCTAATGCGCAGGTCTCTGTCCTGGAGTCGATAACGCAATTTCAAGTGGTGGGATATCTTCATTCGCTTTCGGACGAGTCTCGTTGTGTCTTGCTCGATGTATTTCAATCTGTGGGTGGTCTGGGTATGTGGTCGTTCTTTGGTAAAAATTAAGAGTCTGTAGTCTCTGAATCTGATATGTCAGACGGATCTGTACGGGATGGATTATAATTAAGGGTGGCACTTCTGAATGGTCTTGTATTTGTCGTCAGAGGCGGAATGGGCCGGTGATTATCAATTTTTATTTTTGTTTTACGTGAGCTTTTGTTTGGTGTTGTTTCTCTTCATTCCAAATAATGAAGATTACAGGCGTAGTTTGTTTCATGATTTTGTAGCCATCTAACCATCGGTCATCGAATTTTGAACTGCGTACATGTTTCTTGTAGTATACTCTGTCTCCTATTTTGTACGTTGGTAGCTTGGCTGATTTATCATGTTGTTTCTGTTTCTTGTGAAATGCCTTCTGCGTATTTCGTTGTGCAATCTGGTGAGCTTTATACTTTTCTTGAAGGATTATTTCGATGGGGTCTTCTCCCATGTATTTTCTTTGTGGGCGAAGTAGGTTGTCTAACGGAAAGTTTGGTTCTCTTCCGTATAGCATGAGAAAGGGTGACATTCCTGTGGTATCGTTCACGTTTGCTCGGATGGCTTCAAGAGCTTGGTTAATGTATAGGTCCCAGTATTGGTGGTTCCCCTTGATATATTTGCTAATAATATCATGTAGGGTGGCGTGCATGCGTTCATTTCTGCCATTTGCATTTGGGCAATAATAAGTGGTTGTAGTATGCTCAATATTCAGCTGGTGTAAGGTGGCTTTAAATGGGTTACCTATAAACTGTTTACCGTTGTCTGAAATGATTCGTTTTGGACAGCCATGCCTGGGAATGAATTCTTGTAAAAAAATTTGCGTGGTGGACTGCGATGTGGCATCACTGAGTGGGTAACTTTCTGGCCAAACAGAGTATTGGTCAACTATGTGCAGGAGGTATTTGTTGCCTGATTGGGTGAGTGGGTAAGGACCTGATAAGTCAATGCTCACTGTTTGCATGGGGTAATGGGAAGGTTGCATTTCTTGAAGGGGAATTAAATGTGGCTTCATGTTTCTCAATTTACATGTTCTACAGGTGGCTACATATTCTGTAATGTCCTTGTAGAAAGTTTGCCAATAATACCTTTTCTTTATGACATCAATTGTTTTGTCTCTTCCCATGTGCCCGTTGTTATCATGAAACTGTAGCAATACTTCTGGGACTAGATGTGCTGGAATGACTTTTCTTAGTGTCCCTTCTTGTTTGTATGATCAACCGTGTACAGGTTGGACCAAACAAGCACCAATTGCGTTATCTGAGGCATCGGCGTATAGTATCATGGGCTGAGAAATATCTGGATGTCCAAGCAGTGGGATGGTGGTTAGGGCATTTTTTAGATACTCAAAGGATCTCTGGCAGTCTTCTGTCCATTTGAAGCGTGCATACTTGCGGGTAAGGGCTATCAAAGGCTCTGCTGCTCTGGAGAAATTGATGATGTGGCGTCTATAGTACCCTATTGTACCAATAAATGAGCGTGTTTGTCTCATCGTCTTGGGGCTAGGCATTTCTCTTATGGCTTTGACTTTATCTTCATCAGGTCTGACGCCATGTCTATTGATGACAAAGCCTAAATATTTTGTTTCTGTCTTTAGAAACTCACACTTCGACAGTTTTAACTTTATTTGGTGATGCCTGAGTCTATCAAACACTGTTTCAACCTTGCGGAGGTGGTCTTCCATCGTGCCTGCGGTATGTATCAAGATATCGTCTATGTATGCCAGGGCAAATGGATGTAGACCCTTGAACACTTCATCCATGAGTGACATATATGTTGCTGGAGATCCTTTTAGACCAAATGGCATAACATTCCAAAAAAAACTTCCCATATGTGAACAGAATGTGGATTTCTGTTTTGCCTCAGGTGTCATGGGGATGCACCAAAAGCCTGACCTTGCATCAAGTGTGGTAAAGTATGTAGACTTTCCTAACGTCGCAAGTAGATCGTCTATCCTGGGGAGGGGGTAGGAAATGACTTTTGTGATTTTGTTAAGGGCACGGTAGTCGCAGCAAAAGCGACTGGAGCCGTCTTTCTTTGTTACGATCACTATGGGTGAGGACCATTGGGAACGGGATCTTTCGATGATTCCTGCCTGTAGCATTTCATTTATAGACCTTTCCACGAGTTCTCTATTTTTCAAGGGCGTATGATAGGGTTTCATATGTATTGGCTCCTCTGTGGTTGTTTGAATGTCCATTGTGACAGTGTTAGTTCTGCCTAATTCCATGTCATTGAGTGCGAATACATCTTGGTGCTTTTCTACAAACGTTTTCAAACGTTGCTTATTATCTTCTGTGGCATTCAGGGTTGCAAGTAACTGAGCTATTCTCTCTCTGTATTTATGATCTGCTATGATATCTCTGGTCTGTCTTGATGCCTCCGTTTCATTCCCATAATTTTGGGACATTTTTCTTGCATCTTGTGAAAATCTCTGCTTCTGGTATGTGGCTTTCTTTTGCGTAGTTCTTTGCCGTTCATTGGGCTGTGCTTGGTACTGTCTCCTCTGCCATGTACTGTGTGCATTTCCATTTGTCACTGCATTTACTGTATATTCATTTCTTATTATATTTCTGGGGTAGTCGTTGTTGTGCCATTTTTTCTGATTATTTCTGTCGTAACTGCGCTTATCCGCGTACGTTACTGTATTTCTTCTGTTTGTGCTATAGGGCTGTCTTCTTTCCCTGGGCGAAAATTTTTCATTCTTTCTGTTTCCAACTTTGCTGCTATAGTATCCTCCTGTGGTATAGTCATATAAGAATTCTTCCTTTTCTTCGGAAATTTCAATTGGTTTTGGGACTTTATCATATCCACCTGTTTTTGAGTTATATTGATACTCCATGGGGCATGTATCACTGTCTTGTCGCTTTGGATATCCTCCTGGCAAGACAATTTCTGTTTCTCTGTTACTCTGTGATATACAGCACTTCATCTTTTCTCTTGGTGTGCTGGGGCGCAAGAATGAGTAATTATAGTCATTTTCATACTGTGGCCTTTCTCTTCTTATGTATGGACTGGTTCGTTTCTGCCATCTGGGTAGGGTATGCTGTGGTGTAACATGACTGTGACTGATGTTACTGCCTTTTTCTGCCTTATAACTGTTTACTTTCCGTGTACTATGGTTATTTGTACTGCGATTTCGTGCATTATGTCCAGTGGGAGTGGTTGAGACAGTTTGTGGATGGTCTCTATTGGTTTTGGTTTGTCTTATTGTTGACGTATCCACTTGCGCTACAACTGTGCCTCTTTTTATAGTGGTAGTTTTTCCTGACATATTCAATATCATGATGGGGAAATCTCTGGACTTCGAGACTTCAGCGATTCCCTCTGTAATTTGCAACAATGGGTCATCAATAATGCTTTCTTCTGCTAGGGGCTGTACTTGAATTGATTGCCCTGGTGTTATGTACTCAGAATTTTTTACTCTGCCTTTTGCTATGACCAGGGAGTTTGGAGCCACCGTTATGGGAGCTGTAATCCTTACTAAAGACGCTATGTGGATATCGTCCTGGAGATCTATGTACGTATTGTTGACTTTGATTTTGTGGAGGTCATAGTAAATTCGAACTTTGTGTTTGTTAAAAAAATCTCTCCCTAGGATAAGATTTCTAGACATTCCTTTAGTAATGACAAATGGGTGTTCAAAATTTGTTTCGCCTAAGGAAAATTTTAGCCATGCTGTCCCAACTGAATTTAGTCTTTGTCCCGTGACTGAAGCTAGGTGTGTTTTGGACGGTTGAAATCGTACTAAGTGTTGGATCCTCTTGAACAGCTGGAACCTAATAAGGCTGATGGATGCTCCTGTATCTACCAGTGCCCTATATTTTTGGCCCTGTATAGACATGATGCAGGAACTGGGGTCCGGATGTATTTTAGTTCCATCATGCAACATTTCTTCATATTGTATTTTACTGGATGGGCCCACTTGACAATTTCTGTTCTGTGTTGTTTCTTTTGTTTTGGACCAGTTTCTGTGATTGTTGCCCTCACTAACGGTCCTGTTTAGTGAGTGGCGCGGCCGTTTCCCTGACGCATGAGGGGTTGAGGTGCGCCTCTGGTATACTGATTTCTGGTGTAATCACGTGGGGGTGGTGCGGGTTGTTGTGGTTGGTAACCTCCTCTTCTGGGTGGTGCATGATTGTAATTTGCTCTACAGGACTTGTAACCATGTCCGAGCCTACCGCATGTAAAGCATCCGTTTGTATTGACATTATTGACGTCGTTTTGCCTCTGTGTGGGGGGTCTATAATTGCGGGGTCTATCATCACGTATTCGTGGGCGAGTCCATTGCCTCCTGGTATGGTCAACTTCCATAGGCTCATGCTCATCATAGTCCCTATATTCTGGTCGGGGTTCCCTACCTGCTCTTTGTTGGAACCTTCGGTGAAGATTTTCCTCCTGTATTGCTGCTTGGATTGTTTCAGCAATAGTCTTGGTGTCTTTTCTAATAAGATGCCTTCTGATATTTTCCGCTCTAAGGCCATCGGCAAATATCCCCACTAACTGTATTTCTACATCAGGTGTGGTAGGGATTTCTCCGCAAAATGCCTCTTCTGCCATATTGAGGAATCGATCTCCAAAAAGTTGTACCGATTCATCTCTTTCCTGTTTCATGCTTCTAAGGACTGACCAAGCATGCATTTTGTCTATGATTTCCCCATATCTCTGGGTGAGCTCTTTTTTTAGGGACTCGTAGGTTTCTGTGGGGTACTGCTGGGACCTCCTTCTTAAAAAATCAGTCACGTACGAATCAGAACCTAACAGAGCGATTTTCTTTTTCTCTTCATCCGTTGTTGCCTCTGCTAGTGCCGCAAATTTATCCATGTCGGACAACCATCTTCTGAAATTTTTTTTGTTTCCATCAAACGGCTGAACAATGGATCTAACCTGTGTGAATTTCGCGTAGTTGTCATTTTTCTGTAGGGTTTCAGTAATTTGCCGTAGCGCTATTATTGTTGGTCCTTCCATATTTTGTCTGTCCTGGGGCTGCAGTGGTTGTGCTTGAGCGAATCTGTTTTCCTGTTGCTGCTGCTGTTCTACCCCAAGTTGCTGGAAATTTTCCATTAATTGATCCATCTTCGCTTCTGCTCTTTTTTAGAGGACTGGTCATACGGCAACAAGTTGTATGTGTTTTCCTGCTCAATACCTTTTTTTTTTTAATGAGGACTGATCACGGGCACCAAGTTGTATGTGTGGCCGGGCAGGGTAGTGGGGGTTGCTGTTTAACTCGAGAGTATTAGATTTTGATTACTAGCTAGCCTGCTAGAGGTGATGATTTCTCTCTACAGACTTACAGGAATTTACCAGGTTCGGGGACAATCCTCTATGATGTTTTATTTTTAGAGCATATGGTTATTATTTGTGTTGCACCTGCAACGATTAGCTTTGGCATGATCCTTTAATAATTGGTATGATGGCTAACTGCAAACATATGATTCGTCAACAGCATTTGTGTTCAATGAAACAAATGTTTATTCAATTTCCAACAAGAACTGGGTTAAGTCAAATGGTAACCACACCAATTTTTGCATAATAGCATGTTGACATTTAATAAACAAGCATAAAAAGTCAATGCATTATTTTAATGATGCAATATTCCTTATTGCATCTCGTAATCTTTTCAAGTTGCTAAAACATGGCGTGGCTCCTCTATCCTTCTAGTGTTCCTTCGTTTATTTGTTAATGTGGTCTAGATTTCACGTTTTTCTTATCTCTTCATTTCAATGAAGAGCCAAACTTTCTCTCATTCATTAGTATTCCTTAGTTTTGACTTTCTCTCAGCTTAAGGACCTTCATTCTTGGTAAAAGGTTCAGATATATGCCTGGGTTTACAATTCTTTACCCAGTTTTCGAGCGTAGCTCCGTTTCAGTTATGACTGTGGGCTCTAACAGTTATTGCATGCAATTCTTAGCACTACTTACAGTTTTCATGAATTCACAAACAAATTATTCTACGTTTCGAAATTACACAGTTGCTTTAATTGTGCGAAGTCAATCTCCTCTATAGAATATCACTGAGCAAAGAGAATTACGTCTTGTCTCGACCGCTCTAAATTCATTACTGACTAAAAAAATGGCTTCATCTCTCGTTCATTCCGGGGGAAGCAAAAAAAAGGACTGAGCTTCACCATTGGTGGGAAATCACGTGACCAATGCTTGGCGTTACGAAGCGAAGCTTAGCCTAAAATAATGCGTGGCTTTTCGAAGCTAACCTGGTTTAATTAAACATCTGCGCCAAGACTTTTTTTATCTTCTGTTTCTATAAAAATTTATTTTATATGTTAATATAGCCTGTATCTGAAAACTTACGGTATACGCGGTTACATATAGCTGGCACTAGTTCTGGTAGTACAACACATAGTACAGTTAGTTCTACACTCGTCATGCGCCAGTATAATGAAGGTTATTTGTCCTTCGGATTAATTTCATGTGGAGAAGAGCAGCCACGTCCCAAGTGTGTTGTTTGATGTGTGAAACTGGCAAACTAAGCTATTGTTCCAAGTAAGCTGAAAAGACACCTTTACACAAAGCACTCACATTTATGCGAGAAACCAATTGAATGTTTTTAAAAAGGCTTATAGCTAATCAATTCACAAGGCTAAGCAATAGACCAAAATCCCAACTGGTCTCAAGACGTCGAGTCACAAGTGATAGAAAACATTTAAAAAGACGATTCTTTGCCATCCAATTGGACGAGTCAACTGACATCACTGGAGGGTGTGTGACAGATATTGAGAGAAGAGGAAGTGGAAACGTTTTTTTTTTAGGCCAATGGAAAATGTCATATAATTTAAAAAAAAATAAATGACATCTTTTCAATGATATCTCATTTCAATAATTGGAATGATAACAAATATAAATATATTTTTTATTTAAAATCTCTTCCAATCCAGGTCAATATCATTAAAAAAAAAAGACAATAATTAGAATTTTAGCTATTGAACTTTTAAACACAATCTCAATACTCGCTTTTTAATGATGAAAAATCTCCTTAAAAAACTGACAATTTTAGCACCTTTCCCGTTGTCTCCTGCCCTACCGTCTGCCGGCTCTCTCACGTGGGTGCTCTTCGCTGAGCGTCCCGGGTGGCCGGCGTGTTTACATTGAAAAAATTAGTGTTCAAAGCAGGCCTCGGCTGCCTGAATAATGGTGCAAGGAATAATAGAATAGGACCTCGGTTCTATTTTGTTGGTTTTCGAAACTGGAGGTAATGATTAACAGGGACAAACGGGGGCATTCGTATTGCGGCGTTTGAGGTGAAATTCTAGGATCGCCGCAAGACGAGCTACTGCGAAAGCATTTGTCAAGAATGTTTTCATTAATCAAGAACGAAAGTCAGAAGCGCGAAGACGATCAGATACGGTCGTATAAACGATGCCGACTAGCGATCTGTAGGAGTTGCTTCGATGACTCTGCGGGCAGTTTCCGGGAAACCAAAGTGTTTGGGTTCCGGGGAAAATATGGTTGCAAAGATGAAACTTAAAAGTATAGCATACTTATGGGCAGAGACAACCTACAGACGCTCTGTGGATGGGAATTAGTTAAGACGGATGGTATCTGGCTTCTGACCGGGTGGGAAGGAAAGTCCACAGTAACCCCAGCTTCACAATGTCATGAAAATGAAATTGATACATGTCTTTGGGCCGAATGGTTAAAGCCCAAGCGCCGCTGGATTGAAAACAACAACAACAACAGCACCTTGTTCAAAGCTGATTTTTCACTGACATAGCGAGACAGAAAATAAAGCGGTTTGGCTGCCTCATAAGAATGGAGCCCGACTTGTAACCACTTAACTCCTAAAACCATAGAATATCTGACATTAGACCACTTGGAAGACAAAGAACTGATGGATAGAAAACATCACATAAATCTTTCTACAACCCTTATTGCAAGACTTTTCTGAATATGTGGATAATATTGCAAGACTTTTCTGAATATGTGGATAATGTTGCAAGACTTTTCTGAATACGTGCTCAATGTTGCAAGACTTTTCTGAATACGTGGTCAATGTTGCAAGACCTTTCTGAATTCTTCTTCGTCTTCTTTGATCCTTAGCCGCCGACCGTCAAAGCAGTCAGTGGCCATCACGCCTAGTGGCGTCTTGTAGGGCAACAACAAATTGACTCCACTTTGCTCGGTCGGTGGCCATCCTTCGTACAGTGCCCCAACTCTGGTTCATTCTTTGCATCTCAGCCTCCACAGTCCTCCGCCAGGTTGTTTTTGGTCGGCCTCTCTTTCGTTTTCCTTCAGGGGTCCAAAGCATAGCTGTTCTTGTGATGGCATTGGGCCTTCTGAGGACATGACCAACCCAGCTCCAGCGTCTGCCAGCTATGATGGTGTGCATGTCCTCTTGCTTGCTATGAGTAAGCAGATCTTGGTTAGTGATGGTATTTGGCCAAAAGATTCGGTGAATTTTTCTTAGACATGTTGTGTGAAAAGAGGACAATTTCGACATTTCCTTCTCTGTAACTCTCCAGCATTCCGCACCATAGAGAAGCACAGAAAGCACACAGCTCTGATATAATCTTAATTTTGTGCTTGTGCTGTATTGGGAGGACTTCCAGATGTTGTTTAGGCTAAAGAAGGCTGTTCTTGCCTTATTCATTCTGATGTTGATGTCTTTGCCTGCACCGCCGTCTGGTGTTACTATGGTTCCTAGGTATGTGAAGGTATCTGTCTGTACCAATTGCTGATTCCTTACTGATATGGCTCAAGGTTGCTCACATTGAGCGTCATGACCTCAGACTTCTTTAAATTGATATTCAAGCCCACCTGCTGGCTAAACTTATTAAGTCTACTTGTATTTTCCTGGATGTGTTGATGTGAATGTGCTAGTAGTGCAATGTCATCTGCATATTCCAGATCTTCCAATGTAGAAAATGTTGTCCATCTTATTCCTCTTGGACTGCCCTCTGTTGTCTGGCGCATCACCCAGTCTATGACTGTTAAAAATAGAGTGGTTGATAAGGGGCATCCCTGTCGTACTCCTGTCTTCACCTCAAAGGTTAGGTTGCTCTGCCCAACACTACACGTAAAGTTGGCATAGAGGCTTTTTATGATTGACACTATGCAGCTTGGAATTCCATAAGCCCTCAGTATTTTCCATAAACTGTCCCTATGTATGCTGCCGAAAGCCTTTTCAAAATCAACAAAATTAATGTAAAGCTGTCTTTGCCATTCTGAGCACTGCTCTATAATGTTCCTGAGAGTGAATATATGATCTACACATCTCCTGTTCTTTCTAAATCCTACTTGTTCTTTCCTCAGTTTGTGGTCTACTGCCTTTGAAATTCTCTGTATAATTATCCTGCCTAGTATTTTGCCGGGAACTGAGAGAAGAGTGATTCCTCTCCAATTATTGCAGCCTGCAAGATCTCCCTTCTTGGGCAATTTGACAATTATTCCTTTGTTCCACTCTGATGGTGTTGTCCTCGTTTTCCAGACTTGTGCAAATAGTGGTTCTAATAGTTCTGCTGCTTGCTCAGGATCTGTCTTAAATAGCTCTGCATTTAAGTTATCATAGCCCGGAACTTTGCCGTTCTTTAACCCTTTGATTGCTGTGATGATTTCTTCTTTGCGTGGAATGTCTGTATTCACATCTAGATCGTTTTCAACTTCAGGAACATTCAATTGTTTCTCTGGTGGTTCCTTGTTCAGAGTTTCTCTGAAGTGCTCTGCCCATCTTGTTTCCTGTCCCTCTGCTGTCGTGATGAGATTACCTTGCTTATCTTTTACTAATGTAATATTGTTTGCACCTCGTTTTCCGCTGATGAATTTAGTTATTTTGTATACTGTGCTTTGTTCATTTCTCAGTGCTGCCTCCTCTGCCTGTCTTGCAAGATCGTCTAGGAAATTCCTTTTGTTGGCTCGGGTTTGGCGTTTAACTTCCTTGTCCAGCTGACTGTACTGTTCGCTATATAGTTGCTTTAACCTGGGGGACTTCGCTTTTGTTTTCTTTCTTTTCATTTCCTTTCTCATCGTTATGGTGTTTAATGTTTCTGGTGTTATCCAGTTGTCGCAAAATTGGTTTCAAGTCATTGCAAACGTGTTCAGGTAAATTTATAACCCGTCAACGATCGATTGACCGCTTTCGAAATGGCGGCGTATCAGCGAAATGTGTATCAGACAGAGGAAATCGCCAAGGATAAATAAAAGCAGAAGGGAATCAGTATGAAAAGGATTTTACATTTTAGTACAGGGAAGGATTGTGTATAACTGCATATAAGAAGGAACGGTAGGAAGTTCTCATTTACGGAGATATATGCGTATTTCGGCTGCCCACAGTTACGCTAACAGCTGGTAAACCCACTTCTGTTCTAAATATTAAAATCAACAAATAACAGTTTGGGAAATTACAGGGATAGGAAGATAGAGATTTATCGGCTGGATAAAACTAGATAAGATGGAACAATATGGATATTAGTAGTAAGGTATGTGGGAAACGGTTAGTATTCTGCAGGAGCGCTGCAGGAGCGCCTGCAGGAGCATGACTTTTATATAGCAAAAATTCTGCAGGAGCGCTGCAGGGGCAAGATGGCGGACTTGAGATAACAAGACGAGGTATTTATAGACTTTTAGATAACAAGAAGAGGAGGGGCAAGATAGCGGACTTGAGATAACAAGGGGAGGTTATTTTTAGAGGTATTTTTAGATAACAAGAAGAGGCGGGGGAAGATGGCGGACTTGAGATAACAAGAAGAGGGGTATATTTTTTTATATAAGGAAAATGTGGCAAGATGGCGGACTTGAGATAACAAGAAGAGGAGGTGCAAGATGGCGGCTTTTTATATAAGGAAAATGTTGCAAGATGGTGGTTTTTATATAGTAATATATTATTGTTGTTGTTATTAGTATAGCCAACTTAGGTAGTGGCTGTGTTAGACAAACAAGAAGAGGATAATAGTTAGACTTTTAGATATATTTAGATAATAGGAAGACGATAGTTAGACGATATATACATATATATTTAGATAACAAGAAGACGATATGTATACGAACAGTTATATTTAGACATACAACATACGTTATAGGTAACAAAAAAGCGTTTTAGTTAATATAGTTTTTATTTTATATTCAATAGTGTTGTTGTGGTATCAAACAGGAGTATATATGGTAATATATATATATAGTATTTTTTAACGTAATACATTGTACAGTAATTTTTTAGCAACTGAATATACAATTATATATGAAAGACAGTTTGTATTTTTTAACATTATCAAACATTGATATTTTCACATATGAATGTACAATAATACATAGAGGAATTATATAGGAAGGATGTATGTTCAAAATATACAATATTTACAATATCGCAGCTGCAGGCCAGACCTTGAGGGATATGTGTCGTCACATTGTCGTCACGTCGTAAGAAATAGAGGTGTTGTATATGTGGTATCTGTGTGTACAGACAGTTTAAATGTTGAGGGGTGAGGTGGTGACGTTGTCGGGATGTACCTGTCGTTTTATGTAAAAGTAAGATAGGGCGTTGCGGTGTTGTTCGTATGTGTAGATGGAGGATTTGTGTGCACGGAACCCGATATTTTTCCCACCCTGTGCCTATTGTGTGTTGAGGACGTCTAAGAAAGTGTGTTTGTCTACTTTGTTGTGGTGTTTGTTCAAGCCTTTGGTGGTGGTTTTGTCGTAGTCACCAAAACAGTGATACGTCTTGCTACAGAGGGAAACCATCCCTCTGCCTTCGTATTCTAATTTAAAAAGGCCCGGTGTCCGCTTGTCGAATAATATTTGTTCGCGAAATTTCCGACAAAGGGCGCGCGTTTTACCCTCGCTAGCTACAAAGTCGAGTCTATGGTCGGGGCATACCTCGGCGGGGAACCACTGGTGGTAGGAGCTATAAAATTCCTGTCGCAAAGCGGGCTTAACAACGTCCGCTAAGTTGTTCGCGCTAAGGGCCAAGTAAAGGCTGTCTGTGTCCGTCTCGCACAACTGAAAGTCTGACCTATCTACAAATTTATCTAGACAGTCGTAATAAAATTCTAACATGCGTAATTTAGCGTATTGGTAGACGAAAAATCCTATCTGAACGGGGAGGTCCCAACATATAGTCTGTTTCAGTTTCTCTACTTCGAATATGTCGTCCGTCACTAACGTCATTTTCCTAAAGCGGGGTTAGTTTATTTGGTCAGAGGTACCCTCGCCCATCGTGTACGAGACATCCACATGCTTCGCCTTATTGGTTAATGTCTTGCCGTAGGCCGCGTTACCTAGTAGTTTCATAGTCTCACTGGTAATGGCGTAGGCAGGATCAGTATCACCCTGTCGACGCGCGTTCGAAACAGTGTCCCCAAACTGCTTGAAACACGTCACGGGTGTATACTCAAGCACCTGGTAGATACAGGTGACTTCTAAACCTTTGGTTAGGTACCAGCGAAGCAGAGGTGTCGCCAACAGAATCTTTTTGCCCACATAACTCCCGATCAACGTCCGTCTGGGGGTAGTCAGGAGTTTATAAATATATCAGAGTACCTTCGCTTCTTCTGGTGAGAATGAGAAGGCCGAGCTCGGTTACTGCGTTTTATGCGTTTCGGTTCACCAGGTGGGGCAGCTCTCGTTTTTCTTTTTCTTCTAAGCCCGCTGCCCGATTGGTTAGTGGTGAGGTGTTCAACGGCTCCCTGTAATAAACGTTGACCCGACTCCTTGGCTCGTTCACGAAATGCCTCGCCAACATTTCTGCCGGCTAACGCATCGCTCGTGACCTGTAGACCGGTCCCAAGCCCTTCTCTGAGTAAAGCTTTGCCTCCAGTTTTTAACCACGGTAGAACCATACGACCGAGCCCGCCGAAAAAACTACCCAAACCATGTCCTCTTTGACTTCTGCCTCCGATAAACACTGGCATCCCGTGGCCAGCTTGGTTGCAGTAAAACTCCTCATACAGCTTGGGGTTTCGTCGGATGGGTACGTGTCTGACAATTTTTCTAGTCAAAATCAAACCGTCTGTGAGTTCGGAAGTGTAGTGTCAACACCGAAGCTCCGCTAGTAAATGGGATAGTCTTACCCTGAGCGTTAGGTAAAAGGATTTCCACCGCGTCAAACGAAAAACGGCTCAGGGGTACGTAGTGGGGTTTGTCGTAAATCCTGAAAACAGAAGCGGTAGTCCTATCCAAAATAGGCACAATCCGTAACAAAGGGACAGAGGCATCTCCAACCGGTCTCGCCGCTACGAGATCGCAGTACACGTATACATTTTTCATGTCGCTATCCATTTGTACTTCAGTCTCGCCTCGTAGTATTGGGTCAATGTCTGTGGCGAGCGACGCAGGAAAACCTAACATGTGTTTCAACGTTTCGCTAATTCTAACTTCAACCTCCGGATCATACAGATTCAATGTGGCCTAATTATTGTTAAAATGGAATCTAACTCGGGCTTTTTCATCCACATCCGTGGCTAAAAGCAAACGATTCAACTCGTCGATCAGCGTGTCGACAGGGTGATACTGATCCTGCCTACGCCATTACCAGTGAGACTTTAAACTACTAGGTAACGCGGCCTACGGCAAGACATTAACCAATAAGGCGAAGCATGTGGATGTCTCGTACACGATGGGCGAGGGTACCTCTGACCAAATAAACTCACCCCGCTTTAGGAAAATGACGTTAGTGACGGACGACATATTCGAAGTAGAGAAACTGAAACAGACTATATGTTGGGACCTCCCCGTTCAGATAGGATTTTTCGTCTACCAATACGCTAAATTACGCATGTTAGAATTTTATTACGACTGTCTAGATAAATTTGTAGATAGGTCAGACTTTCAGTTGTGCGAGACAGACACAGACAGCCTTTACTTGGCCCTTAGCGCGAACAACTTAGCGGACGTTGTTAAGCCCGCTTTGCGACAGGAATTTTATAGCTCCTACCACCAGTGGTTCCCCGCTGAGGTATGCCCCGACCATAGACTCGACTTTGTAGCTAGCGAGGGTAAAACGCGCGCCCTTTGTCGGAAATTTCGCGAACAAATATTATTCGACAAGCGGACACCGGGCCTTTTTAAATTAGAATACGAAGGCAGAGGGATGGTTTCCCTCTGTAGCAAGACGTATCACTGTTTTGGTGACTACGACAAAACCACCACCAAAGGCTTGAACAAACACCACAACAAAGTAGACAAACACACTTTCTTAGACGTCCTCAACACACAATAGGCACAGGGTGGGAAAAATATCGGGTTCCGTGCACACAAATCCTCCATCTACACATACGAACAACACCGCAACGCCCTATCTTACTTTTACATAAAACGACAGGTACATCCCGACAACGTCACCACCTCACCCCTCAACATTTAAACTGTCTGTACACACAGATACCACATACACAACACCTCTATTTCTTACGACGTGTCGACAATGTGACGACACATATCCCTCAAGGCCTGGCCTGCAGCTGCGATATTGTAAATATTGTATATTTTGAACATACATCCTTCCTATATAATTCCTCTATGTATTATTGTACATTCATATGTGAAAATATCAATGTTTGATAATGTTAAAAAATATAACTGTCTTTCATATATAATTGTATATTCAGTTGCTAAAAAATTACTGTACAATGTATTACGTTAAAAAATACTATATATATATTACTATATATACTCCTGTTTGATACCACAAAAACACTATTGAATATAAAATAAAAACTATATTAACTAAAACGCTTTTTTGTTACCTATATCGTCTGTTGTATGTCTAAATATAACTGTTCGTATACATATCGTCTTCTTGTTATCTAAATATATATGTATATATCGTCTAACTATCGTCTTCCTATTATCTAAATATATCTAAAAGTCTAACTATTATCCTCTTCTTGTTTGTCTAACACAGCCACTACCTAAGTTGGCTATACTAATAACAACAACAATAATATATTACTATATAAAAAACCACCATCTTGCAACATTTTCCTTATATAAAAAGCCGCCATCTTGCCCCTCCTCTTCTTGTTATCTCAAGTCCGCCATCTTGCCACATTTTCCTTATATAAAAAATATACCCCTCTTCTTGTTATCTCAAGTCCGCTATCTTCCCCCGCCTCTTCTTGTTATCTAAAAATACCTCTAAAAATAACCTTCCCTTGTTATCTCAAGTCCGCCATCTTGCCCCTCCTCTTCTTGTTATCTAAAAGTCTAAAAATACCTCGTCTTGTTATCTCAAGTCAGCCATCTTGCCCCTGCAGAATACTAACCGTTTCCCACATACCTTACTACTGATATTATATATGCTAAGAATGAGAAAGGCAAAATTTCAGTCGACGCGCAGATCGTCTGAAATCGCTGTTCGGGAAAGATTTTTCAGGCCTAGGTTGAAGCTGTGACGTCAGTACCCTCCGATACGTCCGCGCTATGCGTATATAAACGTATCGGTAAAAACTGGAGAGATACACAACGAAAGAGGTTTGAGACAGACTGGAGGCAGAGTTTCGCCACTACCCATGAATTGTGAGCGGATCGCCAGAAACATTGTTCAGTCCAGTATCTGAAGTCTGAGGGTAAGCGAAATTATGATAACTACCGTGTATAATATTTGTTATTTCAGGTTCATATAGAATTCACAAAATATGCCTGTATAATAGTCATTGATATAATGTATTGTATTTTTAATATGATCTAAACATGTGCATTGTGGATGAGATGATTGTTGCTTGTACAAAAATTAATCACAAATAGCCCCCCAGCCTAATGAAGATATATTTATCATATTGCTTTATCGCTTACGAAGATAAAGACAGTCCCATGGCAGAGATTGTCATAGGGAAATGAAGTGTTAGAAACTTCATCATGGAAGATCCCAGTTTACGAGGTTAAGGTGACTAGTCCCCTTCATCGCTGCCTTTGCCTTCCATAGTTCGAGCGCACAACTTTGTACCCATTTACAGCTGGTAAAATGGAGTGTTTCACAGCCAGGTTTCAATTCCAAAACTATGTAATTGTACTACCGAAGAAAGCAACTTGATCGCTTGGTCACTCTCTTTATTTAGGTATTAATTTTGAGTAGATGCTAAGAATGGCATTAGTATTTGAATTTGTACCTGATGTGATTTAGGAAGATCAAGTTATAGAATATGAAGGGATGTATAGGAGCGGAATAAACCAGATGATGTGTATTACTGATATGTTAATATTAATTCTGTATCATTGAAATGATGTTAATAACTATGACTGTATAACTTTGACACCTGATGACTGACTAGTCTGACTTATGTGCTAGTCAGTTACACTTAATTGAAATGTTAATATTAATGCTATATCACTGAAATGATGTTGTTACGCACAAATAATTACTTTTTCCAAAGTCTTTGTATGATCATTTTTTCGTATGTATGATCATTTTTTGACTGAAATGTGTATTATGTTTTTTACAGTCAAAGGGACATAACCCGAGTTATTGAGACTACAATTTTTTAGGAGTTTGCCTTCTCTTGTATAGAGACACGTTCGGTCTATAATTTCTTGAACGAAGCGTGACCATATCTCCTTATTTGGTAGTATCAGTCAACTGTTGTAGATGTCTGAAACCTGTCTTAACGCTTCTGTTCATGACCATAAAAGGCGCGACTGTGTAAGACTTTTATCTCGAATGTTCTTAAAATCGCTTTGTGTGAATTGATACTCACGTAGATGAGTTCTGCGCATGTCAAAAACTGGGAGTTCGTTCTGTGTGTTCCGCCCAGCTGGGCAGTTTAGAAATGGTCTGAGTAGCGAGCGGACGCAACCTGCGTCTTGTGATTTTCTGAGGGAAATACGTTGTCTTTGTGAGTTAGTTAGCTAACTAGACTGTTTCCCAGTATTATTCAAGCCTGCCTGGAGGCATATGTTCGTGGTTGATTTCCGAAGAAAGGTAATTCCTCTTGTATCGAACTTTTTGCTATCATCTAGAAGTTCGTCATTTTGTCGCTCCTTGCTCGACTGTGTGATTCAAAATGGAGAGGTACTTTGACTAGATTTTTCGCCACCGGTATCTTTATACCTGAACTAGTTATATATATGGGTCGCTCTAGACCAACAAGACTATTGTCTGTGTTCCAGGATTCGTTATATCAGAGATCACGTCCAAGTCAGATGGTTAGACTTAGAAACGTTATAAAGGTCGGTTTGACCTGTATACCCAGACACTATGTCACAGGTAATGTCTATGCTACACATTAAAAGGTCTCTCAGCAGTATCTATCACCCAATGTCTAATGGGTTGGTCGAACGTTTAAATAGGACTCTGAAAACTTTACTTGGTAAAATAACTGAGGATCATCCTCAGGATTGGGACAGGGTCTTACCCGCGGCTCTCTTTGCGTATAGAGAGGTCCCCAATGAACATACGGGGTTTTCCCCTTTTGAACTTGTCTTTGGCGCGCAACCGCGCGGCCCTATGTCTTTACTTCACGATCTAATCACTGCCGATAATATTAGCGATGAAACTCAATCTTCTTATGAGTACGTCATTGCTCTTAGGCAAAAGATCATCGAGGCATGCAAACTAGCAACTTCGTCTTCCGAATTTGCTAAAGAAAAGGCAAGGCAGTTTGCAAATAAGAATAGATGTCTACGACAACTTTGTCCAGGTGACAAAGCTCTCGTTCTACTTCCTTCAAGGGAGAAGAGACTTCTAATTGCATGGAAAGGTCCATATGCAATAGTCTCCAAAATTTCTGATGTCGACTATGTTGTCGATATTGATGGAAAGCATAAAACTTTCCACATAAATATGCTCACGGAATTTTATGAAAGACCTGACTATTTGCAGCCTATTTTCCAGGCAACGGACAATTCTCAAGCACCTCATGGTCAGTACTCATCTCTGTCAGTTATACAGGATGAGGAAACTACTTTTTCTGATGTCAATCTTCCTCTTTCTATGGTCCCACTTTATTCTACGTAATCTTGGAAAAACGTGACCGTTTCTCCAAATCTTTCCGCTGAGGAACATCGACAAGTTTCTTCGATGTTGCAAACATTTCAGGATGTTCTTACAGACATCCCGGGACACACACATGTCATTGAAAATGACATTGTGCTAACTGATCACAATCCTATCAGAGTCAGACCCTATCCAATACCTATCCATTTCCAGTCTCAAGTCGAAAAAGAATTGGATGAAATGATACGTTTGGAAATCATTGAACCATCCACTTCAGCATACTCTTCGTCTATGGTTATTGTTCGAAAGAAGGATAATAACATTCGCATTTGCGTAGATTATCGCAAATTGAACCAAGTTAAGAAGTTCGATGCTGAACCTATGCCTTCATTAGAAGAGCTACTCAATAAACTTTCTAATTCTAGATTCTTTACCAAACTAGATTTGTCTAAAGGTTATTGGCAAGTCCCGCTAACTGAACGTGCCAAACCTTTTACAGCTTTTTCTACACCTAGGGGTTTATTCCAATGGAATTTCATGCCTTTCGGTCTTATGAACGCCCCTGCTACATTCGTACGCATGATGCGGCGAATTCTCGCATATCGTACAGATGTCATAGCATACCTAGATGATATCTGTCTATTCAGTGATTCCTGGGAAGATCACTATTTGGGTTTATACGAATTACTGTCTACTCTTCGCGAGTATAACTTGACTGCAAAACCCTCTAAAGCCTTTATAGGATTTAGTGAGATTTCTTTCCTAGGTCATCGTGTTGGTCGTGGTCTTTTAAAGACAGAGGACCACAATGTTTCAAAAATACTTAACATTTCGGTCCCTAAAACGAAGAAACAAGGAAGGAGTTGTTAAATCATGTTTATTTTGTTAAATGCCGTGAATGTCCACCAGTTGATAAATGTAGATGTTGGGACTGGTGTAGTAAAGTGTAACGATTGTCAACTCATTAAACCCAGCACAGTTTTGGTCATACAGGTCATCTTGTCCTGGAACGTGATGAGGCTCCGACAAGAATGTGAGTGTAGACAATGAGTGTGTATATGAATGTCAGAACGCGAATGGTAGAATGATTCGATAGAGTTGACAGGTTGGTAGTACATCACTCATACTCACACTGTTCGAATTCAAGAAGTACTGGAACTACGGTGGTCTTTTTATAACATTTAATGAGACGCACACTTGGACAGTACGTGTATGGTTACAGGAACAAATGTCGACATAGACAGCATAATGTTGGTCACAGGAATATCATCTTAAGTTAGCATTCATGCTTGGCAAATATCATAATGGAGCATTCGTAAATAAGCATTCAGAGTTCCATCATGTAAATCATCTGGCTTTACTGACTGGGCACGTCAGTCCATAACCAATATATAGGAAGGCTCCTAGACTTAACCTCGTCTAGCGAATATCCCTTCACGTAAAGTTCAATATATATATTTTTCATAAAGATATAGGAATCCCAGACATGGGTTCTCACCTGTAGCAGTGATCTCTTGGTTCATCGAGCGATAGTACAGGCATCCCTTTTTCTCACTCGATAAATACAAAGTATATGGATTTCAACATGGCTGTGCTTCTCTCGTGAGCTTCACTCACTATTGGATACAGACCAAAATTGGTCATTCGTTAAATGTCCTCATTTCTTCATAGCTTCTATCATAGAGGTAATTGAATAATATCATATAATCTAGTGCTGATACATAGGAATGTCATCTTCCTTCGAATAAATATTCTTTTCAAAAGTACCACTGTGCATCTGCTTATCGACAACGATGGCGAAGCCCAAGTTCATAATAAATTGTGGTTTTACCTTTCTATGCGAAATATAACTTTGCCATTCCTTGGCAAAAGAGAATAAACACTGGGGTAAAGTACATACAACATGTCTAAATGACTATCACTTTTCCCCGTCTACTTATAGATCACTTTTTCGGCGATAAGCCGGCTACAACAAAATTCGACATCCCGACAGGATGACAGCCATGAATCACACCCCCTGCTAGCGATACTTCCGCTGCATAGCCTTTGACCTTTTCTAGCGACAACCAACATAGTTCGACTTAGAAAGGTAAAGATATACATATATAAGACAGACTCGTCCTACTCATACAAACACTACGTATAAATTCAGGCCATAGATATACTGAAGCAAGAACAATCTATTCCTACCCAGCCAAAGAATAAATCGCAGTAGGCCTAGATTCGTCCGCGGAGTCCGATCGAAGATGACGGAACTCCTTTCAAGGGAAGTAACTCAAAAATGACTTCTCCTTAAGCACTTAAAAAGGAAATACTTTGTTTACAAAATATTTGCGAACATAATAAGTATATAAATGTATTATATTGCAAGATAGTAAAGATTGCACTTTACAGTCTTACCACACACCTCCCGGGAAAAAAAAAAAAAAAATTTTTTTTTTTAAATACATCTAGGAGCAACGTAGAATAGGCTCACAACGCAAGAATACTGCGCAGATGAAAATATCAGGAATAACTATAATTCCTAATATGACCGGTGAGAATATATCTCAAAATCTGAGAGAAATTGTTTCTCTACGAATAAATGTTTCCAGGAAGGTGTGATCTACGTATAATACAATTCTGGTAATTATACAATGCATACCAAAAATTCATACTATAATCTTAAATTTATGATTTATGAAGAAACAATCATCAAAGAACAGCGGTGAATAAACATCAATAAACCGCTAAGTAGCGATACCATCATTCTATTATTAAATTACAAATGTGTATCTTAGTAAAGAAACAAAAAATAACTGTTGTAAAGTTATACATATTAAAAAGATCCAATATTTAACAGTTAAGTGGCATCATGTGGGCATCTGGACAGAATGTCCGCCATCACATTTTCTGAACCCCGGATAGCTCGTACAGAGAAATGAAAAGGTTGAAGAGCGATTGCGTATCGAGTTGATCTCGAGCTCTTCAAGTTCTTACTTTGGATAGCCGTAAGAGCTTTTTGGTCAGTTTCCACTACGAAATGCGCGCCCAGAAGGAATCTTTGGAGTTTGAGAATTGACCAAACCATTGCCAATAATTCACGGTCTAAAACCGAGTAATTCCTTTCTGCAGCATTAAGTTTTCTGGATATATACATTACAGGATGCAGAGTTCCAGAGTACTCTTGCATTAGTGCCGCTCCAATCCCAGTGGATGAAGCGTCACTACGAAGAACAAATGTCTTATCTGTTGTAGGTAACACTAAAATAGGTGGTGATGAAAACATAGTTTTGATCTTCTCTAGTGAAGATTGGCATTCATGAGACCAGTGAACCATGTTAGGCGACCCTTTCTTTAATAGTGTAGAGAGAGGTGCCATGATAGAGGACAGATTCGGAATGAAACGTCCATAAAATTGTATGAGACCTAAAAGACTTCGCACTTGCTTTTTAGTCCTAGGGATAGAGATGTTAAGTATCTTAGTGATATTATGGTCTTCTGTCTTCAAGAAACCGTGACCTACTCGATGGCCTAAGAAAGCAATTTCGCTAAAGCCAATACAAGCTTTGGATGGTTTTGCTGTCAGGTTATACTCACGCAGAGTTGATAATAATTCAACTAACCCTGAATAGTGATCTTCCCAAGTATCGCTGAAAAGACAGATGTCGTCTAGATAAGCAATGACATCTGACCGATACGATAGGATTCGACGCATCATGCGTACAAATGTAGCTGGTGCGTTCATAAGGCCGAAAGGCATAAAATTCCATTGGAAAAGGCCTCTGGGAGTAGAGAAAGCGGTAAGAGGTTTGGCGCGTTCGGATAATGGAACTTGCCAATATCCTTTAGACAAATCAAGTTTAGTGAAAAAATGCGATTTAGAAAGACGAGTAAGTAACTCTTCTAGTAAAGGCATAGGTTCAGCATCGAACTTCGTAACTTGATTCAATTTGCGATAGTCAACGCAAAGACGTATGTTATTGTCTTTTTTTCGAACAATAACCATCGGCGAAGAATATGCAGAAGTGGATGGTTCGATTATTTGTAAATCTATCATTTCATCCAACTCCTTTTCAACCTGTGTTTGGAAATGTATAGGGATAGGATAAGGTCTAACCCTAATTGGAGTATGTTCAGTTAGAACAATGTCATGCTCAATGACATGAGTTTGTCCAGGGATGTCAGTGAGGACATCCTGAAATGTTTGTAACATAGACGAAACTTGTCGCTGTTCTCCTAGAGACAAATCAGGAGAAACAGTAACGTCTTTCCATGATTCACTAGAATGAAGTGGGATCATTGGAAGCGGAAGATTAACATCCGAAAAACTTGTTTCCTCATCCTGTATTACAGACAGTGATGAGTAATGACCATGTTTGACATGAGAATCGTCCGTTGCCTGGAAAATAGGCTGTAGATAGTCAGGACGTTCATGGAACTCCGTAAGCATATTGATGTGGAAGGTTTTATGCTTCCCGTTAATATCGACGATGTAGTCAACATCTGAAATTTTCGATATTATATCGTACGGACCTTTCCAACTAATAAGGAGTCTGTTTTCACGACAAGGTAGCAAAACAAATGCTTTGTCACCAGGACAAAGTTGTCGTAAAGTTCTCTTCTTATTAGCAAATTGTCTTGCCTTCTGCTTAGCAAATTCAGAAGAGGACGTTGCCAATTTGCATGCTTCGATAATCTTTTGTCTCAGCGCGATGACATACTCGTAAGAAGATTTTGTGTCATCGTCAATATTGTCAGCTGTTATAAGATCATGCAGCAAAGACATTGGGCCGCGCGGTCGCGCGCCAAAGACAAGTTCAAAGGGCGAAAACCCTGTATGTTCATTGGGGACCTCTCTGTACGCGAAGAGGGCCGCGGGTAAAACCCTATCCCAATCTTGAGGATGATCCTCAGTTATCTTCCCTAATAAGTTCTTAAGTGTTCTATTTAGTCGCTCGACCATCCCATTGGACATAGGATGATAGATGCTACTCAAAGATCTCTCTATCTGTAGAGTAGACATTACTTGAGACATGGTATCCGATATCAGTTGGGTGCCATGATCTGATAATATTTCTCCGGGGAATCCCAGCCGAGAAAATATAAGCCAAAGAGCATCTGCAATGTCAGCGGTAGTAATGCTCTTTAGAGGGATAGCCTCTGGCCAACGTGTGCACATGTCTACACACGTTAAGATAAACTGATGTCCTCTAGCAGATTTGATCTTGAATGGACCAATGATGTCTATCGCCATTTTCTGGAATGGACGAATAGGAATATCTGCAGCCTGAATAGGCGCAGCATGACGAGGACCTTTGGATTTGACTTCTTGACATACTTTACAGGATCGACAATAGATCCGTATGTCCTTGTTCACAAAAGGCCAAAAGAAAGCCGCAAGAACTCTTGACTTTGTACGGGAAAAACCCATGTGACCAGCACACTGAGAGTCGTGTGCATGTTGTAAGATCTTAACTCTCAAATTCTTGGGTACAAGAATCTGAGAATGACTTGACTTAGTGGAGTCTTGCACCATACGTACAAGTACGCCATTCTTCATTGTAATCCAAGATTTACAATTTGAATCTTTATTCGGATCACCTTTCGTTACAAGAGTGAAGAATTTCTTAAGAGTCGGATCTTCTTCTTGTTGTTTTATAAACGAGTCACGAGAAATTACCAAGGGATCATCTTGGTTATGCACTTCATTATCTTCAACAGATGAAGTTTCAGGCATATTGAGAGCTTGAGCTCTAGTGACTACCGCATTAGCAGATTGCATATTTTGATTTTCCCAAATGGAAATTTGCTCCGGAGTGCATTCTTTGACTCCGTGAATGCGACCGATGATAAGATCAGCGATCGGATTCGGCAAAAGACATGCGTGTACATCTCCTGTGAAGAAAGGAGTAGCAATCCTAATGATAGCGGTAGAGTATTTCTCTATGGTGCCGCCAAATGTTACGCATTTGACTACTTTGCCTGTAGAATGAGAAGGATCTATGAGTGACTGCCTAACCCCAATAGTTGTGCATCCAGAATCAAAAAGTACTGAGACTGGATTGTCATTTACTAAACCTTTGTGTAAGACAAGAGAACCTCTCCCATCATGCGCGATTGACGCAGGAAGAGCGGGAAGAGGATGGCCACAGCTTAAAGTAGACACTGTGGTTGGCTCAAATAATGTTTTGCATTGGGGGCACTGAGATGCTCTCCCAAAATCAAAAGCGGCACATGCCATATTATTAGAGTCATCATTATCTTTATTTTGTTTATAGGCTTCGTGGGACTCTTGCTGTGCAGAGTTCGCCTGGTAATGAGCTTTATGTTTTTTGAATTGTGCTCTACCTCTGTTATTATTGCCTCTGTACTTATCATTGTTTCCACTATTATAACCCCTACTCGGGTTTGAATCATAGCTCCTTTGGTTACTATCATCATATTCATTATAATGAGTATCTCTGTAATTATGATCTTGTTGTCTCCATGAAGGAAAACTTGGATAGTTTCTAGAATGACTTCCTTTGCGAAAGTTCCTGTAATTATGACCACCCCTGAATCGAGGGCTGTCAGCTCTTCTCCAGGTATTCGAAGAAGAACCCTGAAATGATTGTTTACCTTGGTTCTGATAACTGTAATAGTTACCTTTTTTATTAAACCTATTTTGAGGTCCTTGGAATTTGTGAGAGTGATTAGGGTTGTATGGTGTTGCAGAAGCAACTGGCATACCTTCTTTAACCTTACTGTTGCTAATAGCTACGTCCGGATGTGCAGTGACGTATTGGGTACAATACTGTTCCATTTCTTTTAGAGACTTAGGTTTACGCTCATGTAAGAATTCGAGGAAAGGTTTATTTATACTTGACATAATCTTGTCTCTGAGTATCAAGTCCATAAGGGCTTCATAAGTCTTTTCTGTTTTGGATAGCTCAATCCAACGATCAAATGTAAGACGTGTCCTTGCAATGAATTCTGAGAATTCTACACCTGCCTCAGGCACCATTGTCTTAAACAACTTCCGATAACCCTCTTCAGACAACTGATACTTCTTTAATAAGGCTGCCCTAATAACATCATAGTTATCTTTGTCAGCCTCTTCAACCAAACTTAAACTAGTCAGAGAGAATCACCTTTCAGATTTTCTGATAACTGGTTAGCATATTGTGATTTGTCCACATTATGGGCTCGACAAGAGCGTTCAAATCTATTTAGCCAGAATGTTATGTCATCACTGGAAGGGTTGAACGCTGGTACCTTGACCTTGTAAGTAAAGGGTTTACCATTACCACCAGATGCTTGATTACCATTACTTATGTTTGTTAACTTTAACTTTTCTAACTCAAATGCTAAAAGTTCTTTTTGGTGTTCATGTTCTCTTATTGCTTTTTTCTCTTGAGCTTCAGCTTCTTTGTAATCTTTTGTCTGCAGCAGCTTGTAATTTTTTCTCTTCTGCAGCAGCTTGTAATTTTTTCTCTTCTGCAGCAGCTTGTAATTTTTTCTCTTCAGCAGCAGCTTCATCTTTTCTTTTCTCTTTTTCCATTTCCATCTGGAATCTTTTTTCATCAGTCTGTATCTGCAATTTCTTTTGTTCATCCTCTCTTTGTAATTTTTTTTCCTCAGCTTCTAATCTTTTCTCCTCAGCTGCTAATTTCTTTTCTTCAATCAATGCTTTTCTTTCTTCAGCAGCAGCAGCAAGTTTTCTCTCTTCTGCAGCTAATGCTTTATCATATTGAGCAACTGCCCATTCTTCTAATTGCTGACCAGTCTTATCAAGAGCTTTGCCTTGTGTGATAAAATAATCTAATGTAGACATCTTGTCTAATAAGATCAGTAATTTGCAAAAGTAAATAAATTCACTTTCTTAGTCTTAATCAAAGACCTTGTATGATAACTTTGTAACCTGTGGAAAATAGTACTTAACTATCCCAATCACTGTGGGAAACAAGCCTTACAAAGGTCTTGTATAAATCCTTATATAATAACAGCTATAAGTTGCTGGTTCACTCTATAATATAATTGCAGTGCACCAGAAATAGTGTTTTATATCATCAACTGTGTACCTTTAGTAATAGCAATTAACTATCAGTTGATTCTTGTACATCAATTTATATGATCAACTATATTTTAAATAGTGTATGTCGATCAGGCACAAAACAAAACAGTTATACAGAAGAACATGAAAACATTTGCGGAAATGAAATAAATCAAATGGGAAAAACAATAAAAGATAAACCGCAAGAGGATAACAAATAAAAATAACGCCACAGTATATAAATATAAATTGAGAATAGAACTGAAAGATAGAATAGGGTAGACCAACAAATTACAAACAAATCAAAACAAACTAAAGAACAGAGGAATATTACAAAAACAACAATGAGTACAGTCTTTACAGCTAACACTAATAGCAACAGCTGTCGCAGCAAATTTTCAATCAAGAAAATTGCACCTATAGAAACGCACACATCAGACCCTCTATTACGTGGGATACTCTGTTGTGTGACACCGCCCAACCAAAACAACAACCCGCTGGATACAAACAAATATCACATATAAATATTTAAACATAAATACATAAATGCATAAATAGTATGGCAATATGATGTAAATAGAGTGTTGCAGAAAGAATGTGTTGGAAAGAAGGCTCAGTTACACTGCCTAATAGTACAGTACTGTGGTACTTTATTAAACAAATACTTCTGGTCTAATTATTTTAAATTCAACACAGAAATAGAAGCTCCATCGTTGATGTGAATGATAACAATCGATGTAGGACTTCTCAGTTCAATAACACTTCCTTTCGCAAACACTGTCAAATATTCTCCAGTCCTGATGTGTAATGTTCTATGTTTCAACCAAGCTTGCTGTGTAACACTGTCAGTTGTATGGCAAATGTCCAACGAACCAAATGTCAACAAACGCTGACCTAGTTACTGCATACTGTCGACAGGACAGGTCACGCTGACATCACTGTAGAGTTGTACTGTTGATGTATTTGTGTGTCGTAACAGACCCCAAGGAACGTCTGGTCTCAGTAGTTTACTTCTCAATATGGTCACTGTGCAGGTTGACCCAGGAAGCTGGCCACCAGTTGTTAAATCATGTTTATTTTGTTAAATGCCGTGAATGTCCACCAGTTGATAAATGTAGATGTTGGGACTGGTGTAGTAAAGTGTAACGATTGTCAACTCATTAAACCCAGCACAGTTTTGGTCATACAGGTCATCTTGTCCTGGAACGTGATGAGGCTCCGACAAGAATGTGAGTGTAGACAATGAGTGTGTATATGAATGTCAGAACGCGAATGGTAGAATGATTCGATAGAGTTGACAGGTTGGTAGTACATCACTCATACTCACACTGTTCGAATTCAAGAAGTACTGGAACTACGGTGGTCTTTTTATAACATTTAATGAGACGCACACTTGGACAGTACGTGTATGGTTACAGGAACAAATGTCGACATAGACAGCATAATGTTGGTCACAGGAATATCATCTTAAGTTAGCATTCATGCTTGGCAAATATCATAATGGAGCATTCGTAAATAAGCATTCAGAGTTCCATCATGTAAATCATCTGGCTTTACTGACTGGGCACGTCAGTCCATAACCAATATATAGGAAGGCTCCTAGACTTAACCTCGTCTAGCGAATATCCCTTCACGTAAAGTTCAATATATATATTTTTCATAAAGATATAGGAATCCCAGACATGGGTTCTCACATGTAGCAGTGATCTCTTGGTTCATCGAGCGATAGTACAGGCATCCCTTTTTCTCACTCGATAAATACAAAGTATATGGATTTCAACATGGCTGTGCTTCTCTCGTGAGCTTCACTCACTATTGGATACAGACCAAAATTGGTCATTCGTTAAATGTCCTCATTTCTTCATAGCTTCTATCATAGAGGTAATTGAATAATATCATATAATCTAGTGCTGATACATAGGAATGTCATCTTCCTTCGAATAAATATTCTTTTCAAAAGTACCACTGTGCATCTGCTTATCGACAACGATGGCGAAGCCCAAGTTCATAATAAATTGTGGTTTTACCTTTCTATGCGAAATATAACTTTGCCATTCCTTGGCAAAAGAGAATAAACACTGGGGTAAAGTACATACAACATGTCTAAATGACTATCACTTTTCCCCGTCTACTTATAGATCACTTTTTCGGCGATAAGCCGGCTACAACAAAATTCGACATCCCGACAGGATGACAGCCATGAATCACACCCCCTGCTAGCGATACTTCCGCTGCATAGCCTTTGACCTTTTCTAGCGACAACCAACATAGTTCGACTTAGAAAGGTAAAGATATACATATATAAGACAGACTCGTCCTACTCATACAAACACTACGTATAAATTCAGGCCATAGATATACTGAAGCAAGAACAATCTATTCCTACCCAGCCAAAGAATAAATCGCAGTAGGCCTAGATTCGTCCGCGGAGTCCGATCGAAGATGACGGAACTCCTTTCAAGGGAAGTAACTCAAAAATGACTTCTCCTTAAGCACTTAAAAAGGAAATACTTTGTTTACAAAATATTTGCGAACATAATAAGTATATAAATGTATTATATTGCAAGATAGTAAAGATTGCACTTTACAGGAGTCTATTAGGTTTGATCCAATTCTACGGACGATTCATTCCGAATCTGTCCTCCATTATGGCACCGCTTTCTACTTTATTGAAGAAAGGGTCGCCTAATCTGATCCGCTGGTCTAAAGAATGTCAATCCTCATTGGACCAGGTTAAAGCCCTATTTTCATCTCCACCTATTCTTAGTTTACCTACTATTGAGAAGACTTTTGTTCTTCGAAGTGACGCCTCGTCAACTGGGATTGGGGCAGCACTAATGCAGGAGTATTCTGATACTCTGCATCCGGTGATGTATATCTCTAGGAAATTAAATGCTGCAGAAAAGAATTACTCGGTTTTAGACCGTGAGTTATTGGCTATGGTATGGTCTATTCTGAAGTTACAAAGATTTCTTCTAGGCGCACATTTCATTGTGGAAACCGACCAGAAAGCGCTTACTGCTATTCAGAGCAAAAACTTGAAGAGCTCGAGGTCCACTCGTTATGCCATAGCTCTTCAACCATTTCATTTCTCGGTTCGAGCTATCCGTGGTTCGGATAATGTGATGGCAGACATTCTGTCCAGATGCCCACACGATTCCACATGATTCTTCTGTCATATATATATATTTCCTGATATACAGTCCAATATTATAATGACATGTTAATAGATTTTTTCTCACTTTTTTTTTGAGGGAAATTTATAACATTGTACCATGTAATTATCTAAGAAGGCTTAGTTAGTGATATACGGGTCAAAAGATCACTCGGCCACATTTACATAATATATTTGCATAATTGTATTAAGAGATTTACCAGTTGTCTTTAAGATTTGTGTTATTGATATTTTCGCAGCACATCATTGAAGTCTGCGAGATTATGTCCATTGTGGAACTTTGAGGATATCAAGTCCTGTCCTAGATTGGGAGCGGATGATGTCCACATCTTCTATTGCTTGTTTATGTCAACAAAGAACAACATTGTATTAGTTATTAATTACTGATGCATTATATAATGTAATAAAATAGTGCGGTATATTAATATATTACACCGCTGTTTGCACAACACATTATATGATATCATAATAATATATTTAATTTCATATATTGGTATGAGAGTAATTTGACTTTTATTATGATGTTGCCATCATGGTGGCTTGTGTTGGTGGCACCTTCCTGGAATATATACGCGAATACTTAGATACATTTTTTCTCTAAGGACCTGGGATATGATCTCAGTTTCGCTCCATGTGTTGAGCTAGTTTGTTAGGTATATATCCACGCATCATACATGCGTTAGGAGCCTAGATTTTTCCGGCTCCAGGATTTAAAAAAAAAAAAAGTTTCATTTTTTTTTCCCGGGAGGGTGCGGTAATGTTACGCACAAATAATTACTTTTTCCAAAGTCTTTGTATGATCATTTTTTCGTATGTATGATCATTTTTTTGACTGAAATGTGTATTATGTTTTTTACAGTCAAAGGGACATAACCCGAGTTATTGAGACTACAATTTTTTAGGAGTTTGCCTTCTCTTGTATAGAGACACGTTCGGTCTATAATTTCTTGAACGAAGCGTGACCATATCTCCTTATTTGGTAGTATCAGTCAACTGTTGTAGATGTCTGAAACCTGTCTTAACGCTTCTGTTCATGACCATAAAAGGCGCGACTGTGTAAGACTTTTATCTCAAATGTTCTTAAAATCGCTTTGTGTGAATTGATACTCACGTAGATGAGTTCTGCGCATGTCAAAAACTGGGAGTTCGTTCTGTGTGTTCCGCCCAGCTGGGCAGTTTAGAAATGGTCTGAGTAGCGAGCGGACGCAACCTGCGTCTTGTGATTTTCTGAGGGAAATACGTTGTCTTTGTGAGTTAGTTAGCTAACTAGACTGTTTCCCAGTATTATTCAAGCCTGCCTGGAGGCATATGTTCGTGGTTGATTTCCGAAGAAAGGTAATTCCTCTTGTATCGAACTTTTTGCTATCATCTAGAAGTTCGTCATTTTGTCGCTCCTTGCTCGCCTGTGTGATTCAAAATGGAGAGGTACTTTGACTAGGTTTTTCGCCACCGGTATCTTTATACCTGAACTAGTTATATATATGGGTCGCTCTAGACCAACAAGACTATTGTCTGTGTTCCAGGATTCGTTATATCAGAGATCACGTCCAAGTCAGATGGTTAGACTTAGAAACGTTATAAAGGTCGGTTTGACCTGTATGCCCAGTATGCTATTCACGTGCAGACAGTAAACGGACTTATTGTATACATCTGATCTGCTAGCATCAGAAAGGGAGCATTTATTGTTCTCTATGAACATTGAAGATCTGCAGCTGACACTGTTGCAGAAGTTATATATATTATTTATACAGCTTCACGAACCAGAACTTTATGATATCTGTTTACAATACAACTATTGAGTATTGAATCCTACATGACTATCAGTTAATATGATTTTGAATGCTGCATTCGTTATACTATGCTGGTGATGACATAAATATCATGACTGTTTTGTGGCGTGCAATAAATGGTATAAAACTAAAGCGAAGTTACCATTTCTATGACTCTACACGTCATGTTGCCTGTGGTGTACCATGTGAACTGTTCTACTGCAACACACACAGCAACATTCTAAATCAGAGAAGACACCTACATCTTGCACTTTAATACCAGGTGTCGATAGGGGTGGCAAGTTATCATTTCAGCTCAAATCCACCCTTATCAGATGTCCTTACTTACTATGATTGTATAACGGTGACATCTGATGACTGACTGGTCTGACATCTGTGCTAGTCAGCTACAAGTCTAGCCAGATACTAGCCAAGGCTGATATGTTGCAGGTTCCATGAAATAACTCAAACCAGACTGTCCAGTATCAGAAGCCTGTGTCGTTCATCAGAGGCAATCCCACAAAAGTGCAGGACCCCAAAGAGTGAACGTCAACTGGTCATTGGCATCCCTACAGATGGGCCTACCAAGTCTAATATCAGCAAAGGACAGTTCAGTGTCAGCAGTATCAAGTTGAACAGATAAGTGTCACTTAGGACACTGACCACCAATATATATAAAACAGCTATTAGTGAAAATCCATAGTTCAGTCCACTAATGACAATTAATTGGAAAGTCAAGAGACTAAAAACAGTGATTGCAGATTGCAGTAACTTTAATATTCAAGATCTTGAAGTCTAAACAGACAATAATAGTAATTGTGTGAATACTTTTATATATATATATATATATATATATATATATATATATATATATATATATATATATATATATATATATATATATATATATATATATATATATATATATATGTGTGTGTGTGTGTGTATGCTCTTTTCCAACTAGTAGAAATAGAATATTAGTGTAATTATTAAACTATTTTAACTGTACCTGAGGATTTATTCACTTCTTCCATTTTGTGGGTTCAGTGAATGTACATTTTACTTATCCCCTAGAATATAAGTAATCATAAGATAGTCACAGGGAGGAGACACCTTAAATCCTGGTACTACTTCTTACCAACTGGGCCAGGGTTTTCACAGTCTGACTATTTTTATGATAACAATACACCAGTGCTTATTTCTAAGACTGGGGTATTACTTGTAAGGTCAGAACTCTTTACTGGTATACTCTTACATAATAAATAATTTTAAATAACCTCCCGCTACAGTGGGGGCTCGTCTGCGGAATATATCTTTGATATTCCTGCGCCAACTTTCTATTTCTGCTGTGTAGAAAATTTTGTTTTGTTAAATTTTTTGGAAAGAGTAACATAGTAATAAATAATTATATTTTTAGGAGTACCATTGAGTACAGATAAAGAAAGCTGTTTCATATATGGGGAAGTCAGTTTAATTAACTTTAATTTTAACTAAGTTAATTATATTGTAGTAATTAGTTTGAGTAAGATCACTTGCCCTACTAGACTACAGATACATCATGGCTGGCTTGGTCAAATTTAGGTCTGCTACACTGCAGGTGTGAAAAGAGCTTGGCATGGATGGTGACGCTCTGATCCGGTATGTCACGACTGAATGTGAAAAGTACACCGAGAGAGAAGCAAAGCAATTAGAAGCAGAGAGAGAAACAAAGAAATTAGAAGCAGAGAGAGAGAAGCCAAGAAATTAGAAGCAGAGAGAGAAGCCAAGAAATTAGAATTAGAAGCAGAGAAAGAAGCCAAAAAATTAGAAGCAGAGAGAGAAGCCAAGAAATTAGAATTAGAAGCAGAGAGAGAAGCCAAGAAATTAGAAGCTGAGAGAGAAGAAAGAAGGTTACAAGCAGAGAGAGACCATGAGCTGAAAATGAGACAGCTTGATCTTGAACTTCAGGCTGGGACTATCACCCATGGTAATAGCTCACCTCATTCTGCGAATAGCTCTTTTCAGAACACAGCAAATGTGGCCATGAACTTCCACTTAGATCCATTTGTTGAAAAGGAGGACGCAATTGAGTCGTACCTGGATAGGTATGAAAGGCTAGCCTCTACGTATGGACTGGAAAAGGAAAAATGGAGTTTAAAGTTATCCCAGGTATTGAGAGGTATTGCATATGATGTGTTTCTGAAACTCCCCAAAGAAGATCAGGAAAATTATGAAATACTAAAGCAAGCCTTACTGATCCGGTATGAAAAGAACTCAGAGGCATATAGGAAGAAATTTAGAACTTCTAAACCTCTACCTGGAGAAACATATAACCAGTTCTCAGCTAGGCTAGAAACGTATTTGTTGAAATGGAGTAGTTTAGGTAAGTATCAGAAAACCTATGAGGATCTGAAAGAAATGATTATGTTAGAGCAAGTGAAAGATTCCATGTCTCAAGAAATGAGGAAATTCCTTATGGAACAAGGAGCAGAGAGGCTGGAAGACATTTTGAAATGTGCAGAGAGATACCAAGAAGCTCAAGCTGAACTGGTAGGAACGAACAGAAAGCAAGTAGAAGGATATAAGCCACCACCACACAATACCAAGTTCGACCAAAAGGACCAAACGTACAGAAATAAGCCAAAATGGGATAATAAGGACAAAAACCCTCAGACTCAGGAAAATAAACCCTATAAACAGGGAGATAAGTGGTGCAAATTTTGTAAGATGAGCAACCGCAACACTGATGAATGTGGGAGGAAAAAACCCCTTTATCATGCTGCATGTCTACAGGTGAGGACTTCTGTTAGGAAGGAACTGACTGTGAGTCAGAATAGCCTCCATCACCCACCTACCCAGGAGATAGTGACTGTGAATGGCAAACAAGTAACAGGAATGTATGACACAGGTTTGTCCTATGACGCAGTCGTGTGTGCATCTCTGGTGTGCCCTGAACAAATCACCACAGAAACAGTAGACATTCAAGGGCCACTAAAAGGAACATCACCCCTTACTTTACCCATAGCAAAGATTCATGTCGCTATGTGGAAGGGGAGATAAATGCAGCAGTGTTAGATGATCCCTTTTACCCCCTAATGTTGGGGCGTAAATATGTTTTCTTGGGAGACCCTGTAAAACCTATGGTTATGGCAGAAATCCAGACCAGGTCTGACTCCAGGAACATAGAGAGGGACACCAAATTAACATTTCATTCGACTGAAATGAAACGGGCTCAAGAAGCAGACAGCACGTTGAAGCCTTGTTTTGGCAAATTATCAAAAACACATAAAGCTCCAAGGAAAGGACATTTCTATATGGAACATGGACTCTTGTACAGGAAAGCTGGCAGAGGGACGAAAAGTCATGGTCACATTGTTGTACCATCCACCTATAGGAATAAGGTTATAGGCTGGGGTCACATATCAACTTTGAGTGAACACCTGGGTAATGGTGCCACAAAACAAAGAATAGCCACCCAGTTCTACTGGCCAGAGGGAGCCGCGGTAGCATAGTGGTTAGTGCACTGGCTTCCTAGCGCAGTGGTCTATGGTTCGATCCCCAGATGAGGTGGGAATATTTTTAGGCCACAAACGGCTCCTGGGTCGACCCAGTCCCAAATGGGTACCAGAGCAACTCTGGGAAGGTTAAGGCGGCCGGCGTGATGCCGACCACATCACCCCTAGTGTGCCGACAGTCAAGATAATATGGGCCTAACACCATATTCCCAATATGCCTCAATGGGCGTGTAACGGGTTCCTTTACCTTTATCTTTCTACTGGCCAGGTATTACGGAAGACATAAATCAGTATGTAAATTCCTGTCCAGAGTGCACCTATCAGAAAGTCGACGGAAGAGTCTTCATCAAAAATCTACAAGCAAACCAGCAATCAGGGGTACTCCCGAGATTTGCACGGGAGGGGAAAGGAAACATCCCACACAGGTTCAATTGCAGTCTGAACCCCATGCGCTGGAAAAAAGGAACAAATCACGTAGCGAAAATCAAACACCTACGGATTTGCGAGGGAAAACCACATCCAACTATCAACGAAAAGAGGGCGGTAAACTTCATGGGAAACCTACCGACCCCGTTTCACCAGCAGTAAGAGCCTGGATGAAAAGCCGAACAGGAAGGAGAGAGATAGTAAAGGATGAATATATTCTTGGAAAACAGAATGTGGGCGCAGATTTTCTTAGTCGTCATCCCACAGAGCTTGAGGAGGATAGAAGGAAGGAAAACTAACCTCGGAATGGTCGATTTGCAATTGTCTTGTACGCAATAGTTAAGCTAGATATCATCCAGCTTAAAATATGGGGAAGCTATGTCGCAAAATTGGTTTCAAGTCATTGCAAACGTGTTCAGGTAGATTTATAACCCGTCAACGATCAATTGACCGCTTTCAAAATGGCGGCGTATCAGCGAAATGTGTATCAGACAGAGGAAATCGCCAAGGATAAATAAAAGCAGAAGGGAATCAGTATGAAAAGGATTTCACATTTTAGTACAGGGAAGGATTGTATATAACTGCATATAAGAAGGAACGGTAGGAAGTTCTCATTTACGGAGATATATGCGTATTTCGGCTGCCCACAATTACGCTAACAGCTGGTAAACCCACTTCTGTTCTAAATATTAAAATCAACAAATAACAGTTTGGGAAATTACAGGGATAGGAAGATAGAGATTTATCGGCTGGATAAAACTAGATAAGATGGAACAATATGGATATTATATATGCTAAGAATGAGAAAGGCAAAATTTCAGTCGACGCGCAGATCGTCTGAAATCGCTGCTCGGGAAAGATTTTTCAGGCCTAGGTTGAAGCTGTGACGTCAGTACCCTCCAATACGTCCGCGCTATGCGTATATAAACGTATCGGTAAAAACTGGAGAGATACACAACGAAAGAGGTTTGAGACAGACTGGAGGCAGAGTTTCGCCACTACCCATGAATTGTGAGCGGATCGCCAGAAACATTGTTCAGTCCAGTATCTGAAGTCTGAGGGTAAGCGAAATTATGATAACTACCGTGTATAATATTTGTTATTTCAGGTTCATATAGAATTCACAAAATATGCCTGTATAATAGTCATTGATATAATGTATTGTATTTTTAATATGATCTAAACATGTGCATTGTGGATGAGATGATTGTTGCTTGTACAAAAATTAATCACAAATAGCCCCACAGCCTAATGAAGATATATTTATCATATTGCTTTATCGCTTACGAAGATAAAGGCAGTCCCATGGCAGAGATTGTCATAGGGAAATGAAGTGTTAGAAACTTCATCATGGAAGATCCCAGTTTACGAGGTTAAGGTGACTAGTCCCCTTCCTCGCTGCCTTTGCCTTCCATAGTTCGAGCGCACAACTTTGTACCCATTTACAGCTGGTAAAATGGAGTGTTTCACAGCCAGGTTTCAATTCCAAAACTATGTAATTGTACTACCGAAGAAAGCAACTTGATCGCTTGGTCACTCTCTTTATTTAGGTATTAATTTTGTGTAGATGCTAAGAATGGCATTAGTATTTTAATTTGTACCTGATGTGATTTGGGAAGATCAAGTTATAGAATATGAAGGGATGTATAGGAGCGGAATAAACCAGATGATGTGTATTACTGATATGTTAATATTAATTCTGTATCATTGAAATGATGTTACTTACTATGACTGTATAACTTTGACACCTGATGACTGACTAGTCTGACTTATGTGCTAGTCAGTTACACTTAATTGAAATGTTAATATTAATGCTATATCACTAAAATGATGTCCTTACTTACTATGATTGTATAACGGTGACATCTGATGACTGACTGGTCTGACATCTGTGCTAGTCAGCTACAAGTCTAGCCAGATACTAGCCAAGGCTGATATGTTGCAGGTTCCATGAAATAACTCAAACCAGACTGTCCAGTATCAGAAGCCTGTGTCGTTCATCAGAGGCAATCCCACAAAAGTGCAGGACCCCAAAGAGTGAACGTCAACTGGTCATTGGCATCCCTACAGATGGGCCTACCAAGTCTGATATCAGCAAAGGACAGTTCAGTGTCAGCAGTATCAAGTTGAACAGATAAGTGTCACTTAGGACATTGACCACCAATATATATAAACCAGCTAATAGTGAAAATCCATAGTTCAGTCAACTGATGACAATTAATTGGAAAGTCAAGAGACTAAAAACAGTGATTGCAGATTGCAGTAACTTTAATATTCAAGATCTTGAAGTCTAAACAGACAATAATAGTAATTGTGTGAATACTTATATATATATATATATATATATATATATATATATATATATATATATATATATATATATATATATATATATATATATATATATATATATATATATATATATCTTTATATATATATATATATATATATATATATATATATATATATATATATATATATATATATATATATATATATATATATATATATATATATATGTGTGTGTGTGTGTATGCTCTTTTCCAACTAGCAGAAATAGAATATTAGTGTAATTATTAAACTATTTTAACTGTACCTGAGGATTTATTCACTTCTTCCATTTTGTGGGTTCAGTGAATGTACATTTTACTTATCCCCTAGAAAATAAGTAATCATAAGATAGTCACAGGGAGGAGACACCTTAAATCCTGGTACTACTTCTTACCAACTGGGCCAGGGTTTTCACAGTCTGACTATTTTTATGATAACAATACACCAGTGCTTATTTCTAAGACTGGGGTATTTCTTGTAAGGTCAGAACTCTTTACTGGCATACTCTTACATAATAAATAATTTTAAATAACCTCCCGCTACACCAGTCTTGCTTCTTCCTTTCCTGGAATCCCAAGCATGATTTGCTGCTTTCTTTGTATATTGTTGAAATGGTGTTGAAATTCTGGTCTATATCATCAGTCAATGTCTTTTCCTGACTTTTGGCAAATTGATATCGTTTCTTTATGTCGGCCGCAAAAGCTTTTCTGGTAAGGGAGTCCTTCAATTTGCTGATGTCAAACCTTTTCTGTGTAGTTACAGTTGGTGCAGCCCTTCTTAGTTTCACTTTCAGTTTTGCTACTACTAAATGGTGATCACTTCCCACATCTGCACCTCTTCTTACCTTCACATCTTGTAATGCATTTTGTCTCCATCTACCGTTAACCATGATGTGGTCTATCTGGTTTCTGTCCCGACCATTTGGTGATTCCCATGTTAATTTGTGAATTTCTTTATGTGGGAAGAGTGTTCCTCCAATGACCAGGTTGTTAATGCTACAGAAACTTATTAGTTTATCCCCATTTTCGTTTGCTGTTCCGCTGCCGCATTTCCCCATTGTTCTTTCATTATATGTATTGTGTGTACCAACTTTCGCATTGAGGTCTCCCATTACTATAACAAGATCATATCTAGGTGTGTCTTCCATTTCTTTCTGCAGTTGTTGATAAAATTTATCCTTGACCTCCTCATCGCTATCATTCGTTGGTGCGTAGCATTGTATTATTGTAGTGTTGGTGAATCTCCCTCTCAATCTTAATCTTATCAGTCTGTTGTTGATGGGTTTCCATTCCAGTAATGTCCTTTCTATTTCTTTCTGTAGAATAATGGCTACGCCTTCATTGTGCTGTCCATCCTCTCTTCCAGAGTAAAGTACTGTTTCTCCTGTTTCTGTTTTAACTTTTACTTTCCCTGTCCATCTGCTCTCGCTTATCCCTAGAATGTGTAACCTATAGTTTCTCATTTCTGCCGTGACTTGTCTTAGTTTACCTGCCTCGTACATTGTCCTGACATTCCAAAAACCTATTCTTGTATACTGTTTTGCGGTCAGGACATCCGTTTTCATGTCAGTGGCTTCCTTTCGGCTTTCACCACTGACAGTCATACGAGCCACAGACTCCGAATGTCCATCCCGCAGCAAAGTTTGTTCATTTAATGTTGTTTCCGTAACTTCATTGTTTTTTTTTTACATAGACAGGGGTGTCAGCCCTATGCTAAAACCACCAACCTGGAGGACCAGGGTACCAGCTTTTGTCTGACCCCTACCCACACAGACCAGTCCAGCTTGGTTGAACCTACCAGGAGTAAAACTCCCACTGGCATAGCTCTGGGGATTGTCAGGGTACGCAAGCTGCCATACCGCTACAAGGTATAGGTACCATTGATGGCAGACCTTTCTGAATATGTGGCCAATATTGTAAGGCTTGTCTGAATACATAGTCAATGTTGCACGACTTTTCTGAATATGTGGCTAATGTTGTAAGACTTTTCTGAATACGTGATCAAGGAATTCTCCCTTCGCTTTTTTTTACTATGCACTTGAGAAGCGTCAGATTGGCAGATTGGTTAGAGCCTTTGCCTCTCGCGCAAATTTACTGGGTTTTAAACCTGGTAGCTTTAAGCTTCAGTCTACCCAGCTGTAAATGGGTAGTTGATTCTGCTCTTGAGGTAGGGAATGCAAAGGCAGCAAGGAAGGGAACTGGTCACCTACTTTATTAAGTTGGACCTAGTCTCGCACACTTTACTCCTCTAAGGCAGTATTTGCTATGAGACTATCTCGCAACTTTCAGGAACACACTTTAAAAAAAAAAAAATTAACGTAAACGTTATTAAGTTAGTAATCTGAAACATATCTTTCTAACGAACTGGTACCTAAAAGCTCACAAATATTACAGGAGGACTGGAGGAAGGAATAAGAAATACTGCATTAAATTAAAAAGAAGAGTGTTATCAGGCCAACCAATTTTTCAATTTAGACAGTCAGCGAAAAAAGCAGACCCGCCTGCTGAAGTGAGATTGCTGGGATTTCCCCCAAAAATGTAATAACACAATTTATGATACTGTAAACATGCGATATTATGCTTTCTTGAAAACTGTCTTTATGCCAGGGTTTCTTAACCTTTGGCCTATTGACCCCTTATGGGTCCATGATTGCACTCTAAGTGGCCCGCCCACATAGCCTAACATTTTTAATGTAACATTTTTAATCATGCTTTTATGTATATATTTTTTTCCACGAAGGTTCCCATAGCCTTCATCGGACTATGGTTCTAAGGGGTCTATGGTTTTTATCGGACAAAGGGTCCATAGACCTCATCGGACAACCAAAAGGGTCTATGTATAGCCTTCATCGGACATTCAAAGGTTTCTTTAGCTTTCATCGGACAATCATAGGGGTCTGTAGCCTTCATCTGACGATACAAAGGGTCCATAGCCTTTACCGGACAATCAAAGGGGTTTATAGCCATCATCGGAAAATCAAAGGAGTCCTTAGCCTTATCGGACAAAGGGGTTTAAAGCCTTCATCGGGCAATCATAGAGGTCAATAACCTTCATCGGGCAATCAAAGGGGTCCATAGTCTTCATCGGACAATCAAAGGGGCCCTTAGACGTTATCGGACAATCAAGGGTGCTATAGGATAGGACTGAAATGGTATGACAATGTCACAAATGTAGAATTGATGACAAGAACCAGACAAGTGCCAGTGGAACAAGAGTTGAGAAGAAGACGTATGCAATGGATAGAGCACACATTGAGGAGACATGTTGATATCATTACAAGGCAGCCCTATTTCTGGAATCCACAGGGAAAGAGAGGCAGAGATAGACCAAAAACACATGGATTAAAGAATTGGATACAGAGGTGAAAATGATGAGGAAAACATGGAAAGAACTTGAGCGGATAGCACAGGGAATGAAGACTTAGCATGTATATATTGAAGGCTTATGCTCCTCGGGGAGCTAAAGGGTATTGACTTGAAAAAGGGTCTATAGCCTTCAACGGACAATCAAAGAGGTCCACAGTTGTTATCTGGCAATCAAAGGGGTTTATAGCCTTTATCGGATAATCAAAAAGGTTTATAGCCATCATCGGACAATCAAAAGAGTCCTTAGCCCGATCGGACAAAGGGGTTTATAGACTTCATCGGACAATCAAAGGGGTCCATAGCCGTGATTGGACATCTAAGGGGTCCATAGCCTTTGTCAGACAATCAAATGGGTCCATAACCTTCATAGGGCAATCAAAGGGGTCAATAGCCGTTATCAGACAATCACAGGGGTCCATCGCTGTCATCGAACAATCAAAGTGGTCCAAGGAGCAAAAAAGGGTTCAGAAACTCTGCATAATGCAAATGTCAAATACCTTGACAACTGCTTGTGCATTGGTACACAACAGTTGAAGCGACAGCAGGAGAAAAGCGAGCTATAACTCAGTATGTTGACAAATGAGAACGACAGTAGCTTCCTGTTCTAAATATTATGGGAAAGTAAAAACTAATGCAAACTCACACAACAGACTTGCTATTCTGGAAATAGGTGGAGAGAACAAAAAAAAAAAAATTTTATACTCCTTATTTGGACAAAAGATGAGAAAAAAACCTACGTTGCGGGCAAAAGGCCTTCGTAAGTGGCAGACAAAGGAAAGAAAGAGATATCTAAGTAAAATATATGAAAAATAAAAGCGAGGACAACCTGATTAGAATCACAGTGGTGACCGGAAAGGGCTGCTGTCGCTACCGGAAGTAGAGATAAAATACTAAGCACCAGGAAAGAAAATCGAAAAACTAAATGAGGAAAAGGTTTAAATGTAAAAAAGAAAGAGAGAAAAAATAAAATCAACATATTTAAAAAAAAGTAAAAAATGGAGGGAGCCAAAAAGAGAGAGAGAGAGAGAGAGAGAGAGAGAGAGAGAGAGAGAGAGAGAGAGAGAGAGAGAGAGAGAGAGAGAGAGAGAGAGAGAGAGAGAGAGAGAGAGAGAATTATATAAATAAAAAGATTTAAAAGTTATTTATACAAAAATCTTCTGGTGAGAAGAGAAAGCTAGTCATGAGGGGGAAAAAGGGTAAAAAGCTCTAGAAATATGACTGAGTAGAAAGTCACGCCTCCTTATATTCTGGAAATATTGTGATTCATTCGTTCATTACACTTTCGCTCCATTATGAGCATGGGCCATCACCAAAGGTACTCCAAGTCTTCCAGTCCGGTCTGATCGGTTCAAGGTTTTTCTTTGATTATTTTAATCCTGTCATCTCTATATCCAACTCCCTTCTCCACGTGTTTACACGGCGAAACCGGTTTAACTGTTTCTATCCCACGACCTTTTGGCATGCCACGGTATAGTACATTGTTCTCTAAACGCCTGCCTGGTATGCTTGTTTGGTTATAGTAATTTTCTTCATTTTTGTACTTTACATTATGCAAAACAAACTTATCTGTTGCATATCAGACTTAACGTTAACTTCACAATATGGTTAGCTAATTTATATTTATAGCGATTTAAGTATAGTAAAATACTGGCATACACACACACACACACACACACACACACACACACACACACACACACACACACACACACACATATATATATATATATATATATATATATATATATATATATATATATATATATATATATATATATATATGTTCCCCTTATGTCGAACTCGCTTAAGTTTATGTTAGCTTAACTCGAAGCAATTATACAAGTCCCTGCCTAATTGTTTCTTTGCCTATGTTTAAAAATAAAAACAATTATCCCGATTTCTTTTAACTTGAAGTTTCGAATAAGTAGAGGTATTATTTCTGTCCCAAGTCACATGTAGACTCGCTTAAGTAGAGGTTCTATATTCACAGCTCCTCAGAAGAACACGTTAGAACTTTGCGTGGCTGCACGTAATTTTTTTGCGAACAGTGTGGGAACGGAAATAAGTGGACACACGGAGCGAAGATGCAAGAAGGTGAAAGGGGTGCACAATGAGTTCAAACCTTGTGGTCAAAGAATGACAGCTAGTAATTCTGTCAACTTTGTCCGTAGCTCGTCGCTAATGTATTGTCTATAATCTAAGTACCGCCCCATCTCTGTTGCTGACCTCTCCCCCTTGCATTTCGCCGTGTCAGTCTTCTGAGTGACTTCCACTGATTTTTTTATTCGTCCATCTCTACCTCCAACTTCACCTGCGAGCGGCTTATTTGTTCCTCGTTCTCTGCTCACTAAAAAGGTCTTTGAAGTTGAGAGACTACCTTATTAAAATTCCCCTGATTCGCGGTTTGGGAGGTGGCGTTTCCCAAGCAGACGATTTTTACAATACTGTAATGGTAAATGATTTAGGTGAGGAATTTAATGATATAACAAATAAATTGTCACAGTTTGCAGATGATGTTGCTATACGGAGGACTAGGAGACATCTGCCAAAATTATATAAGGATCTACAGAAACAAATAAATAAAGTATGTAAATGGATGACAAAATGGGGTTTTCAGCTGAATACAAATAAAACATTGGAAATGATCTTCAGTAAAGGTAGGGTTGTAAAAAATAAAATTATAGACATAAATACAATGCAAACCACTCGATATTTAGGAATGATATTGGACCAACAGCTGAACTGGAATAAACACATAGATAAACTAGTGGAGTCTTGCAGAGGATTGACTAACTTATTAAGATATTTGAAAGGTAATGGATGGGGTGCAAGCACTAAGACAATGCTCACCTTTTATAAATCTTTTATTAGAGGAAAAATAGATTATGGAAGTATAATATACGACTCTGCTGCACACAGTAACAAGATTAAATTAGACAGAATTCAGCATCAGGCTTTATGTACAATAGCAGGTGCAATCAGATTAACATCAATGGGAGCTATAGAGGTGGCTTTAGGAATTCTACCCTTAGAATTACGGAGACAGGAGTTAAGACTAAATTACATGAACAGAGTTATGTTAGATAAGTCTCACCCAGCACATACAGCTTTTACCAGATGCCAACTTACAACTCAGGCCAATCCAATGAATACCACTAGATACCCTACAGGATGGAAGTGTATGGAGGAAATTGTCCATCTGGGAACATTAATTACATCAAATAATAACAGTTGTGAATACACGCCAGTGATTCCGCCCTGGGAGATCAAGAAACCAGACACGGACTACCACCTAGCAGAAATACTTAAGAAAACAAATAATATAGAAAATATTAAAAACACAGCCAATAAATATATACAACAAATATCAAAGGACAGCATTACTGTGTACACAGATGGATCCAAGGGAGAGGATGGCAAATTGGGGATAGGAATATATATTCCAATATGGAAAATGGCAAAAGAATATAGCATCACGGAAAATACATCCATTTTCACTGCAGAGATGGTGGCAATACTAAAAGCACTAGAAATATTCTCTAATAACCCTCCCAAAAAACTAACAGTTTTAACTGACTCTCTTTCAACAATTAATGCACTTAGAAACTTACGAGAATGTAGTAGACCTGATATAGCAGAGGAGATACTTCTGGCTACTACATACTTATATTCCAGAGGATGTTCAGTCTTAATTGCTTGGATACCTTCACATGTTGGCATAGAAGGAAATGAAAAGGCAGATAAAGAAGCCAAGAAAGGTAGATCTGATAAAAATCTAATAAATGTAGGGACGAGTAAATCAGAGATTAAGAGCTTAATTAAAGATTTAATAACAGATGAATGGGAAGCAGAGTGGGATAAAAATCTGAAAGGAAGACATGCATATAAGATGTTCAAGGCTCCAACAAGAAAATGTCAGATATTTAGGGAATTGAAAATTCCCAGTAATAAGAAACTTCTCAGACTACAGCTGGGAAAAGGCTATTTCAGAATAGAAGAACCTTACTGTGCAGGATGTCTTCAAGACAATAATATAGAACATTTCTTGTTAAAATGTAAGAGGTATGAACAAATGAGAATACCAATATTAGATTATTTGCAAGCATCCAACTTACCTATAAATATAGAAGAGGTGTTAAGAATAGACAGACCCAGGGAACTGCATACTATAGTCAAACAATATTTAACACGAACAAATGTTAATATATAGTGGCTGGGAATGTGAAGGTCAGATGCTGTTCTTAACATGCATATGACTTTTAACAGATGAAAGTCAATTAAATATCTGTTAAAGTCAGTTATATAACTGGAACCACCAGGCCTTTACACCCCTCCACTTTAATATTATTCTTGTTCAGGGTTTTTTCTTGATTTTGTCTGTTTGTTTGTTTGTTTGTTTGTTTTTTTTTTATTTTTATTTTTATTTATTTAACGTATAAGCACAATTGTGATTGTTCCTCTGAGCCAGAATTTCGTATTCCCAAAAGAGATTTTGGGGTACGTTGTACATTTCATAATTTTATATTTTGCATTATTAACATAATTGCTAGTGGATGTTCAAGTCATACACTGCTGGCAACCTCAGCATATAAAATGATGATTTCATGAACCACCATTGCAGGAGCGGGTGAGTTCTTTATGCGGTTTCTCATAGAGAACCAAAAGCAGAAGTAGTACCAAGTTCTATATGGAGCTGGGAGTGGATTATGACATAAATAAATGATGCATAAACTTATTTATTAACATTTTTAGCCAGTGCATATGTAAATGTAAACATGTTCAGTATAAATGCAATGGGTGTTTTTTGCTCACTGGGATTAATATTAATGCTCACAGAAGGTAAAGTTCCGAGGCAGATAGGATGGTGGAATGAAAAGGGGGGGGGGGGGGGGTGTGTCAGGAAACCCAATACTCAGGAGGGTATTTGTTTCTCTCTTCTTTAATGATACTAGTCCCGTGATACCAATAGGTGGTGCTATATGTGTAACAAGAGTGGTATAAATGGCCTGCTGTCAAAACTAGACACCTACAGCAGACGGGTCTTAACAGGCGCTTGTCCATCTTCGAAATTACCCCACGACACTACGAGGGACGTGTTGCAGCCACCAGACATGACCAGTGACGAGAGTGAACCCGTCCCTAACCTGCAGAGAACAAGCATCGGCTGGAGCAGAACACCAACCGACATTTTACTGGCAGCTAAGTACACATTCAAGGCTGCCAAATGAACACTATTTTGAAACCAGAAAACATTTTTTTTTCATCTCAGACCATCACCTGCGAAGAAGTTTTAAAAGACTTTTTCGAAATTCACCCCACCCTTATTTATTTTACAATTGTTAACGATTTTATTTTTTCAGAATTTTGAAGAAGTAAAAAGAAGTATCAAAAGAGACAAGAGGAAGTATATTGAGGAGTTGGCAAGAGAGGCAGAAGATGCTGCAGCCAAAGGAAATATGAGAGAACTGTATAACAGCACAAAGAAGCTGACAGAGAAATACAAGCAAACCAGTTGCCTCATAAAAGACAAGAATGGAAAACTGCTCAGCAATATACAAGAGCAAATGAAGAGGTGGACAGAATATTTTGAGGACCTTCTCAATTGACCAGCTCCACAAAACCCCCCTGACATCCAGCCAGCAGAAGAAGAACTACAAATTAACGGTGAAAGACCAACGAAGGAAGAAATAAAGAAAGCCATAAAGCTTCTAAGAGATGGAAAAGCGTCTGGACCTGATGGCATTCCAGCAGAGGCCAACAAAGCAGATATCAACACGGCTACAGAGATGTTATATAAAGTACTTGGTAAAGTCTGGAGAAAGAAGAGATACCAGCAGAATGGAAGGAAGGATATCTGGTTAAGTTGCCTAAGAAGGGAAATTTACAAGAGTGCACAAATTGTAGAGGAATAATGTTACTATCAGTGCCAGGAAAAGTATTAAACACGAGTATCATCGAGAGATTAAAAGAGTCCATAGACAAGAAACTAAGAGATGAACAAGCAGGTTTTCGACACAACAGATCCTGTACAGACCAGATAGCTACTTTGAGAATAATAGTTGAACAGAGTCTGGAATGGAATTCGCCACTATACATCGGATTTGTGGACTACGAAAAGGCATTTGACAGTGTAGACAGAGAATCACTTTGGAAATTGATGAGGCATCATGGAGTTCCCCTGAAGATCATTAATTTAATAAAGAATACATATGAAGACATGACATGCAGAGTTCTTCATGAAGGACAGCTTACAGAACCGTTTGGGATAAGAACAATAGTGCGACAGGGATGCCTCTTGTCTCCATTTCTTTTCTTACTAGCAATAGACTGGGTTATGAGAACATCGACAACACACAACAGAAATAGAATCCGGTGGACTCTGACTAAGCAGTTGGCTGATCTGGATTTTGCTGATGACTTGGCTCTTCTGTCCCATAACCGTAATCAGATGCAGGACAAATTTTTTTATGCGTGATGCAAATGTTGATGTGTAGTTGAAGATCTGGGTCACTCACGCTGACAGCATACATGGTTCTTGTACGATGATGAGGATGATGAGACATGGGTGTGTAGAGACGCGAATGCGTTTAGGCTCATTTATGGTTACACAATACACCCAGTCACACTCGTACTGAAGCCAATGATGGTTGAAACTACTGGTGACAGTTCATACATCTATTCACAGGACTAACAGTAGAATCACACAGGAACAGTCAATGTAAACAGGTTCATGTACATCATGTTAATTGAAATCGCTTGATACATATCAGGCATTTTAAGGCTGGTGAACATTCAAATATGTGGGCATGTCAATAGTGGTATGTTCTTTAATGTACAGTTCATAATGCCGCTTTGGTATCCCTGACTGAACGCATCAGATACCTGAATAACTCTGTCATACAAAAAGACGAGCCCTTAACTCATGTAATCCTATTACCAGGGCCGTCGTTCAACTTGGCATAACACGCCAGTTACATCTGTTCATGCGGTAGAATAGTGGCCATTACACAGACCTCGATATGACGTCAGCTGTGTATTCTTCATTAAGCAGGTTGCATTAAACCCTGCTATAATGTTTGTATAAGTATACCGCCAACCTGCGGTTTCCACCATTTATAACTTCGTCACTGGACTTCTGATCATATGAAGACGAATAGTCTTAAATAGCTACCTTGAGCACAAAATATAAGTTCTGCATTACAGGAACGGTGAGCTGTTCTCACGGCTAGGTAATCCTTTAACAAATTCTGCAACCGAATGCATAGTAGTGAAAAAGTCGGTGTTACCTTGAAACGGATCCTCAGAACACAAGAAACAACACTGTCGTCATTCCTGACGTACAGTAAATCACTGGGGAAAATTGCCAACGCAGTCACTTCAAAGATTTACCTTCCCCAGAATACAACGGACATTCACGTCCTACAGAAGCCAGTCCGCAACTCTCCCTGCCGGAAGTCTAATTTTCCGCTCTCCAACTGCGCATGGCACAAAGCCCATAACTGTTTACCTTTGACCCTAAAGGTCAAACACAATGAATGAACCAAAAAGGGAGATAACCCCTAATCAACCTGACACAGCAAAGTTAAGACATAGTTCCCCAACTTTGACCAGGGTGAAAAACATACAACCAATAAATCGACGTTTGAAACTCCATCAAAGGTGACAGCAACAGAGAGGTCACAGCAATTGGGTCTGAAAATACAAAGGGAAAAGACAAAGATAATGAGAATAAATGCAGGTAATGATAACAGGGTTGAACTTGAAGAAGCACCAATACAAGATGTAGAATCGTACACATATCTCGGCAGCAATATAGACAAAGTTGGAGGGACAGACAGTGATATCAAAATAAGAATACAAAAATCAAGAGTAGTTTTCATTGCATTGGGAAATATATGGAGATCAAGAGAAATCGGATCCAACACGAAAATAAGAATCTTCAACTCAAATGTAAATTCAGTCCTATTGTATGGCTCTGAGACATGAAGAACAACAAAGACAACAACCAAAAAGCTACAGACTTTCATAAATGGGAGCTTGCGTAGAATAGAGGGATTAAAATGGTATGATAAGGTTACTAATGTGGAACTGATGACAAGAACTAGACAGGTGCTAGTGGAACAAGAGATGAGAAGACGACGATGGCGATGGATAGGACATATGCTGCGGAAACATCTTGATAGCGTTACAAGACAGTCCTTGTTTTGGAATCCCCAGGGCAAGAGAGGCAGAGGTAGACCAAGAAGCACATGGAGAAGAGAGCTGGAAACAGAGGTGAAAATGATGAGGAGAACTTGGAAAGAACTTGAGATGATGGCACGTGACAGGAGGACTTGGCATGTGTTTGTTGAAGCCCTATGCTCCTTTGGGAGTGGAGGGTTATGAATGAATTGTTAAGGATATTTGACTATTAAATTTTGTTATCTGTAAATATACAAATTTATAGTTGATTTAGTCATTTTGAGTGAACTGCACCCGTATGTTTCAGTCATTTTAAATACTTATAACAGAGCTATTAAAGTAATATTTTTCTGAGTTAAATCAGTTGGGGGCTTGAACGAGCTAAAATACATACTAATTCTTCATAAAAGGCGGCGGACCGATACAAAGTTAACAATTGCTTAGTCCAATTTAGCATTATTCTAGATTTCTGAATAATCTTATGAACACTCCCTCGATATAGAAGCATCATCATCCTTCTATCTACAACTCTGTCAGGGGTAATCTTGAGCGAAGGTAGATACCTTTGAAGACTATCATTAGATACTCTAGGTTTTGTCCATTATTGAACCATCACTACAGAGCAAGGGGAGTAAATTCTGTGACAGTGTTCTTAACTTATCCTGTCCTATTTCGTCATTCCCTTACTATTACTATTATCTGAGCGCTTGACCTGTTTTGAAACAACATTCTTCTGTTTGTGCAGGGCAAAGTTGTTTACGTTATACCACAGTTTCCGCCCAGACGGAAAAGGTGACTGTCGTGGAATGGTTTCTTTTAGAGGGAGAAGGTGACAGACTTGATGGAAGAATAAAAGATAATATCTTGAGGAAAAATCTTCCAGACTGCAGGTTGAATGCACAGTCTCTCCTCAGGAATTAGACCACTAGAAAACCTTCCTTAAAAAAGAGAATTCTGGTGACACTAAACAGGATATTCCCTAGGCGATAAATTCTGTATCCGAAATCCCACAAAGGACTATCTATAGTACATATAGTTAGATAAGAGATTTGGTGCCCAGCCTCATAAAAAAATATCCCGACCCAATAGTGTTTATTAATTATGGCTCTGCCCCCAAGGTGTAGATTTTAATTACTAAAACTATACAACCCAAATTAAATATTACAAGAAAAATAACAACAGACTCTGTTATGTAAAGTTTACAAAAATGAAGATAGATTCTTCCATATATTCAAATGTACAACTATAAGATATTTTCCCTAATCTATGAATGGTTCTGACCCATGTCAGAATGAATTTGTCACCCTAGGACAATAGGACTATGCTGTAGTGGTTCTGCTGGCATGTTAAACTACTCATCTCAGATGCTGCTGAATTTACGTGGTCTTGTTGCCAGGGGGTTCAATCTGTTTCCGCACTCCAGGTCCAATATGGCAAGTTCTTTTTAGGGTTTCAGAGGATGGCAGGTTGCTTCCTCTGTCTTGACACAGGGCTCATCACCAACTGGGATGGAGTATGTCTGCCCTCGAGAACACTGCATATGGTTAGGTCTCCGGATAGGACAACCTGGTAGGACTGGATTGACAAACAATTTAAGCTCCATTAATAGTCTTGCCAGAGAAGTCATTTTCCATATCTGCTGGACGCTAATCGTCCATCAGAAATCTAACGAACATTCATAGTTAACATCAATAACAAGGTGCTATCCATTATCTATGAAATACTATAGCATAACTGACATTATAAGCATACAGGTGGATCTCAACCTATATCTGGCTTCCACTTTGTTGTCACCGTTGACTTTGCTAGGAGCATTATAAATGCTCAAGCAGGAATCATAAGCGGTGATTTGGTTTTGGTTAAGGGGAAGAAGTATAAAACAATGGTTTAAGAAATAAGAATGGATTTGAATAAAGACTATTTGTCTTGCTAAAAGGGAGATAAGATGAGTGAAATCATGCTTTGATCAAAGGGAGGAGACTCTGAATATTAAGGTCAGGGAGGAAAGTGCTTAATTACACTTAAGTAGATTTGGTGAGTTGGTAATTATGGTTTAGAAAATGTACATATAAGAATTGTATAGCAAGCTTTAAAGAAGACAATATAAGGTTAAGTCAAATTATGCAAAGGGAGACAACGGTTAATTACCTCCCTTATATGATTAAGTGAGTTGAGAGAAAAAAAATACGCACGTGAAAAGTTTACCAGGACAACGGATGACACTTCACTGAGTTGTTTACACAGCGGATAAGCGTGAACATATTCCAGCTGAGTGGAGAAAAGGAGGAACCAATGAATTTACAGTAAACAAGGACAGATCAGCTGATAATGATTTTATAGAGGAGAACACACTTGGACACGCTGGTGAGCGGTCGCATTTTTCGGAGGAGCAGTCCTGGTTAAGGACGTAGAGTGACAGGAATGTGTTTTCTGCCAGGCTCAAGTTCAATTTCTGTGGGAAACAGAATGAATACTTCTGAAGAATCCTATAGACCTAGTTAGAGTAGTAGAATCTATTCACATATGAAAGACAAAGCTGTGTTTAAAGTATAGGCTTAGTGGTAAGGGGTGATAGTAAGAAATATGAGTGTTGTGAGGATTCTGTGAAACCAAAGTAAGTAGGTCCTTTGACTCATAACTTTTGATAGACATTGAATAGAATGATTTCAGAAGCTGAAATAAAGTATTACAATGGTAACGACGCTTACAACTAAGTGAGCACAGGATAATGAGAAATGAAGCTGAAGCTACAAAATTGACTATGAGGTGGATAAAATGAGACTAAGTAAGCATCTGAGAAGATTTACAGAAGAACATGGATTTAATAGCCGTGCTGGGCTATTGTGTAATGAACTTTGCAATATTGACTGTTACAAGTAAGATGAGTAAGAAATTGAAGGGTGATTGTATTTACAGGATGAAACATTCGCTCTCTAGCAGGTATAAGTATGAGGATACTGCAACAGGTGTATCTAATGTGCTAATTGGCATATATGAATTTTAAGATGATGGTATTTTGATTAATATGAGTCAAATCTGACAAGATTAGTAGAGGAGAGAAAACAACTCAGGAAAGAGTTGATGAAAGGCTTGGGAGAAGCCAGAATAAATAGAATAGCCTTAAGGGAAGAAAATAGGTATAAACCATATCTGATAATGTTCTCAGGTAGAGAGCTATATATATATATATATATATATATATATATATATATATATATATATATATATATATATATATATATATATATATATATATATATATATATATATATATATATATATATATATATATATATATATATATATATATATATATATATATATATATATATATATATATATATATATATATATATATATATGCATAGGTACATGAATGTGCCCAGGAGGAATGGGACATACAAGAGACAGTTAGGAAATGTTTGTACCTGGAATTTGTACCATATGCCTCTGTTATTAAGTTGGGTTAAGTCTCTAAAAGGTTGTTGAGTGCTAGAGTAAACAAGATACTAGATATAAAGAAAATCACCACTATACGAAGTTGTCACTAAGTAACATCACAAGGAGGGATGGAACGAGTTAGGTTGGAAGCTTGAGATATATCATCCAGGAATAGTCAGCTCTGGCTGTGATGGCCAGTATTAAGATATACTCTTACTTGGAAGATTGTCAATAGACTAAATTGACAAAATAGAAAATCCGACGACTAGGTCTGCCCCAGTCACCTAGTTCGTTGATTAACAATTAGTGCCAATATTCATATACAGGGCACACAGTCACATAAGATTACTACATGGCACTGTGACATATTACTAATTGGTGCCGCAACCAGTTCTAGGAGTTCACCACCACGGTGACATTGTCTACCACAGTGATTTTCAACATATGGGCTGTTAGCTTCACCAACTGTGAAGTTTAGGGCTGTGGTCATCAAAAGTTCGAGAACCACTGGTCTACCTTGTGCCCATAGAGCAGTCAAATCAATTTCGGGCCACTGTCAACAATGGTTTGAGAATCACTGGGTAATAGTTTTCTATTCTGCTGGAACATGTTGGGGTGTCATTGCTGCCAAGGTTTGAGAACCACTGAATTACATTTTTGCTACTTGAGCATTAGAGCTATTAGGGTGGGTTCCTGGTCTCAGCCTTGAGAACCATTGGCTTACAGTTTGCCAGTCAAAGTAGTACATAGTTTTATAGTTATGTTACAAACATTCATATACCCTGAAAGTACTCATAGCACAGGCTACATGCATATACACCCATTACAACATGATAAGGATAGTTCAGAAATTATCAGCAGGGTTAAAATATGACAAGGATAATCATGGCTGAAATCATACAGTAGAATTAGTAGAAATCATTCAGTATAAAACAGGACAAAATATGACAAGGATAATGTTGCGTGATAAATTCTCGCAACATCGTTTTATTACAATATCTATTTTATAACGCAAGGGCAACAACTGCTTGAAATTTATAGTCACTTTTCTCGGTAAGCATTTGTCTTCCCGCGTTGGTATTGAATGCAGTTAAGTTTTGAGCTGTGGTCTTTTTGCGCTGGACTGCGCATGACTGGTCTTGTTTTTTGGGTCGATCGGTTTCCGCCCACCACTAGTGGAGTGAGCGATTTGAATGGCGAAAGAGATGCCTCGTTGAAGAGGGGATCTCCGCTATTTTTTTGTTCTGTCAGGGATGTGTAGTCCTCTTAATGGATATTTCGTTTATTCGAGATAATACCTCTAGTGTTTCCCACATGTCGGGAGGCGTGATATTTCCGTGTATTTCCTGAAGGCAAGGTAAATTGACTTTTCATTAACTCTATCGATTTTGGGTCGTGAGCGATTTCGATTCATAGCCTGTCTTCGAAAGTCGTCGTCACGAGATGTTTTCCCAGCTCACATGTCGCTGTATTGTACTGCATCGGTTGATGCATGTCCCAAGGACCATTACTTGCTACTTTGTTAAATGAACTAGGTTTGGAAAACCTTTATTATCTAGAGGATATTTTTGAGGACATTATTTATACTTCGGCAGACGTGTCTGTCTTGCTGAAGTCAGACTAAGGAGAGTGAACTGATCTCATACATCTGGTTATCTCCTGGCTGTTATAGAAAAGGATGGAGTTTTTCACCTGACTACATTTACAGCACTATGAAATATAACATGCATCTGACTCATCATTGTAATGCTGTCTACCGTCTATTGCTGTATTGAATGTTGCTGTGATAATGACTGTTTGATGTGCCTACATATTCGCGTAACCATTTTGTCACTGTGGCGTCCACAATAAATAATGAAGAAAAACGTCAACGGCTGTTACAAGAATCATTGACTTTATACGTCGTGAGTTTACTGACGTTCTATGTGGATTGCCCTGTTATTTTTTGTATGAACATTGTTTGACTGAACACATCTGCACACTACACAAAACCAGACATGCGGATACCATCCATCATCATATGGCATCACGCATCAGATAATCATGGCTGAAATCATACAGTAGAATTAGTAGAAATCATTCAGTATAAAACAGGACAAGGGTAGTTCATAAATGAAACCTTCAGTATACATAATGCCGTTGTCGCCTGTACAAAATCAAGGACATTAATTGCTGTCACAGTGAAGATGAAAGTACATTTAGAACTTTGTCTAACAAAAGATACTGACATACTGCAGATAAAAGTGTGATTATTATTCATGTTATTCATATAACAATATTAGATCTACTCACTGCGCACAACCAACCACTGCTGTTTAAAACCGGACAGTTCCCTTCTGTAACTGCCTTGACCGGACCATCTTGTCCTCCAGGCCTGTCTGCCGGCTAGGGAGAGAATGCGCTTCGAGAATCGCACCAAAATTTCCTGTTCTGTTTGGTGGCTTTAAATTTGCCTACGTTAGGGGTGTGGACCTGAACTATTGGTGACATTTCATTCCATCCCCAAACACACACACAAACTGGCCGGTACTTGGGAGGTCAAAAGTCACATGACAATACGAGCCTACCCGTTGGCTAAAATTTCACACGAAGAGTCAACGACTTGTTGCCAGTAAAACATAGAACAAAGAGAAAGGAATTTCATTCAGAAAAAATAGGAGATCTGATTTTAGACGAGTGGTGGATTTTCTAGATGAAACAGAACTGTTATGATAAAAGATTGACAGAGAGAAAAGAAGGCGATTTACACTTCGTGACAGTGACGGTGGGTAACGAGACGGGTTAAGTTTGCCATATCGCAAGCCAGGCTGGCGTAGACGGGTAGCAAAAGATAAATTGGGATTACCTTTGCACAAGATGGCATAGGGCGAAAACCCAGACGTTTGGCGGCGAAGGTACATAACAAACGTTTGATACGAGGACATTAGTTGCAGATAATTGCCCCTAACTATGCTGTCTCAGTGTTTCAAAATGGATGAAAATCTTGTTGAAGATTAAGACACGGAGAGTTATGTCATACTTCCAGCAGGTGGACTTTGTTGTGATAAACAATTACAAGAAAATAACATCTTGGAGGAGTTGATAATGTTAGATCTGTGAAGTAGTGAGTTTGTAAACATGACAAATACCAACAGAAGCAGCAAGACCTTATCTGGTTATGGAGGTTGAAGATCACTTATAAAGGGCAATATCTTATGTTGTCATGTAGTAATGTTCAACATGAGAGATGAGGGTAGTGGGGGAACTGATTTGCAATTGGTTTGGCATTTGCTAAGATAGACTGGTTCTGATTGGACTTCTCCTCTAAGTAGCAACCTGGGTGTGTAGGCTAAAATTTGCTTTTTTACTATAGCGTTGTAAGACTACTTCATCCACTTAAATTTTGCCGAGACGAAATCATAGACAGCCAGGAATATGGAATATTAGGAACCAAACATAGGACAGACCATAGGACTGGGCGTAAAATTATAAGATTGTAAGAGAGTAACCCCAGAGATATCACTTTGCGCCTTAAGTTCTAGGATCCAACGTCAAGTGTTGGATACTTAACACACCAGAAAGAGACGGTATCTTAACTCAGTTGCCCGCCAATATTGTGACCTTTTCTGTGCCAAAAGTCTGTGATCGCACCAAATAAAACTCGGGGTAAGTTGAAACATGTACATTTCATTATATTATATTTGGATTTTGATATGAATAATTTGCTTGTGATGTACATATGAGTCTGGCAATCTCATCGCTGCAAATAACTTGACTCATGAACCACCACTTCCTCACAGCAAAATTAACCCAGGCTCCATAGAGAGTAAGGAAGGGATGATGATATCATGGTGTACATATTTATTATACAAGCACTTTCGTAAGTTTCATATGTATATGTATCTATATATAAATGTATTTCAATATGCTACAACTCACAGACTCAAGCTATCACAGGATCGAGGAAGAATTCCACAACGCACTTATTAGCCACCAATTCATCTTGTGTTGATGTTATGATTAAAATTCATAACATATCGGTCGTTATCAAATAGGTATCGATTAGAGACCATTGTTGTTGATGTACTGTATCCATTTGTTACCCGGAAGTACGTCATTGCCTTTTGGGGCAGAATTAGCAGAAGTCAGCCGGTCTCAGTTTAGCAGAAGTGAAAGATCCTTCTGGGCCTTTTCTGTGTGTATCTCGATGTGGACGGACGCATATATGTCTAGCTCCTGAATGGTGTTATTTCTACAAAGTCCTAAAGTGTTTCAACATCTAGATCGCCCACATACTTCATTGGGTCGATACTAGAGTATTATATTTGTGAAAATGGAATGCTGAATTATGATGCACGTGAGTTGAGACTTTTAAATTAAATCTGCATGCAAATGTCAAGGACATCGTGTCATTAGCAGACTGAATAGCGACGTTCAAGACTGGCTAGGTTATGCCATGATCTTATGAACATATATGTTATGAATTAACTGGAGCTTTGAACTGTGAATAAAATGTGTCGTCCTAACGTCCAACCTGGCCTTTGCAGCATCTTTATTGTTGAAGATCAGGATTGTGTTTGAGGGCTGAATGTAAAACTCTTATCGGCACTGGTGCATGCCATACGTGCACACAGAAATATATTATAAAGGAGGAACCTCTCCGAAGAATAACCCGTTACAGTTAGCAACATTTGATAGACTTCAAAAGTACTACTTTTTATTAATTCAAATGGCAGTAAAATAAGAATTATTCAACGATCGTTGACCATTATCTCAGATAAAGCAATTACTTTGTGCATCTTGATGACAAGAATATGACAAGGGTCAGTGGAACATGAGATGAGAAGGCGACACTACTATTGTTTAGGACAGACATTGAGGAAGCAATTCTTTAGAAATAGCACTACAAGGCAGCTCTTTATCTAGAGGTAGAGGGCGACTGAATTATACATGTATATATATATATATATATATATATATATATATATATATATATATTATATATATATATATACATATATATATACATATATATATATATATGTATATATATACATACATATACACATATACATACATATAAACATATACATACATATACATACATATACATACATATACATACATATATATATATATATATATATATATATATATATATATATATATATATATATATATATATATATATATATATATATATATCTATATATATATATATATATATATATATATATATATATATACTGAAGCACATTAAAAACGCACCACCTGTATAATCCAGGAACAGAGTGTGAAATGTAGATATAAGTGTTTACAAGTTTACATATTTGGAATCTTTATTCATTTTCCTATGATTCCATGCTGGTCATTACTTTTGTACATTTGATTGTTATGAAATTCATTGCATTCTGTGCAGGCAAAAGAGAAAACCAAAAATGCAACCAATAAAAAAATTCATTCACACTATCCTCAGTATCTGGTATGTCCACCGTGTGCTTGTAAACAAGCTTGACAGCGGCTCCACATGGAACGCACAAGTCTCTGAAGGAAATTCCGGGGAATCAAGTCCCATTCACGTGTAAGAGCAGCTTCGAGCTGTTGCAGATTAGCTGGAGAACCTTGCCTGTAGACTCTGCGTCCAAGCTCGTCCCACGGATGTTCTATAGGGGACATGTCTGATGGTAGGGCAGGCCAATCAATCGTCACAATGTTCTGCTGCTGTAGATATTGCTGCGTAATGCATGCGGTGAGCGCACGTGCGTTATCCTGCTAGAGAAGCTGCAAGTCTGGAAAATTTGTGAACGCAGGAGCAACCAATGCATCCAGAACCTCATCTCGATATGTCACAGCATTAACATTTCCACGGAAGACGTGAAGAGGCAAGCGATGGTGAAAACTGAATCCTCCCGAAATGTGAATACTGCCACCTCCAAATCGGTTGTGCTGACGAACTCAGCAATCTGCAAAGCGCTCTCCACACCGTCGCCAAATCCGCATACGTCCATCAGCAAAGGATATGTTGAATCTGCTCTCGTCTGTGAATAGGACAGCATTCCTCTGCAGTCTAGTCCATCTGACATGTTGCTCTGCCCATTGCAGGCGCTGCTGACGATGTCTGTGAGTCAAGTTTGGCCCAACATAAGGTCGTCTTGCAGTAAGGCCTGTATCTCTGAGTCGTCGTATGACTGTCATTCGAGAGACTTGCCCACGTCTACCCACTATTGTTCTTGCTGTTTGACTTTCCGGGAGAGAACGATTCCTTAGGTGACTCAGCACAATATGACGATCTTGCGCAGGGGTAGTAACTCGTGGTTGGCCACTCCGAAGTCTATCCCGGGCACTGCCAGTGGTTCCGTAACGTTCATTGAGACGTACAATAGTGCTGTGATGGCAATTCATCCTTCTGGCAATGGCCCGCGAGCTCATTCCGGTCTGCAAAACACCAATGGCTCGTTGGCGGTCGTTTTCAGATAGTCGTGGCATTTCAAGCACATGTACTGGGTGTTTTGTCTCAACGGCCTTTTTATACCGAGTATACTGCCACAACGCGTACACATTTTCAGGGTCATAGCTGTTGGGAATCGTGTTGCAGGTGCAACTTTCATTGTTTTCATATAGTCTGTACACAAACCCGTGGGTTGAATCATGCACTTTCCATTCCAGCAGCCATTCGCTCTCTACCTCATGAACAACGCGGAGAAAATCCATTCCCACACTTTTTTTTCCAGCTTCTCGGCATCAGTATATATAATAGTGGTGCGTTTTTAAATTTACGCCCGGGCGAGACTACGTCACCAGAAATGTGGTTTTAAATTGGGGCTTGTTGTGTAATGCTGCACATGGGATTGTGGAACACAGCATTGGAACACAGAATATCATGACGTAAATTTGCATCATTCGTGACGTATTTTGTAAAATATTTTTCAAATTCACTGCACAGCGACTTTATAAACACCCTGTATATATATATATATATATATATATATATATATATATATATATATATATATATATATATATATATATATATATATATATATATATATATATATATATTGTTTACGTGATAAACGAGAAGGTGTACTGTAAGAAAGTTGCCTACAGGCAAGATGGAAGATAAACGACGTATCACTCCTTCTGAAGTTTCTATTTGTGACTGAATCATACTTAAGTGGGACTTTCAAGACACCTGTCAATATGAGAGTGTGGGAAGGTCAGCCAGGCGACACGAATTTAATAATTATCATTGCGTCATCGACATTGCTTGATGTACTGTAAAGAAGGAGCTGGAGATAGGGTAGGAAAGGAAGAAAATACATCATTAAGGAAAGAAATTCAGATTTGGTGAGTTTGAAGACTAGGATGTAGTCAAGGAAGTGAATCAAAGAAGTAGGGTGGAAAAATGGTTATGTGACGGTACTGCCTTCCCTGCTTTGCAGTAGTGGTTCAACAGTGGCCAAAACTCAAGAGTATCTAATATGGGCCTTCCAAGGTAACTACCTTCGCACAAGATTACTCTTGGCAGAGATGTTGATAGAAGGGTAATGACACTTCTATCCCCAGGGAGTACTCACAAGATATTCAGATCATCGAAAACAATGCTGCTTTGCTGAGCACGTTAATTATAGAATCTGCCGACAACTTTTGTGAAGAATTAAGCAATGATTAATCTTAGCTGGTTAAGCCCCCACCCCTGATTTACTCAGTGGAATTCTTATTATTCTGGTATAGCTCTGTTTAGAGTGTGTGTAGTAAATTGACTGAGACAAACACGCAGTAGCTATAAAATTATTAAATCGAAGTTAAATTTGTAAATTTACAAATAACAAAATTTAATAATCACTTAAGTTTTAACAGTTTGCAAATAATTTGAATAGTTATGGATCAAGAAAAAAGTTATCATCTCGGTCGTGATAGGAGGTACATTGTTACAAGAAGTTCAAGTGGCAGCATATATTGAACTTAGCTGGCAATTGTCGTACATTTAGATTGGTATTAGAGATAGATTTGGTCCCGTCTGAATAGAACAGAAAAAGTGGGGTTCTCTGAGAAAGAAAGGGTTAGAATAGATTCCACGAGTGAATAGATTAAGGTGAAGATCTGTCTATGGAATGAGTGAATTCTCTAGTCCAGCCTATCTATACGAATATCTTTTGGTAATAGACAATCTATCAATAATAATAATAAACTCTTTAAGCACCAAACACGGCGCATAAGGCAGTAACCAGTACTCTCCAGGTTGTACGTTGTGACGCCGCTCCTCTTAGCTCTTGCACATTGTTTAATACCAACGTTCTTCCTTCTCTTATTATTGTTCTTCTGAGTGTTTCTTTTGGTCTTCCTTTTTTCCTCTTACCCTCAGGAACCCAAGTGAGCGCCTGCAATGGTATTCTGTTGTTTTGCATTCGTAGGACATGACCGATATATGACCATCGTCTTTTCCTTATACAGTTGGAGACATATTTCTGCCTAGAGTCTTCTCTTATTTGTCGATTAGTCTTGAATTCTTTCCAACTGATGTTCATGAGTTTTCTAAGACATTTATATTCGAATGTATTAAGCTTGTTCTCCAATGTTCTATCAAACCTCCCTATAAATACAATTATAAGTTAACTACTCACACACACCCACGCAGTTATGTGACAACAGGACTCACAGACGTGAAAACTATGGTAAATGGAGATTGGGGCTGACCAACACAATTAATTAAATTTCTGTTTAGTTTATTATCACTTAAACTTCTCACAACATCCAACATATAGAAATCAGTATAAACATTGGTTACAGACAACGGAAAATAACCCATTAAGTGCCCTCCCCTCTTGTTGAGAAAATATCCCAAAAGAAGTTAATAACCCAAAAGGTCAAAGATTAACACTAGGGTATAGAACAGACAGTAAAGCAAAGAACAAAGTTCCTAGTTAAGCTATCCCGTAAAATAACAGTAATTGCAAAGAAAATCAAGGATGGTACAGTTTCCGTAACTAGAACGTATTTCCTCTCACTCTGTCATTCGTGGCCACATCAATCACACCTTACCTAATTCTTGGTTAACAACCTCTTGAACGTAAGCATCAATGTACATGTATCGTAATCCAGTGTTGTGCTTCTCCGAAGTGAGCCCCAGTTCCTCCACGAATAATTAATTTTCCTAATGGGGAACGCCTACTTTGGTGGTGGGTTATTTGATATGATAATGTCACATCAGATAGTTCATGTAGCAAAATATAAACCGCGATCTAGTGTTCACAGTAGACAGTAGACAGCACTTTCAATAGCTAAAGGAAACATCTGGTTAGTAAACTGTTAATAAAGATGATGAGGGTATATCCTATCGGTTTTTCTCTCTGGGGTTGAGCGCCGATTATGAAACAACGTATTCTCCTGGATAAATTGACTTGGAAAACACGATTGTCAGTAGTCGGGAAAAAAATGTTATATATATATGTGGCCACAGCGGTCTGATAAAATTGAATACAAATATCTCGGTATTTTGTAAGCCTAGTTACGTTTACTCTTATTGTTTATATTTTTGGTCTCTCTCTCTCACTGGATGAAGCAAGAGGACCGAACAGGTCAACATTTAAGACCCGATAATAATAAGAATTGTTACTGGTGCTATTAGGGAGCCGCGGTAGAATAGTGGTTAGTGCACTGGCTTCCTAGCGCAGTGGTGTATGGTTCGATCCCCAGATGAGGTGGTTATTTTTTAGGCCACAAACGGCTCCTGGGTCGACCCAGCCCTAAATGGGTACCAGAGCAACTCTGGGAAGGTTAAGGCGGCCGGCGTGATGCCGACGAAATCACCCCTAGTGTGCCGACGGTCAACATAATATGAGCCTAACACCATATTCCCAATATGCCTCAATGGGCGTGTAACGGGTTCTTTTACCTTTATACCTCTACACCTAACGGTAGAAGGGGAACGACTAAGTAAGCTATTAGACCGCTGGCAGCTGGTTTGTGATCAGCACTAAATTAGGAAGAAAACAAACATTTAACCGCACTATCAATATCCTATCCTATCACGCGTAAGGTTATGATCTCTTATCCTCTCCGTCATCTAATTAAATTAAAAGGCACACGTGTCCTAACCTATCTTATCGCGCTTCGCTCAACTGGTACGGGTTGGGTTTTAGGTATGCGCCTTCCCCCTCCCGCCCGGTAAAACACTCAGCGCACAATAGCAGTGTTAATTTAATTATGACTACTTTACAAATATCGCTTGTCATTACTAGCTATTTGTTTCGCCACATGATGTTACCCTAGTCACTTATATAATTACACATAATGAATTAGAAGTGAATTGTATTCTGTCAATTGTCAGTCGCCTAGTGTATTTATTAGTCAATTAAAACATCTCTTTCTGGGTGACAGCGTGTGATTAAATCTACATTACAACTGGAAAAAATTAGCTACGCGTTATTTAATACGCTAGTCTCAGCACCTAGAAAATCCCAGTGAATTATAATGATAAACTTAACACATTGAATCACTTAAATGCTAATTTCTATTACCACAATCAGAAATGAACCAATCTCCATGGAATGCTATATCACACTTTCACAATGGCTCTAGAATAACGAGCTAGATTTTCCAAAATTTCTCAGCTACTAGATAACTGACTTTGAGAGGACGGAGTATTTATACAGAAATAGTGTTATTTCACAACAGGGTGCGATAATCCACGCCTTCGGCCATATCAGGGAAAATCAACGAGTTCGACTCCCGAGGTAAAGGATTTTCCAGTTCGCTCACTCGCGTTTGCCGACGAACATCATAAAGACATGCGTGCGGACGGGCTTTCTTAGATTCTCTCCCCCTGGCCGTAGATCAAATACTTCAAAGGTACGGGAATAATATTATCGCCCTTGATTCGTTTCCAACAAACAAACCGTTATATTTCTACGCGCGTCTGACTAATTGCCGATAATTGGCAAATCCGCTAGAGTGAGAACTCGGGCATGCAAATGTGGTTCGCTTCCGTGTTATCTGGCATGTTGTGAAATTACGTAAACACTAGGTTGCACAAGAAAAACAGGAAAAATAGGCGTGGCTACAAATTATGAGTCAGACAAACAACGAAATTTCGTGGTTTTTGCAGCGCAAAACATAAACGCTAATTGGGGAAACAAGATAGTCGGATTTCTGAGGATATATTTACATTTCCACGTCACACCAATGACGGTTCTGCTCCTTCTGATGAGTTGGTTCTTTTTACACTGTTTCACAATCGTAGCTGGTCAAGGTTGTCGGGAGTAGCTCGTTTCCCAGAAATGTCAGGGAAAGTCTACAAAAATGGTCCCTCGTCTTAAAGCTTAGGCCACTGTTCCCTTCTTGTTCCAGAGATAGTACTTTCTACTGGCACCACCAATAACTATGGTAAAGAATAGAAACGAAACACTCTCTTGAGTATTGCGTTTTCCAACCCATGGTTATGGGTCCCTTTCTTCCCATTCCACCATCCCATTTAACTCAGAATTTACCCTCGATGAGAATTAAATTTAATATCTCGGGATAAAAGTTTTTTTACATTTAATAGAATAGCTTTAGCTTTACATTACATTTAAATGAAAAGGTTGAGAAAACAGATAGAATATGTTTACATTTACATTTAAACTGTTTCATAAGTGTTCACAATATTTTTTTTTTTTTTTTTTTTTTTTCGTACGCCCGCTAATACTCGAGGCGAAATCTCAGGTTATTATTTATGTCTAACCTGACATTGATTTTACGTGAGTATCCCTTTATTTCTTGTACAGAGACAGGTGTCCCTCGCCATTCAGGCAAATACTCGCCGATTTCGGAGGTACCCATTGCAGCTGGGTCGGCTCAGGAGCCACCAGTCCCTGATCGACGACACTCCTTCAAATGTTCTCGCCAGGTCTCGAGTTAATCCAGTCCAAATCCCGGTCGACGAAAAATCCTCAAATGCCGTCGCCCGGGTTTGATCCTGTATCACCCGGTCGCCAGAGCGGTGTTGTAACCACTACGCTAGCGCGGCTCCCTGTTCACAATATAAATTGAATATGTTTTCATTTATGTTTACACTGATTGAAAAGTTTGAAACTTTCATTAATTTTAAAATGAATATTTTCACATAGACATTTACACTGGTTTGAAATTGTAAGAATTATACTTAGAATGTACATCATTTCTCTCACCTTTCCCTCCCTGCTCCATATGGAACCTGGGTCTACTTTATGCTGTTTTAGTTCGCTTTACAAAACTAGCAATAAAGCAATCACCAGCCCCTGGCAGTGGTGGTTCATGAAATCATCATTCTATATGCTGAGGTTGCCAGCCTCAAATGACTTAGATATTCCTAGCACTTTTCACACATTAAAATTTGCATGGTAATATATACATATATGTTAGTTCACATGTTAGTAATGAAATATAGAATGTAAAATCACTACTTACGCCATTCTTGGCTTACAGACTTTTTGCTCAGATGAATAAGTTAAGGCACTAGGTTAGGCCTCTTACACGTGTACTTGGGATCGTTAATTTAGTACTAAAACTCCCTCTTTGACTTTGTGTTTTCAGTTTCCTCAGAGTCCGATTCCTTATAAAAATGGATTTGTTGGGCTGTATTAAGTCTTACAAGGTGTTCCAATAAAAGTCCGGTCTGATAAATGGAAATCCTGATTTTTCTTCTGGCAAATCTGGTTGTTCTAGGCAAGCGATTCCTAAGAGTAAATTTTCACAGTGAAGTAGGCTTGAACAAAAGCCAGGTTATATTCACTGTTTTCCCACGCATTTGTTATGCGCGCCTCAAAAGATGAGCCAATCTGATTTGAATATTTTGCATGACTCATCTAGTGCAAAATTTCAAACATTACTTTTCTGAAAATGGGCTATAAACGTCCGATTGCCTGACAGACACATCGGTAACCTCACACGACAATGTGTGTAAGATGTAATACTTATTACTTTCGCTAAAATAATGTCTTATCTGTTGCTTGAGCACACACAGAATCCACCTCTTTACAACCTTGACGGAGAAGTACCCGTGCCTCATCAGTGATTTGGCAGATTGCGCTGAGCGATATACCTGTTAATCTGTGTACAGATATCGGCTGCGCCTGCGATTAACCAACTTGGTTGTCGATAATGCTCTCTCAGCCGCTCCTTCAAATGTTTAGTATTATCATCCACAAGAAGTGTCAGATAAACAGACAAGACATAATATACTGAAACTTAGCAGATAAAGAAAGTGTGACAAATAGAAAGTGCGCAATAACATCAGTACCGCAAATGTAACTGATTACTGCCGTAGTGAAACAGAGATTAGACAGACGAAGGGGTCGCTCCAATTCATTCTGTGACAGGTTAGGTACATAAAAGCCCAAAAAGCACTCAACCCCCCCCCCCCCCCCTCCCCGCTCCCTGTAGTTCCTAGGACGTATCTGAGGAGACAACGGAAGAAAAGGACTACGTAACTCTCCTGAATCTTGAAAGAAGCGACTAATACAAGATAAACATGTGGGTTGACAATCGTAGCATGTAAAATACATTGATGTAGAATCTAGCACTGAAATAAGCACACAAATGCTTTGATATAATCTTTATCAAGGGGACTAGCTACAGTTTTGCCTCCATTCTCCACAGGGAGTGAAAAAAGGAAGTTCTGACAGTGATGATAACTTCAAAAGAGTAGAGAGAGGGTGGAAAACATGAGAGGCTGATTTGAGCTTTGTCTTCTACTTTCTCGTTTTACTGTTCTGTGGTCCATTGGTTTCTATCTAATCCTCCCTATCCTTTGCAGTCTGCTCAAGTCTCATCAAAAGCTTTCTGGTCCTTCTGATAGCCGTTTTCTTATCATAAAAGCCGTTTTCTTGTCCTTCTGAAAGTAGTTTTTTTGTCCTTCTGAAAGCAGTTTTCTTGTCCTTATGAAAGCCGTTTTCTTGTACTTCTGAAAGTAGTTTTCTTGTCCTTCTGAAAGCAGTTTTCTTGTCCTTATGAAAGCAGTTTTCTTGTCCTTATGAAAGCCGTTGTCTTGTCCTTCTGAAAGCCGTTTTCTTGTCCTTTTGAAAGCCGTTTTCTTGTTCTTATGAAAGCCGTTTTCTTGTCTTTCTGAAAGTAGTTTTCTTGTTTTTATGAAAGCCGTTTTCATGTCTTTCTGAAAGTAGTTTTCTTGTTCTTATGAAAGCCGTTTTCTTGTCTTTATTATTGTGTTTTGAGATCTTTCTCTTCGGTTTTACTTCATGAATTCTAGAGTAAGGATTGCCTTGTCATGCCAGCTGATGACTCTCCTAAAGTCATTGTATAAATAAATAAATAAGTGTATATATATGTGCCAAACATATGAGGAACAAAGAAAGAACATGTGACAGTCCCCACTGTGATTCCTGGACGTGCGCTATGAAAATATCTCGCAACACGGCATAGTAAAGGAAAGCCACTCTTGATCACCGGCCGAACACCAACGCTAGAACTGAATTTTACCTACATAAATATTTAAATATATTATTCTGAATACGTAGTGGAAGTCGCTGTGACCATCTTAAATACGTCTTCTTACAAGAATTTTTCTTTATTAGAAGTTTACTCAAACGTGGAAGAATCAGAAATAGAGCATGGTACGAGTAATTATTTTAATTACATTTATATACAACTGTGTCACTTGTTAATTAGAATGTCTGCATCTTTTCTAATTGTCTAAAGCAATTTAATGAAAGCATAGGGAATACATTCATGGTATTTTCTATCACCATAGTTGCAAGTCAAAACATTTCAAAAGTCTCAATGTTCTGACTGACTAATCTCAAATCTTGTCCTGATCCAGAGTAGAGCATGATTACTACAAAATCTGCATCACAAGAGACACTATTCCTTGGGTTCTTCTATGAAATAGTCATATAAGCAACGCAGTGTAAACTGTTTTAAACTGCTGGACTCTTACGCAGATGGTTATTTTATTGTTAAACAGAATTGACATCATTGCGCTCCGGGCAAACCAATAGGTGCTCAGTCTCCATCATATGTCGAAGAGTGTGAATGCTTCCTGTTCCTGTAGCTCGCTAGTTATATACACGACGGATGCATCCTCTCATACGCAGATGGTCACTTTGAGCATCACATTTCGTGTTCCGGCGACGCATTTTTGTACTTTCTTTTTAGCGATTCATACACAGTTTTATAAGCAGTAAGAGAACCAATGTGGCAAAAGTAAACATCTGTAAGAGTAACCTACTCCCGAACCAGGGGTTTTGCAAGATTCATCTGACGTGAACCACGCGCTCTGGTTTCCGTCTGATATTTCCAGACGGAATTTTCTCTCAAGTCAGTGGGATCATTTGTTTATGAAATCATCGTTTACACTCTTCTGATGAATTTAACATTGACGTCTGCCACCCGAACCTCGTGTGTAAAGCCACGTTATACTATGACATAAAGGCAGAACTACGATTTACGCTAGTCCTAAATTGAGTTTTAGGACAAAATAGTTATCTCGTCTTATCCCAAAGCTCTAGTTAAGAGAAATCTTAACTTAACTGGAGTTTTTTTGTTAGTTTGTTTGTTCGTTTTTTTAATTTTAATTTTAATTTTTTTTTTTGTCTACAGAGATAAATCAGAAGATTGGACTTCAGCAATTGCTCGAGTAAATAGTAAATCGACTTAAGCGAGTTCAAGTTAAATGATCTGCATATTGTCACGTAGGGAAACAGAGATGGAGAAGGGTCGCATTATTCTGTCACACATATATGTATATATAGATGGTTTCTGTAGGAATTAATTTGTAAAATCCTGAGGTTGCTAGCTCAATGTACAACCTCCTATTAGTTGTCTTTTACTACATGCTTGGGATAGTAGTTGCCTTATTCCTTCTTTATCTTCTCAGACCCTCCCACCTACCCCAGGGGAACTACACAGGTAAACAGTTGTGTACTACTACCCATAACTAGACTGCCTTGATCCAGAAACTAGGACACTTGACCTATTTTATGATAAAAGAAAACTTTGCCAGGAAAATCCAGTGTTAGTATTCCTTTCGTTTGTACAAATTCTCGACACTATTACACAAATTTCAACTGACAGGCTACAATGAAAGGAACTGAAATGATACCAAGTCAGGACAACTGCCTCTAGGGCTGTAGTAAATTATCTACTGCAGTGGCTGTAGTAAATTATCTACTGCAGTGGCGTCTCCAATTCTTTTTGGCTGGTGGGGGTATTTATAAATAATTGTGTATTAGCATGTATTCATACGCACGCAGGAGCATAATAGCATGTAACGCAATCAAGGTTTAAGAATAATTAATATGTTGATTTATTTCAATAAGCGAATATTTTAAAAGATTAATAAGAAATACTGCGGTATTAAAGGAATGAACTAACAAAGTAAATAAATTAAAGAAAATGCATTTTTTGGGGACGCCCATGAAAATATTAATAACACCCTTATCCAGATATAACTGACTACGGGAATATTGCTCCATTGAGTTGATTGCCTCTCAACTGCTTTTTCCCCCTTGCGTTCCTTTTGATATGTTCTTCTCTCTTTTGCTTGTTGTTAGAGCTTCTTAACGTCCAATCTGAGGTGGTGCAGTAGGGAGTATCTCCATTGGTGCTATCGCCAGCTTCGGCCTTCCAGGTTTCATAATTTATGCCCAGGGCCTTCATGTCTCTCTCACACTTATCTTGCGGTTGCCCGGCTGCTCTTTTGCCATCTGCCGGGTGTCCGTAGAAAATGTCTTTGGGAATGCTGCCATCTTCATTGTGGCAAACATGGCCAAGCTAGCATAGTCTGCATTGTCTAAGCAGTGCATACTTGCTTTGAAGGCCAGCACGTGACAGCACCTTGACATTTGTCACTTTCCTCTTCAACGAAATACAAAAGATGTGGCGTAGACACCGTAGATGGAAGATATTAAGCCTTTTTTCTTGCTTAGCATAGATTGTCCATGTCTCGCTGCCATTCAGAAGTGTGCTTGTGACGCAGACATGATATACTACAGCTTTGGTCTTCGTTCTGAGGAGAAAAATTAGAAGTTCAGTAATAAGGATCTGCTAAGTAATTCTCAAGAACATTGATTCCTTCTCACTAAATAAAACTATTGCACTGCAATCATATAAAACGTTTAGCAACTTAATTTCTGTAGGTCCATGGGCTCTTGTGGGACACAAAGAAAAAAGAATAGATCTCCTGATCCTTCGGGCGTTTCTATGTTTTTGTTGAAGACTTGAGGAATTACTGAATAATGATAACTGATCATCTTCTTGTATTCTATGCAACAGAATTTATGAAACATTTATTTTCTGTTTCTTAGTGCACTTGATAACACTAATAAAAGAAGTCGATAAGACCTGTTTTTTTTCCTTTAGTTATTTTACATCTATTAGGTGATAACAGAATGTAAGCTGTTGTTTAGATGGAACATCACCTTTTAATAAAATGTGTTTTGATAAGTTTAATCATCTATTGTAAGCTCACAAGAAAGTTGGTCACTACAACAGCTGCGTTTAAAACAAAAACCTCTTTGGTCTAGTTATTCGCGATACACATTAATTTAATCAGCACATCACTATTCACAATCGAGGCCTGCCTCTTCAATTACTAAACACATTCTACGTTCGCTACTCATTACTTCCCCTACATTAAAACCCTTACTTTAATGAAATTATGTCCACTTTAGTGAACATTATTTTAGTTATAATAAAAATTCGACTGGGTCAATGCTGATCAAAACTTGAAAGATTAATATGTACCAAGAAAGTGAGTGCATCTAAAATTTGAGCAATATACAATGAGTGGAGCATAGAGATTTTGGCAGCCAAAGATTTGAAACGCAGCAAATGTTAAATACGATTTTGATCTTAAATTAAAGTGGTTAAAAAATAATTAAGGTCGTACAAGAAGGTATAAAACTTGAGACAGTCGAGGACTGATATAAATGTGCTACATAATGAATAGAGACATTACTCTCTTAATCATTAATGCCCTCATTGACCGTTTTAAAGTGTGTGGGTTATCTTTGCTATGACCATAAAGGTTGACGTCTTGCTGCAGGAGATGGGGATTTCCCCACATCGTACGCCAGTGTGACCTTCCTAGGCCCGGCTGAACTAGTACACGGCCTTGACAGATAAGACACCAGATACGAGTTCTATGACGTAAATGACATAGAATCCACTCCTACATTTCACGTCTGCTAAATTTGGCCTGGGTATAAAATATATAATTTGCAGACGTGCGACTGTGATAGAAAGAGCCGAAGAATTGCCATATGCTTTACTCGATGACATACATACATACATACACAACTTATACTCATACATGCATATTTATTATGCCTACGTGTTTAAACACATAGCTAGATTATCTTCAGCATCATCATGATTATTATCATTTTCCTTTGCGTTCCTTAAAGAGTGTGGAGCCACCTCTGAAGCTGGTCCTCGTGCAGGAAACCCGCAACAAGTATTCGCATACTCTAGCAACAATGGTTTCTGTAGCAATTTGTTTCACATGACGACAAAACATAAATGATTGAAAGGAAGAAACCAGTAGTAAGTATGTCCGATTTCGCCCAAATGTCTATCAATTCGGAAGCCACCTAAGTCGCCTACATCCAAACGGCTTCATGTAGTTCCCGATGGTCTCTGAAGCGACATAGTAATAATGTGACTACTGCATCCTCAGGATGTGCAAGTGGGCTGGTAAACACATCATACAAAACTGATTGACACAGAAACCACTTCTGCAAGATCATGTGCGTGCTATAGTTGACCGTCCATGCTCCGTAAGGAGCATAAAGGAAAATGGTGCAGATCGCATTGTGTCTGATGAGCTTCCAGACACTCAAGCCGAGCCAAGACTTTTTAAGATCGTCACTCGCTACATGATGCACGGTCCTTGCGGTACTGCAAACACTGGAGCACCATGCATGGAGAACAATGCGTGCAAGAAAAAGTTTCCTGAAGACTTTCAAATCGAAACACAAGTCAATGTTAATGGATATCCCTTATACCGTCGACGTCCAGGAGTTACAGCGGTTGTGAGAGGAGTTGAATTGGATAATCGCTCTGTGGTCCCTTACAACAAATACTTGCTCTTAAAATATAACTGCCATATAAATGTTGAGATTTGTTCGTCAGTGAAGGCGGTTAAATATATTTATAAGTATATTTACAAAGGATATGACTGTGCAAATGTCGAGATAATGGAGGGGGAACAACGAGTTGCACACGATGAGATTACCAACTACATTGATGCTCGATATGTAAGTGCATGTGAAGCAATGTGGCGCTTACTGGAATTTCCGATGCACGACAAATCTCATGCGGTCATAAGATTGCCTGTTCATCTTCCACAACAACAGAGAATAACATTTGAAGAGGGACGTGAGGAAGAAGCTTTAGCAGCAGCAAGATCAAGCATCACCAAACTTACAGCTTGGTTTGCATTAAATTCTGCAAATCCAGATTCTCGAAAATTCCTCTACACTGAAATTCCAATTCATTACGTCTTCAAAAGTGGACATTGGAATCGAAGACAACGTGGAGCCAATAAAGTGATAGCAAGAATGTACACTGTTGCCGCGAATGATCAAGACATATTTAACTTGCGTTTGCTTCTTTTGCATTTTGCGGGTGATTCCTTTTTTGATGATCTGCGTACAGTTGATGGAGTTACTTATGTAACCTTCAAGGAAGCAGCAATCTATCGACATTTATTGTCCTCTGATGAAAAATGGGTTAAGTGTTTAGACGAAGCTGTGATTTTTCAAATGTGTGGCGTTGGCTATTGCACGCCACATGTCAGAAAATAACCAAGAGTTTGGTGCTGGTAAGCTCGGCACGATAAAGAATTGTCACTATGCGTACTTCACACATGACGTAAACATGTTTGGGATAGTAACAGAACATAAATATGGAACAAACAAATGAAACAGGATCATATCTTACTTATGTGGAATAATGGAATGTGGAATTTGATGAAATTAATCTGCTTTTGCAATGCCTTGTCGAGATATGTAGTCTACGTTGAAATAAATGTCGGAATGTCGATGGAGTTTCCAAGTCGATATATTTATCGTTGAGTTGGAACGTTGGAAATACTGTTGCTGAGTTCTTGTGGTGGTTGTTATGAACCTTGTGAACAATATAAATTAATCCTAGACATAATCGAGAAAATGAGCATAATATGGAATTTAACAATATAAACCATGACCCCACAGATATGGGAGGCTGCGTCCGTTGGATATGAAGTAATTGTTTGAAGATGAATACAAGGCTGTACTTTGGAAAGTACTCGAGATAACAAATTTCTGGAATCACCAGAAATCGCAGTTTTTCCTGCGAGGTCATGCCAAGACCTTGGACTGCTTTTTTGAAGACGTTGATGCCAATACAACATACACAACATAGTCGATAGAATTCGCTTATCATGAATCTGACTGCCTAAAGATATTTCCAGATTATCGTCACTATAGAATGCTGTCGCAGGGAGTTTTTAATGAATTTCATCGCTTCGACGCCCTTACACTTTGAATCGATGTCAGGGACCGTTATAGCAAGTCATCTTAACGAACACTTGCGTCTTGAAGTGAACTTACCAGTGGACGTTTGCTATATTAATAATAACTATCTTGCCATGGATTATGAGGATCGTTACGGTCTCCAAAATATTTCTTTACAAGACTTACGTCACATCAAGTTTCTGATGTCGGACAAATCGTTCTTTTTCCGCAACGTGCACGGGGAATGATTACATCGTTAACGTACATCATCAAACAGATTGGCTGACCACGGCGATTTTCGTCATCAGGATCGTGTAACGTTCTTGAACTGAACTATCTTCTGTTTAGTTTAATTGTGAATTTGACGAGAAAAATCGACGTGCATCTCAGTTACTCCCACAACTCTCAGCACGCCGGGTGTCACTCTGGTATCACGTTTCATCTCGTTAGCGTTCTATGCGAATATGTCAACAAGAATTTTATATAGATGAGAATTTATGAGTTAACATGTGAGGGAGGAAGTTATTAACAGGGCGCATGGAGAGAGGTGAGTGTTGCTGAGACTCACATGGGTTGTGAGTGTGCGGAGAGGATAGAGAGAGGTGTGCTGTCTGAGAGCTAGCGAGATGATAGATGAGACAGATCGTCGATGAGAGTGAAGCAGCGTGAGAGTGGGGGGGTGGGTTGAGGAGGGGGAGTGTGTTTCTCTCTCGTAAGTGGGGTGTACTAGGAATAAAGAATAGACATTGAGTATTAAGTGATTAGAGGTTCACACAGAGTGGGAAAGCAGATGGTTAGCGAGAGTGTGTTAGGAAAAGTATGGATGGATTGGGGTAGTGGGGGGAGAGGATCTTGAGTGGTTTTGGGATGGTGTTTTATAAGATATCGGATGAGGAGTTCGAATATAGTGCGTTGTGGGAGATCTTGTGGAGGGGGTGGGAAGATGTGGAGTGGTGGGATATAGTTGATTATTGTGTGTCGCTGACACTGCAGACGCTGTGCTGTGGGAAAAGGTGTTAGGGCGTGGGTCTGTAGGAAGGATTAGAGTAGTTTATTAATTTAACAACATGAGTCACTATGAGTAACTTAGGAGGGTGAAGTGTGACGATTGGAAAGGATAATGGAGAGATGTATTTATTTCTGGTAATTGTGACGTGGTGATGAGGTGGATGGTGACTATAGAGTAGGAGCAGGATGCTCAGAGTGGTAGTGTGTGAGAGAGAGTGGTATAAGGGTAGAGGCGTGGGTATAGGATTGATGTCTAGACTGGCGAAACACAACGTGACCGATGATGTGCATTCTCAACAAGCGCACAGTATATGGACACACGCACACATAACAATAGGGGGAAGGATAAGCCATTATAATAAAAACTTTGGTGGATGATATATGGAAATGTAGGTGTAGAGTGTGTGATGGGGAGGGAGGTGTATGTGCGAAGGTGGTTTGGAACTACACTGTTGGAGCGATAGAATGGGCTATCAGTGAGTTTAGGATCTGTAATGCGTTGGTCTAGTGGTCGTATGGGGGAATAATGGGAATGTTATTATGAACATATAGACTACAAACTGTATTCCTTACGATAAACAACAATGAGAGACCCATACGACGCACAGTGGAGTGGACAATCACTTCTCTGTATGGACACTAGTATGTATTAGATATAGCGATCTTCTCACAAGTACGAGCATCACCTCTATGTTAGAGAAGGAGAAGGTGTGTATGAGAACATTTAGGTTATTAGTGGAATAAGATCTCTGGTGTAAGGAGTTAGATATATCTTACATTTATAGTGATAGGTCTATATGGATCTCAGTTATTCGTTTTATTAGGAGTTGGGAAGAAGACATTGATATGGTATTAGCTGACATGAGTATATTGATCTATGAAGAACACGCACTGAATTAGAATGCGAAGAGAGAAGACAGGCGCAGAGCGTGTACGGGGCGAAGGAAAGCGGAAGTATGACGAGAGGCGGAAGTGGGGGGCCGTCTATTGCTAAGAGTACTAGGGAATGGGGTATGTGGTCAATGGAACATTGAATCTACGTGAGTAATGGTAGAAGAATAGAAGTACTTAGTCTATATGAGAAATCAATTTAACTCGATTTGTAATATTGCGGATAAGGGTTAATGTTTCTTACATTGAGTTTGAATTGTGTCTTATAAGGTAGTTCTGGTTTTAAAAATGTGGAATTAAAGAGTTAGTTTTTAGAAGTGATTTAATTTATTGTATATTTCTAATGTTAGAATTATTAATAAGTTTATGAAATTAGTATAATACCCACGTGTTTATTAGGATTATTAGATTTTATTTATTTTAGGTGATGTTGTGGGTGAGGCTAACACATAAGTCACACACATTATTATTTTTGTGTTTTTTAGGCTTATATACAATAGATGGGGATGTACATGGGGATATACATTGATTATAGTAGTAGGACGCTTTTCTGGCGAGCGCGGGTCTCTCCTAATATTTTTTTACGATTACTTTTTTTATGTTTTCTTTCACTACCCCTTGAACTTACATATATTTTTCTCTAAATAACGAAACTTACTGCTCCCCACCGCCTTCACTCCCCCCAGTAATACAATCCCCAACCCTCCTATGTGGGATTGAAAGTGCTAATGGGCTAAATTGTGTCTATGAGTATGGTGTTATTAATATGTTATTTATGAGATATTTTCGTGAAGGGGGACTTGTAGAGTGATTTTTTAGATTGTTTGTTTGGGTTTATGTTTGTTAATGGTGAGATGTGGTTACTTCGATCGACCGATTATGGTTTCTATAAGATAATTTAGGGTGAGTCGTGACATGTTGTGGGTTTGATTTGTATGGTAAATAATTATATGGAGGATTACACACGAATGCAGTGCTGTTAGATATTTACGATCTATGAATGAGCATTAATATGTGAATTTCTATTTGTCTTTTCTTGAAGTGAGTACAAACAAGCGTAAAAATTAACTGTCGTATATTTACCATACTTTAGTTCAAGTAAGTGTTCTTACTTGCGCTATCATGAGACTTCCAGCAGTGGAGATGGCTCTTCCTTCTACATATGGCTGCGTATTTTTTATTCATGCTAAAGTACGTTTCTATGTGATATTGTATTGCAGTCAAGTGCCAGTACATTGGCGTATTGGAAAACAGTCTTTGCGTAATTTAATTATCATGTAGCAGAATTATTATGACTCTTTTTTAACACTGAGCTACACCTCTCTCTCATTTTTCCTTTATTTGTTTCCTAAGCCTTCTCTCTACTACTGTCTTTTTCGGTCTTTTGTCTAAGTGGCGTCCTACATAGCCCCATTCCTCCGCATGCAATTCACACATCAGGTCAGGCTCTATTTCTATTACTCTTGCCTTGAGATGTACATATTATTAATAATTTTTGCCAAAAAATAACAAAACAATAAAAACCAAATAATTACAAATACAATCCCACCCCAATTACTAGTATATTAAACGTAAGTATCCGCGTAAAAACCCATAAAATACGAAACAAACCCAACTAACCATAAAAATTCTACCATATCACATTAAACGACTACCAGTACCTATTACCTATCCTATTATTACTCACCACACCCCCATCAAACACAAAACTCCCCTAATAATATAAAAAAACAGACCCAGTTTGATTTTAACAAACTTAGAACACCAGTATATACTTCCAATCCAACACGGCTACAAGTGGGAAACATTCTCGCTACATCATAATCAATTAAAATACATTCAACATCAACCAAACTCAAATCACCCAAAACAACAATATCAGAAATTTAATCCAACACCAATTCTGTTAAACATCTCGCTTAATGCCTTTCAATGCGGCTGATCAACCTGTATCTAACGAGGCATACATAAATAACCGCACTCCATATACAAATAATCCCCTAATAATCCCATTAAATATAATACAATACAACCTAGACCACGCCAATTTTCTTTATTCAAATTAATACCGGCAACGATAATGACATCCTGCCAACCCAGCCTAATGTAATACACTATCTTCTTGAACTTTTTTTTTGCTGTTCTTCAAAGAAGAGAAGAAAAGACAATAGCACTGACTTGACATTTGAGGTGAAGATTGAATTCAGAGTATTTGAAGCACAGTTTTTTTGTTTAACTTTGTATATATTTCCCAAGGCCATGAAAGCCCTTCTTGCCTGTTGTATTCTTAATGTGAAATCGCTGTTGAAACTTTAAGCAACAAAGTCAAAAACATCATCATCATCATCAGCTGCCATCTCCACAACGAAGGTTTGCTGTTATGGATCTCCAACGTCTTATGTCTCTTGAAAAACGAGTGAAGTGCACTTTGATAGATCTTTTGTCCATCTCGAAAAGAGTAGAAGAACAGAGACTTACAGTGATGTCGTCAACAGGAAACGTTTGCCTTCGGAGACTCTTCGTCTTGGCATGGTTTCTGCTGCATTTAAATTTCAGATCTGCAAAAATTTATTTACCGAGAGATGAGACCGCAATTTGAAAAGTTTATATATGAATTGACGATAACTCACCAGAAGCTGTTAACAATATTTATCAGACTCACTATCATCACTTAAGCTTCTAGTACACAGCGTAGGAATCTTATGCTACGGCCAGAATATAAGGTCTAAGATTCTACAATAATTTAAAAAATTACCCACCTCTTTGCACCACTGCATGACGACATATCGCGCGTTTCTTCTAATATTCAGAGATTTTGAATCACGAACAGTGTTGCTGCTTTTAAGATTACCCTTCTAAATGATTCTTGCGCACAAAGCTACAGTCAACGCATCCACCGCAGCCACCTGAGACTACAAAAGGCCTGACCACATACTTTCTATGCGTTGCAGTGGTCTTTCCCCTCACACGGGTGAGGACTTTACATACAAATCTCTCTCTACTCTTAGACGCTTGACAAACGATGCACCAAAAAGACAGGCGTGACTATAGCAATACCATAAATCGGTATTTCCATTTGCAAATACTTTGCGCCTCGCGGTACGAAGCACAAACACTGATTCATCTGAGTTCCAAACTAATTTAAATCTATCTCTGAATCCGTCAAGGTAAATATTTTCGAAGACTCGCGTGTCCCCTCGGTGCGTCCAGATCTGTCCTTAATTAGATAGGACTCGAACAGTCAAAATATTACTAAATCTTCGAGGGTTATATGTGATCTCTTCTTAAGAGACAAAATTCGTATCTCTTCTGTAAACTCAGAATTGTTTCATTCCTGATCAAGAAAGGAAGCCTTCAAGTGTAGAGGAATTGGTAAAAGATGGAAAAATTAAGGTCGCACAGATCAACTGTCTTTATTCAAAATCGTCTTGGAACCCAAATACTGCGTGTGCTTTTTAAGCAAGAGCAGAGGGTCTGGATAACTTATTGCCATGGGGACCGGCGGTGCCAGCTGTTACTCATGAAGATCACGAACGAACAGAGCATAACCGCGTTAGCGTATTAACAATTAGGGAAGACTATTCGCTCTCGCCCCATTCAACGGGGCGGAGAGGAGGATAGGATAGAGGGAGATGACAATTTCCATCATATCGCTGGAGGGACAAGAGGCGCTCTCACGGGTAGGGAGAGAGCTGAAAACTTTAACCACTACAATAAAAATGCGTGGCACAGAAATAAACAAGATGCATATCATAGGTACACTAATAATCATCATTTCTCGCCACTATCGGGTAATGATTCTTCTCTCACCCACAGACACTAAGGGTAAGGGGGGGACCGAACTCTTTGTTTTCTGACCGTTCCAGTGGATCGGAGTAGGATTCATATTTTTTCTAGAAGCCGAGTTAAGCTAGAGTAACTAATCACAAGCTCATGCTTGTCAAATTAATGTTAGTAAGGGTAATAATGACAATAATGAGAATAATAATCATGCCAATGCATGTAATGTTGATCTTGAAAATAGTAGTAATTGCCCAGAATGTTTTGTATGATGGTGCTATTTTCAACCTCGGGTATCTACTCCACGATCCTGAGATGTGGACATGTGCCTCTACCGCCAGTTCACTGTCCCAGTCTTTTAGCTTTTTTGCCAGGGACTGGGGGCTGAACTCTCTCGTCATCCATAAAGGTTTTTTATTTGACAGACCTGTCTCATTATTACGGGACAGAGGATGCACAACAATTGGACTAAGGAAGGCATTAATTCCTCCTTCTTGTTTGACGGGGAACTGTTGAATGTTATCAACTGGCAGATGTGGAAATAGACACTCCTTTCTTTTCTGGAAAAGTTCGACTGTGTAGTCTCGATCGACCGTGTTGTGATTTGACTGTGGGTAACATAAAGAGTGTTAAAGAATGTTCTGCACATGCTATTCTTACTTGGGAGATAGAACATCCTTCCTTGGCTAACGCTATTACAACCAGAGCACAACAGGCTGCAGAAAGAAATGAATTAAATTCTTCTCTTCACACACAACACATTACAACTTGTCATTACATTGACAAAGAAATATTTATTTCTCAACAACAACAAGATCCTTCTTTGGGACATTTATTCCCATTCGCTAATGCTAGAACTATTAAACATTCTAAAAATTCAAGACATTGGTTTCAATTTCAGGATACTATTATGATACGATGTTTTGATGATTATTCTTCCATTCTCAGACAAGTTATGGTGCCTACGTCATTTCGTGAACTAGTTCTATCAATTGCGCATGACGTACCATTTGCTGGACATATGGGAATTTCCCGTACGGCTTATAGATTACTAACACACTTTTAATGGCCTGGTGTTAATAAAGACATTTCAACTTATTGTAAATCCTGCACTGAATGTCAAAGTGTTGCACGCAAGGGTGCGCATCAGTTAGCACCTTTACAGGTCACAGATATCGCTGTACGCCCTTTTCTCAAGATGGCTATCGATATCATCGGACCACTGTCTGTGAGGTCTACCAGAGGTTTTCAATATATACTAACATGTATTGACCTCTGCAGAAGATGGCCAGAAGCCATCCCTTTAAAAAACATTACCACTGTATCGATAATAGATGCGTTACTGTCTATATTCTTACGCATCGGATTCCCGGAGGAAATCCTTTCTGATCATGGATCTCAGTTCGTGTCAAGTATGATGTCGATGTTTTCAACACACTTCGTATCCTCCATTCTCTTAGTGCTAGATTTCACCCTAGTTCTAACGGTGTCGTGGAACGCTGGAATAGTACGTTAAAACAATTGTTAGGTAAGGTAACTACGTCGTATCCTCATGAATGGGATCGTTTCATTCCGACTGTACTGTTTGTGTACAGAGAGGTCCCTAATCAACAAACAGGATTTTCACCTTTCCAGTTGGTATTTGGGGCTAACCCAAGAGGACCAATGTCTCTCTTACATGATTTATTGCTGGAGTCTGAGGTGGACATTAATGGGAAATCTAGTTATCAATACGTTACAGACTTACGCCAACATCTTGTTGATGCATGTCAGGTGGCAACTGAAGCATCCGAGTTGGCAAAATATAAAACCAGATCTCGTATTAATCGGGACAGACGACTAACGTCTTTCTCAATTAATGACGATGTTTTTGTTCTCTTGCCACTCAAGACTGATCACTTGCACGTTAACATGCTCCTACCATACATCACACGTCCTCCTCAGTAAAAATTCATTTGCGATGCTATCACAAACGAACCTACTGTCGTGAAAAGAGTGTGTGTAACCCCACTACTTTGTTAAATCATTATGTCGGGATACAAATTTGCCCCAGCCAATCAACGGACAGTTGCTGAGCCGGAATAAATTACAAAAGTTACGAAAGGAAAAAACTTAAGCCCTGTTTTTTTCGGATGTGGGTCGAGCAAGATGGCGAAAAAAAAAACAGAATAAAATTAGGCTGTACCACGCTTGGGACTAAACTGCAGGAAACCAATCAGCTTGCCCCGCCAGGAACCAACCAAAAGCTTTGCTTAAGCATTCATCTACCTATATAATCGGCCGAGATTTTATGCAAAAGCACGCAACCCGACACGAAGCCAGAGAGACGACCGACTGAATAAGAGGAGCTGTCAACTTTGATTTATAGCTTACCTGGAGTGCATTGACCTGCAGCCTGCTTCACTAAGTCGAGTCAAAACCTGGCCGGTTTAAAAAATCTTAGAGGGTAAATATAATTCACTATAAACTGGTAGGAAAATAGGTACAGCAGGTCTATAATGTTGGTATTTGTTGTGTGTCATTTATAATACCTACACCTGTATATATTTAATATAATTTGGTTCACTATAAATGTATCAGGTTACTGATTGTATCTTGGGGCATTAGGTATAAGGATTGTATTTCCTGATATGGATTGATGAAGACGAAGACTAATAGGACTCATACTTCAACCTATTGTCTCCTATAACTTCAATCTATTATCTCAAACCAACTGAAATATAACCAAAACAGTCCTTGTTAGGACTCAATCTATTGTCTCCTATAACTCAATCTATTGTCTCCTATAACTTCAGTCTATTATCTCAGATAAAACCAACTGAAATATAACCAAAACAGTCCTTGTTAGGACTCAACCTATTGTCTCCTATAAATCAACTATTATTCAATCTATTATCTCAGACCAACTGAAATATAACCAAAACAGTCCTTGTTAGGACTCAATCTATTGTCTTATCTAACACCAATCTATTGTCTCCTATAACTCCCACCTGATATATCACCAAACAGTCCTCGTCTCATATACTCCTATCATAAGAACATAACAATATTGTTAGGATATATGTTACCAGCTTGTATAGCACTTGTCAGAGAGGGCCTGGTATATTATTGGGTCGAAGGAAATGGTTGTACCACACCTAGGTGTACATATTATTGGATGTATTCATGTATTGAATTTATATTATGGGATGTATTCATGTATTGAATGTATTCATGTATTGAATTTATATTATTGAATGTATTCATGCATTGAATTTATATTATTGAATGCATCCATGCATTAGTTTATCAGAAAGAATGTTTTGCAAGTAGACACCTGTCTTATCTCGCTATTGCTAAATCATACTGAGCCATGTTGTCATTCATCCTACATGCAGACACCTGAGACACGCCCATTTCACCCACACTAGAAATAGGTGGGCTTGAGGACAGAAATTAGCCCCTAATTTTCCTTGTTACAGGTTTTATTCGTGTCATCAAAACTGAGATCGTGGGTCGTCAATCCAGCTGCCTGGAACTCCACAGGAGCATAGAGATTGCACAGAATCTACATCTTTGGTCCCCCTCAGTCTTGGGTGGGCTAAAGGAACGATCCTCAGCCGTTGTTGTGTGAACCAAACAAAGAAGAACAGACCTTAGAGAGATGAGTACACATTAGTACCATTTCTGTCAGCATCGTGAGCAAAAGTTTGTGTCAGTGACGAGAAAGAGATTTAGCGTAGAAAGAGACAAGATTAACAGCATAGCTAATAATTGTTATAGACGTAATTAACAGCACAGCTGATACCTGTACTATAATTGAATAACAGCACAGCTGATATAATTTTTTGTTCCTATAATTGGAAAACTTGTTGTAATATATTTATATATCTATATAAATATTTGTAAATCATATGTAAACTTACAAATCCATTACATTCCATTTTTCAACATTCACCCTTCAGTACAAGAGTAGATAGTGTATATACTAAATAAATAATAAGGAAATTGTATTTGAAGACTTGTCAATTTTAACATTAATAAGTAAAATCTGTTTCCTTGTCTTAATATCACAGTTAGTTAAACAGCGGAGGTGGCAAGTTATGTCGGTCTCCTCTCTACTAATTTTTCGAGATCAAATCATTCACAGCCGTAACTAATTTGTGATACCAGTAGTTCTCTCAGACACTGGGACTTCACCATTTTCTGCAGAAATTATATTTCTGTAATTGTCAGTACTATACTGATCCAAGAGCCAAATAAAAACCTCACGCCACACTGGGGGCTCGTTCCTGGGATATTTCTGTATATCTTGAGCCATACTTAGTCTATTCGTCTAACTACACTCTATCTTGTGCCACCCATAGATAACTAAAGAAACAAATTTTTGAAAAAAATTCTATAATAGGATTTTTTAAAATTGTTTTCTTAGGAGGAGTACCATTTAGTACTCAGTAAATAGTTGATGCTCACAAAGTTGCACAGAAATTATTTGTTCATTTAATTAATTAAGTTTAATTATAATATTTGGATATAGTAAATTTACATACATATTTACCCTATCTAAGTAACGCCATGGCTGATCTAGTGAAGTTCAGGACTGCGATCATGCAGATGGGTAAGGAATTAAATATGACAGGTGATGCTCTCACTCAGTATGTCACAACAGAAGTGGACAAACACATGGGTAGAGAAGAAAGAAAGTTGCAATTTGAGACTGAAGGAAAGAAATTAGAGGCTGATAGAGAAGCAAAGAAATTAGAGGCTGAAGAAAGGCGGTTGCAAGCAGAAGCTGAGAGAGAAACCAAAAGATTAGAAATTGAAGCCAAGAAATGGGAGGCTGAAAATGAGGCAAAGAAAATTGAAGCTGAGGAAAGGAAATTACAAGCAGAGAGAGACCATCAGTTGAGATTAAAAGAGCTTGAAATTCAGGCAACTACTGGCAATAATGGTGGTAGCTCACCTCACTCTGAGAGTAGCTCCAGCCAGAGCACCTCAAGTGGGGCCATGAATTTTCATGTGGACCCATTTGTTGAGAAAGAAGACGCCATTGAGTCGTACCTGGATAGATACGAAAGACTTGCCACTACCTATGGCTTAGTGAAAGAAAAGTGGAGTCTTAAACTATCTCAGGGATTGAGAGGTGTTGCCTACGATGTATATTTGAAGCTCTCAAGAGATGACCAGGAAGATTATGAAATCCTGAAGCAGGCACTGCTTGTGAGATATGAAAAGAACTCAGAATCATATAGAAAGAAATTCCGAACAGCTAAACTTCTTCCAGGAGAAAACTATCACCAGTTCTCTGCTAGATTAGAAACCTATTTGGAAAAATGGAGTAGTTTAGGAAAGTGTCAGGATCTGAAAGAAATGATAATGATGGAGCAAGTGAAAGAATCCATGCCTCAAGAAATGAGGAAGTTTATCATGGAACAAGGAGCAGAGAAACTGGAAGATATTGTAACTGTTGCTGAGAGATATCAAGCAGCTCAGGCAGAATTATTAGGAAATAAGAAAAAGCAGGGTGAAAACTTCAAATCATCACAAAACTATTCCAAATATGAACAAAAGGACCATACTACAAGGAACAACCCTCCTTATTACGCTGCGTGTCTCACAACAGGGAACAAGGGAAGGAAGGAACTGGCAGTTAGTCAGAATGACCTCCATCATCCCTCTGTCTGTGAGGAAGTGACATGTAATGGCACTAAAATTCAGTGCTTATATGATTCAGGTTTGGAATTCGACTCAGTCGTGAGTGCAACCCTAGTGCACCCTGACCAACTTACCACAGAAACAGTGGACATACAAGGGGCAATGCAGGGAACCGGCACCATGACACTTCCCATAGCAAGGATCAACGTGAGAACTCGTTATGTGGAAGGAGTGATAAGAGCAGCAGTAAGTGATGATCCTATATACCCGCTGGTAATAGGATGTAAATATGTCTTTTTGGGTGACCCAGTAAAACCTGTTGTCATGACAGCAAACCATACCAGGTCGAGCACCAAAAAGGAGGAGGGAGATCCAATAAACATTCATCGTACAAAGATGAAAAAGGCTCAAACAGCAGACAGCACATTGAAGCCTTGTTTTGGCAAATTGCCAAAGGCCCATAACCCTCCAGAGAAAGGAGACTACTATATGGAAAATGGCCTACTCTACAGACAAGCTGGAAAAGGACCTAAAGGGCATGGACAGCTGGTAGTGCCAAAATTCTACAGGGAGGAAATTATGGAGCAAGAGCATGCTACATCAGGCAGTGGTCACAGAGGAAAAGGGGCCACTGGTCAAAATATAGCATTGCGATATTACTGGCCAGGAATAATTGAAGACATAAGTCGGTATATGAAATCCTGTGCAGAATGTAACCAGGTAACCTCATTCAGAAGCGTAGACCAGTTACAGGACCTAGTGAAGCATTGTTGCGGACGTAGGTCCACAAAGAAAATACACAAGAGAAAACAACAGGTAGATGCAGTGATCAAGAGAAAACAAAATCACAACAAGTCTACTGTTACACCAGTAACCATGGCAACTCTCCGTATTGTACAGAGAGGGGACGAGAGACATCCCACCCCGACTAGATATTTGTCGGAACACCATGGCCTGGATCATTTGAAAAATTTGGTTAGTCAGCAACCAGTATTAAAAGAGCTGCAGAAACAAACCCGAACCATAGGAGGTAGGAACCAGGGCAGTACCAAACAGTTGATGGAGACAGGCCCCACTTCGGTATACTGCCCCTTACAATAGAAATAGGTGTGGGTGCGGCAACGTTGTTGTATTGCCGTCCCCATACACAGTCCACTGGAAGCATTGCTGCGGACATGGACTGAACACTAGCAAGCACAAGCACTCAAGGATAAGATTGACTATCTCTTAAAAGAGAATTATTTCAAAGTCTGAATCTCTTATATAGCTCAAGTGTGGTGCTATTAAGGAAGCCTAGTGGTGAATACAGGTTATGTATTGACTACAGGAAGCTAAACGCTATCACATAATCTCAGGTGGACCCATTACCTGACACCAACCAGCTGTTCTCTACACTGAGTAAGGCTAGGTATTTATCGAAGGTAGATCTAAGCAAGGGATACTACCAAATACCAGTGAAACCAGAAGTTAGGAAAATGCTGGCATTTAGTACATCAGACGGACACTACGAGTTTAATGTACTACCCTTTGGGCTGAAAAATGCTCCAAGTATCTTTTCAAGAATGATGAGGAAATTGTTGGAACCTCTACAAAATCCCCATATCACTAACTTTATGGATGACATTCTTGTTGCTACAAACACATTTGAAGAGCATATAATAGTGCTCTCTATGTTGTTTGACAGACTGATAGCCATTGGATTGACTGCACGTCCAACCAAGTGCTATATCGGTTGCAAGGAGTTGGAATTCTTAGGTCACACTTTTTCTACAGGTCATATGTCTCCTGACCCAAAGAATATAGAGAAGTTAAAGAAGGCACCCAGACCTCAAACGAAGAAAGATGTGAGATCATTCGTGTCATTATGTGGGTTCTATCAGAAGTGCATACCCCACTTTAACTCTCTGTGTGCACCGTTAACTAACTTAACTAAGAAAGGACAGCCTGACAAAATCAAATGGAATGCTGAGTGTGAAAAAGCTTACACCGAGCTAAAAGCAAAACTCAACAGCAAACCCATCCTTACGCTACCCGATATCACACAAGAATTTGTATTAAGGACGGACGCTAGCAGTATAGGTATAGGTGCAACTCTCTTGCAGAAATCAAAAGCCCTGCCGGAGGAACTTTTACCAGTCGCCTACGCCAGTAGGAAGCTGAATGCAGCTGAGTTGAACTACTCGACCATAGAGAAAGAATGTTTGGCTCTAATTTGGTCAATCGACAAATTTTCACCTTACCTGTATGGGACACACTTCATTGTCCAAAGCGATCACCAGCCTTTAACATTCTTGGCTGCATCTAAAAAGTTAAATTCGAGATTGTTAAGGTGGAGTCTGCTTCTGGCACCTTATTCCTTTACCGTGAATTACATTCCGGGAAGAGACAATGTAGGAGCTGATTTTTTTAAGTCGACACCCTATTACCCTGGAAGGACAGACGCAAAATGATTAACTACAGCAGGTGTTTACACTTCAGCTAAGACAGGTCACAGCTAGGAAAGGATGGGGCTATGTCGTGAAACGAGTGTGTGTAACCCCACTACTTTGTTAAATCATTATGTCGGGATACAAATTTGCCCCAGCCAATCAACGCACAGTTGCTGAGCCGGAATAAATTACAAGAAGTTACGCCAGGAAAAAAACTTAAGCCCTGTTTTTTTCGGATGTGGGTCGCGGCCATCTTGTTCACGCAAGATGGCGGAAAAACAACAGAATACAATTAGGCTGTACGACGCTTGGGACTAAACTGTAGGAAACCAATCAGCTTGCCCCGCCAGGAACCAACCAAAAGCTTTGCTTAAGCATTCATCTACCTATATAATCGGCCGAGATTTTATGCAAAAGCACGCAACCCGACACGAAGCCAGAGAGACGACCGACTGAATAAGAGGAGCTGTCAACTTTGATTTATAGCTTACCTGGAGTGGCATTGACCTGCAGCCTGCTTCCCCTTGCGCAGCAGCTTCCCATGTGTCTGGGTTTATGTCAAAGGTTTTTAATGAAGCCTTAAGCGTGTCTTTGAAGCGCTTTTTCTGGCCACCATGGGAGCGTCTACCCTTCTGCATCTCACCATAAAAGAGTATCTTTGGCAGTCGATGGTCTGGCATGCGGACTACATGACCTGCCCAGCGAATCTGTGACTGCATCAGAATAGTATCGATGCTAGGGATACCAGCTCTGTCAAGAACGGCGGTATCTGGGATCTTGTCTTGCCATTTGATGTTCATTATCTTCCTGAGACAGACTGTATGGAAGTGGTTGAGCTTTTTTACGTGGCGCCTGTATACAGTCCATGTTTCACATGCATAAAGCAGCACTGGAAGCACCGCAGCTCTGTATACCTTCAGCTTTGTCTGTAGACTAATGCCACTTCGATGCCAAACGTTGGTGTATAGTCTGCCAAATGTGCTGCTGGCTTTGGAGATCCTGGTGTTCACCTCATCATCAATGACGATGTTCTGGGATAGTGTACTACCAAGGTATGTGAACCTGTTCACAACATTCAGTTTTTCTCACCATTTACCTTGATGACTGGCTCAGTATAAATTGTGCCAGGAGCTGGTTGGTACATGATTTCTGTTTTCCCCGTGTTGATGGTAAGCCCAAAGTTGGAGCAGGCTTCGGAGAATCTATCAACGCTACGCTGCAGATCAGCCTCTGAGCCAGCACTGAGGGCACAATCGTCAGCAAACAGAAGATCCCTGATGGTGTGTGATTTGACCTTGGTTTTTTGCTTGAAGCCTCCTAAGGTTAAACAATTTTCCATCAATACGATATCTGATGTCGATTCCTGTGTCCCCGTCTCTGAAAGCATCAGTCAGCATAGCAGAAAACATGATACTGAAAAGCGTCGGTGCAAGTACACACCCTTGTTTAACTCCATTTGAGACGGGGAAAGGCTCCGACAGCTCACCCTTTTCCTGAACTCTAGCCTGCATTCCATCATGCAGTTGCTGCACTACTGAGATAAATTTCTTTGGGCAGCCGTATTTTGCCATGATCTTCCATAGACCCTCTCTACTGACCGTGTCGAACGCCTTTGTCAAGTCGATGAAAGCTGTGTACAGGTCACAGTGCTGTTCTTGGCATTTTTCTTGAAGCTGTCTTGCAGCGAACACCATATCGGTGGTTCCACGTTCTTTCCGGAATCCACACTGACTTTCAGGTAAAAGACCTTTGTCAAGATGAGCCGTAAGGCGATTAAGAAGGATTCTGGCAAATATCTTCCCAGCGATTGATAGTAGTGAGATGCCTCGATGATTGTTACAGTCTTGGCGATTACCTTTACGTTTATAAAGATGTATAATTGACGCATCCTTGAGATTGTGTGGGATGGTTTCACTCTGCCACATTTGCTGGAAGATCATGTGAAGTTTCTCTATCAGAACTGTACCGCCATCTTTATAGACCTCAACAGGAATTGAATCGGAGCCGGGGGCCTTTCCACTAGAAAGTTGACGAATCGCTTTTTTGAGTCTCCTCCAAAGTCGGTATAACATCTAGTGCTTCATTTATAGGAATTTGGGGCAGTCGGTTGATGGCTTCATCGTTAATAGATGATGGCTGGTTCAGAATATTATTAAAGTGTTCGACCCAGCGTTGGAGAATTTTTTCCTTGTCTGTAATTAGTGTTTTTCCATCTGCATTAAGGAGGGGAAATGATCCTGATGATGTTGGACCATAGACCGCTTTGAGTGCATGGTAAAAATTTTTTCAAGTCATGGCTGTCAGCAAAGCCTTGGAGCTCATCTGCTTTATTACTCAGCCATGAATCCCGCATCTGGCGTAGTTTATGTTGGACGATTCTACGCATGTTGTTGAAAGCGTCTTTCTTGGATGTAGATTTTGGATCATTTAAATATGCTTTAAGGAGATGGTGTTTCTCAGCCAACATCTTCTTTATATCATCTGAGTTCTCATCAAACCAGTCATTTTGTTTCTTGATGGCGGGACCCAGGACCTCTGTAGCAGTGTTGTAGATCTGCTCGCTTAGGGCTGTCCAATTTGTTTCCGCACTTTGGCCGTCTAACGAGATAGATTTGAGACGGTCTTCTAGGGTGTCAGTGAATGACTGTTTAATTTTTGTCTTCTTTAGTTTGGTAATATCCAGCCTTTTTTGAGTTTTCTTTCCCTGTCTATACCTAATGTCTTCATAACTTGAGACATGGATTCAGAAATGAACTGAACCCCATGATCCGACAAGATTTTCCGTGGAAAACCAATGCGTGAGAAGATTAACATCAATGCCTCTGCTACACTGGCAGATGAAGTGTTCTTGAGAGGGATGGCCTCAGGCCAACGAGTGCACATATCAATGCACGTAAGAATATGCGTATGCCCTCTAGCAGATGGAAGCGTCGGACCAATAATGTCTATAGCCATTTTATCAAATGGTCTAATCGGGATGTCCGCAGCTTGAATAGGAGCCGCATGAAATGGACCCCGTACCTTAACTTCCTGACATATCAAACAGGACCGACAATAGAGAGTGATGTCCCTATGGACGCCTGGCCAGTAGAATGCCGAAAGCACTCTGGATTTGGTACGCGAAAAACCCATATGGCCCGCACATTGCGAGTCATGCGCATGTCGTAATATACGAGATCTCATAGAGGATGGGACTAAGATCTGATAACATAAGGATGAATCCTTTTCCCGTATTACTCTAACCAATATCCCATTTTTAAGTATAAAGTCATGTCTAGATTTTGCAAGTTTGTTGCTGGTATTCTTTTTGTTCACATACTGAAAATTTTTTTTTAATGAATCATTATTCTTTTGCAATGTTGCAAACAACTCCCGTGAAATAGGAGCATCATCATCACAAGTGGTATGAACTGTAGGTTCAATAGGTGTATCATGCGACATATTAGTAGCTTGCGCTCTAGTCACTACTGCATTTGCAGTTTGAATATGTCGCTCTTCCCATTCAGCAATTTGCTGTGGTGTACACTCTTTAATACCATGTATGCGACCAAGTATTACATCACAAATTGGATTCGGAAGGAGACATGCCTGGATCTTTCCTGAAAAACATGGTGTATTAAGGTCAATAATAGCAGTGGGAAATGTTTCAACGGTGCCACCAAAAGTCACACACTTGACAACCCTGCCCATGGCACAACTTGGGTTGATCAGCGAAGTCCGGACGCCCACAGTACTACAACCTGAGTCAAATAGGAGAGAGCATGAAATGTTGTTGACAAATCCCTTGTTAAACTTAAGAGAGCCCTGTCCCTGGTGTACTGACGCAGCAGTGGCCGTACAGAATACAGGTAGACTAGGCAAGGTATGTCCGCAACGCAGCGTCGTGATCGCCTTAGGCTGGAAAAGAGTCGAGCATTCTGGACAGTCTTTCACCTGGGTACAATCAAGAGAACAAGACATAGCATTGTGAGTTTCAGCTACTTTACCCTGTTCAATGTTAGCCTGTGTATCACTTAAAGCGACATTAGAATGTCTACCCGTATTACTCGACGATCTATCTCTACGACGCGATCGATTTTGATTATTTGCATTAAAATTGCCATAATTGTCGTTTCTGCTTGAGTTAAAATTTGGATGAGTCCGATAATTTGTATAATTAAAGTTATGATGTTCTTTAAAATTTTTATTCCAAGAACCTTGTCTGTTTTGCGGACCCTGAGATCTTGATCTCTAGTTTTGTTTATTATAATGTCCTTGATTATTTTTAAAATTATTGTTACCAAAATCTCGCGATCTGTGAGCTTGGTTCCAAGAAACATTAAATGGAGCAGATTGTTGAAATTGCTTCCCTTTGTAAAAGTTATCATTGTTAAAATTGTAATTATTTCCCTTATTGACATACCTATCAGCACTAAAGGAACGATTTCGTGAAAAATTGTTTTGTTGTGCTGCAAAAGCAACAGGCAATTCATTCTTAATCTGTGCATTACTTAGATCCATGGTTGGGTGAGCAGTGCAGAAGTTTTTTGCATGTTCTTCTAAGTTTTTCATAGATAAAGGTTTCCGTTTGTGTAAAAATGCGAGAAATGTAGGATTTACAGACGATAGTACCTTATCGCGCATCAGTAAATCGAAGAGACCTTCATACGACTTTTCAATTTTGGATAATTCGATCCATCTTTCTAGGGTTAGTCGTATTTGTGACAGAAAATCACTGAAATTTCTGCTTGATTGCGGTAGCAATGTACGAAATCTTAATCGGAATTCATCTTCTGTCATTTGAAATTTCTTCAGAAGTGCGGCTCTAAGAGCATTATAATCATTCTTCTCATTAATACTGGTAGTATGATAAACTGCTAAAGCATCCCCAGTAAGTAACCTGGATAAATATGTGCAATACAGTGTTTTATCCACGTTATAAGACCTACAAGTGGCCTCAAATCTATCTAGGAAAAATATTACGTCATCCGACGGGGGATTAAATTTAGGTAATTTAAGGTGAATTTCCTTAAAATGATCATGTCTGGATGCAGTTTGGCTTTCAAAAGTTCTCTGAGAATTAGCTTCCTGGGTTAACCTAAGTCTCTCATATTCTGACTCTGCTAATTTTAGTTCATGCTGTCGTTTTTTATCATTGTCTTCCATCTCAAGCTGAAGTCGTTTTGTATTTTGTTCAGCTATTAATCTTCTTTCTTCCATTTCCTTTTGTTTATTTTCCATTTCCTTTTGTTTATTTTCCATCTCAATTTTAAGTCTTTCTTCAGCCTCCCTTTGTTTCTGTTCTGCCTCTCGCTGAAATCGTTTCTCTTCTAATTCAGCGGCTAATCTCATTTTTTTCTCCTCTTCCTCAGCAGTTAATCTCATTTTTTTCTCATTCTCCTCAGACTCAATCCGTTTTTGATCTGCCTGAAATTGAAGTTTTTCTAATCTTAAAGTTTCTAACTTTCTCTGTTCGGCTTCTATTTCTTGAGCTTTCTTATATTCTGCAAGTGCAAATGCTTTTGCTTCATCAGGAGCCATCTGAAGAGCTTTTGCTTGCTTAATGAAATAATCTAGTGAATACATTATGCTTTATAAGTAGTCACAATACTCTTGATTTATAAAATGATAATTAATCAATGTAAATTAATTAACCTTGTTACTTTGCCAAGTGTACGTCGTTCCTGTCCTAGAACGGTATCTTTTGTTATCATATAATTATGAAATATGTTAATAATCAATACAGTAATTTATGTAATGAAATGTCATGAAATCAACAACGTGAAAGACAATAGAAACATTACCGACAAGACACGATAATCAAAGACGAGTGAACACAATCGTAGAAATCAACAAAATAGAAATGTGTAACTAAAATAGAATATCGTAAAAATTTACGATGACAACTACGATCAGATACTCAACAGGACAATTGACAACACAGTGTAAAAACATAGGTTTTGTAAAAAACTGAACGACAGGAAAGGTGAGACGGACGCATAATACAAACAAAATTCATCATAAAACTAAATACGAGTAAAAATAACTACCAAAAACAACAAGTAAACGTGACGAAACAGCTAAACAGATACTATCATAAGGAACAATTAGCGATCGGAACTTCGGCAAGGTTTCTAGCCTTGGACCGGAATTATCGCTCAATTGAAACTTACAAGTTGAGCCCAACAGAACGTCTGACGAAGAGCCCGAATTGGCTTCGAGATGGATCTCGTTCGTCAGATCAACCTCCCTACCTCCCACGACGAATGTACAACATATAACATATAACATGGAAAATGTAAAGATGGACATAACTATAAAAGGCACAGCTAAAAGTAATAAAATGTACAACGAAAGCACGTTATACTCATCTCGCGTGTGCCGGGAAAAAACAATGTGCCTCGTCTCCGAGGATGTACGTCTGAGGATAAAATACTTCGCTCTGCGTATATAACAACAGCTCGCACGTAATAATGACGAATAGGTGATCCCAAGGCAGTCAGTCACTGTAAAACTTGACGTGGAGGTTGATTGATGACCTTGAGCATTTGGTAACCGTAAGTTGATTCTGATTCATCATCACACTAGGTTCCAAGTTTGAGATGTTGTCGCCTTGAAAGTTCAAATCCTCTTTTCAACCGATACTTGGATTGAGTACGTTCCTGTGAAATTTTTTATTTCCAGACCACACTGGCATACCATTTACTGTTGGGGTCGTTCATTCTAATGGTACAGAACTTCATTACGCGAATGGTTGCAAAGGAACAAAAATGTCAGAAAATGTTCTTCAAAACGAACTCCAACAAGTAGTGTTTAACTGGTCACTTACTGGCAGCACACAAGTCTGTGATGACTGTACATATATTTTATTTAACGTGACACATACGGAGTGGAACACACAAGACGATCATGGTTACAGATTACAGATGCGAATGTCATACTTTAAAGTTGCTGATCATACTCTTAAATTCTTGGAGACTCTTCAACAATCAAGTCCTCTTCTATCCAAGTGAGCTGAGGATCACTCCTGTTACCCTCTAATATACATTTACAATGAAGTCCGTTGACCTTCTTCCAAGGACGTCTATCGTGGTAAACGGATTCATGTTCAAGGATCAATCTTTGATATCATACCCGTAAAATTCCCAGACTTTCTTCATACAATACTTATGTAGCATATATATAATCCAGACAAAGTCATTCACGGCAATCCAATCAGGTTAGAGTCTTCTGTTGACTAACCTCTCCCAAAATCCATGCCATGACTTTGGCATTGGCGAAACGGCATATTAAAACATGTGAAGCATACAAAATCACTTAACTTCGTTTCCTCGTAGGTATCCTCCCTCTACGGTAATTCAAACAAGGCAATCGACTCCGTTTGTCCATTCTAGGAATGACATACTACGATGGATCCCCGCTAGACCATAACTAGGAGCGGCCTGATACTTCAATTAAAATCAATAAACATTCAATGTGAAATGGGGCGACACTTACATGATACTTCCACTATTGGCTTCGACATGAAGACCAATATATATATCAATAGAAATAATGGCTTCCACGAACTTGCCACGAATACGAGAAATATTCCACGGACATCAACATGGTCAGTACTGCCCCCATACAAAACATGACGTCCGAATCCCTAAACTCGGTTACCCGTGCGTCCAAAGCAACTCACACTGCATTGTGCACGTCAGATCGTGAATCAATCGAACGCACAAATAATATAACTATATTAAGACTGGTGCGTACATTTGGCAGGACCGAAGACTACCCCCTTAGGTCCACAAAGAAAATACACAAGAGAAAACAACAGGTAGATGCAGTGATCAAGAGAAAACAAAATCACAACAAGTCTACTGTTACACCAGTAACCATGGCAACTCTCCGTATTGTACAGAGAGGGGACGAGAGACATCCCACCCCGACTAGATATTTGTCGGAACACCATGGCCTGGATCATTTGGAAAATTTGGTTAGTCAGCAACCAGTATTAAAAAAGCTGCAGAAACAAACCCGAACCATAGGAGGTAGGAACCAGGGCAGTACCAAACAGTTGATGGAGACAGGCCCCACTTCGGTATACTGCCCCTTACAATAGAAATAGGTGTGGGTGCGGCAACGTTGTTGTATTGCCGTCCCCATACACAGTCCACTGGAAGCATTGCTGCGGACATGGACTGAACACTAGCAAGCACAAGCACTCAAGGATAAGATTGACTATCTCTTAAAAGAGAATTATTTCAAAGTCTGAATCTCTTATATAGCTCAAGTGTGGTGCTATTAAGGAAGCCTAGTGGTGAATAAAGGTTATGTATTGACTACAGGAAGCTAAATGCTATCACATAATCTCAGGTGGACCCATTACCTGACACCAACCAGCTGTTCTCTACACTGAGTAAGGCTAGGTATTTATCGAAGGTAGATCTAAGCAAGGGATACTACCAAATACCAGTGAAACCAGAAGTTAGGAAAATGCTGGCATTTAGTACATCAGACGGACACTACGAGTTTAATGTACTACCCTTTGGGCTGAAAAATGCTCCAAGTATCTTTTCAAGAATGATGAGGAAATTGTTGGAACCTCTACAAAATCCCCATATCACTAACTTTATGGATGACATTCTTGTTGCTACAAACACATTTGAAGAGCATATAGTAGTGCTCTCTATGTTGTTTGACAGACTGATAGCCATTGGATTGACTGCACGTCCAACCAAGTGCTATATCGGTTGCAAGGAGTTGGAATTCTTAGGTCACACTATTTCTACAGGTCATATGTCTCCTGACCCAAAGAATATAGAGAAGTTAAAGAAGGCACCCAGACCTCAAACGAAGAAAGATGTGAGATCATTCGTGTCATTATGTGGGTTCTATCAGAAGTACATACCCCACTTTAACTCTCTGTGTGCACCGTTAACTAACTTAACTAAGAAAGGACAGCCTGACAAAATCAAATGGAATGCTGAGTGTGAAAAAGCTTACACCGAGCTAAAAGCAAAACTCAACAGCAAACCCATCCTTACGCTACCCGATATCACACAAGAATTTGTATTAAGGACGGACGCTAGCAGTATAGGTATAGGTGCAACTCTCTTGCAGAAATCAAAAGCCCTGCCGGAGGAACTTTTACCAGTCGCCTACGCCAGTAGGAAGCTGAATGCAGCTGAGTTGAACTACTCGACCATAGAGAAAGAATGTTTGGCTCTAATTTGGTCCATCGACAAATTTTCACCTTACCTGTATGGGACACACTTCATTGTCCAAAGCGATCACCAGCCTTTAACATTCTTGGCTGCATCTAAAAAGTTAAATTCGAGATTGTTAAGGTGGAGTCTGCTTCTGGCACCTTATTCCTTTACCGTGAATTACATTCCGGGAAGAGACAATGTAGGAGCTGATTTTTTAAGTCGACACCCTATTACCCTGGAAGGACAGACGCAAAATGATTAACTACAGCAGGTGTTTACACTTCAGCTAAGACAGGTCACAGCTAGGAAAGGATGGGGCTATGTCGTGAAACGAGTGTGTGTAACCCCACTACTTTGTTAAATCCTTATGTCGGGATACAAATTTGCCCCAGCCAATCAACGCATAGTTGCTGAGCCGGAATAAATTACAAGAAGTTACGCCAGGAAAAAAACTTAAGCCCTGTTTTTTTCGGATGTGGGTCGCGGCCATCTTGTTCACGCAAGATGGCGGAAAAACAACAGAATACAATTAGGCTGTACGACGCTTGGGACTAAACTGTAGGAAACCAATCAGCTTGCCCCGCCAGGAACCAACCAAAAGCTTTGCTTAAGCATTCATCTACCTATATAATCGGCCGAGATTTTATGCAAAAGCACGCAACCCGACACGAAGCCAGAGAGACGACCGACTGAATAAGAGGAGCTGTCAACTTTGATTTATAGCTTACCTGGAGTGGCATTGACCTGCAGCCTGCTTCACTAAGTCGAGTCAAAACCTGGCCGGTTTAAAAAATCTTAGAGGGTAAATATAATTCACTATAAACTGGTAGGAAAATAGGTACAGCAGGTCTATAATGTTGGTATTTGTTGTGTGTCATTTATAATACCTACACCTGTATATATTTAATATATTTTGATTCACTATGAATGTATCAGGTTACTGATTGTATCTTGGGGCATTAGGTATAAGGATTGTATTTCCTGATATTGATTGATGAAGACGAAGACTAATAGGACTCATACTTCAACCTATTGTCTCCTATAACTTCAATCTATTATCTCAAACCAACTGAAATATAACCAAAACAGTCCTTGTTAGGACTCAATCTATTGTTTCCTATAACTCAATCTATTGTCTCCTATAACTTCAGTCTATTATCTCAGATAAAACCAACTGAAATATAACCAAAACAGTCCTTGTTAGGACTCAACCTATTGTCTCCAATAACTTCAATCTATTATCTCAGACCAACTGAAATATAACCAAAACAGTCCTTGTTAGGACTCAATCTATTGTCTTATCTAACACCAATCTATTGTCTCCTATAACTCCCACCTGATATATCACCAAACAGTCCTCGTCTCATATACTCCTATCATAAGAACATAACAATATTGTTAGGATATATGTTACCAGCTTGTATAGCACTTGTCAGAGAGGGCCTGGTATATTATAGGGGGAAGGAAATGGTTGCATCACACCTAGGTGTACATATTATTGGATGTATTCATGTATTGAATTTATATTATGGGATGTATTCATGTATTGAATGTATTCATGTATTGAATTTATATTATTGAATGTATTCATGCATTGAACTTATATTATTGAATGTATCCATGCATTAGTTTATCAGAAAGAATGTTTTGCAAGTAGACACCTGTCTTGTCTCGCTATTGCTAAATCATACTGAGTCATGTTGTCATTCATCCTACATGCAGACACCTGAGACACGCTCATTTCACCCACACTAGAAATAGGTGGGCTTGAGGACAGAAATTAGCCCCTATTTTTCCTTTATTACAGGTTTTATTCGTGTCATCAAAACTGAGATCGTGGGTCGTCAATTCAGCTGCCTGGAACTGCACAGGAGCATAGAGATTGCACAGAATCTACATCTTTGGTCCCCCTCAGTCTTGGGTGGGCTAAAGGAACGATCCTCAGCCGTTGTTGTGTGAACCAAACAAAGAAGAACAGACCTTAGAGAGATGAGTACACATTAGTACCATTTCTGTCAGCATTGTGAGCAAACGTTAGTGTCAGTGACGAGAAAGAGATTTAGCGTAGAAAGAGACAAGATTAATAGCATAGCTAATAATTGTTATAGACGTAATTAACAGCACAGCTGATACCTGTACTATAATTGAATAACAGCACAGCTGATATAATTTTTTGTTCCTATAATTGGAAAACTTGTTGTAATATATTTATATATCTATATAAATATTTGTAAATCATATGTAAACTTACAAATCCATTACATTCCATTTTTCAACATTCACCCTTCAGCACAAGAGTAGATAGTGTATATACTAAATAAATAATAAGGAAATTGTATTTGAAGACTTGTCAATTTTATCATTGTTAAGTAAAATCTGTTTCCTTGTCTTAATATCACAGTTAGTCACACAGCGAAGGTGGCAAGTTATGTCGGTCTCCTCTCTACTAATTTTTCGAGATCAGATCATTCACAGCCGTAACTAATTTGTGATACCAGTAGTTCTCTCAGACACTGGGACTTCACCATTTTCTGCAGAAATTATATTTCTGTAATTGTCAGTACTATACTGATCCAAGAGCCAAATAAAAACCTCACGCCACACCTACCCATCATGCATCTATCGCTTTGGTTGATGAGATGCAGATTAGCTTTGCTGATGTACCGTCCACTTTCCCTGTAGCACCTATCCAGTCTTCAGAAACATGGAATGATGTTATAATCTGTACTGATTTACCAACAAGTCATAGGGATCAGATTCGTGTTATGTTGGAATCTTTTCAAGATGTTCTGTCTGATCTTCCTGGATGTACAAACATTATCACTCATGAAATCTAATTATCGGATTACACTCCGATTACATTAAGACCATACGCGATTCCTTTACATGTTAGAGATCAGGTTGAAAGTGAGGTGGATAGTATATTAAAACTGGGTATTATTTCACCGTCGGATTCACCTTTCCATTTTCCTATGGTGGCGGTTCGAAAGAAAGATAAGTCCATTCGTATCGGCATTCACTTTCGTCTTCTTAACAAAGTGACCATATCGGATTCTGAACCGATGCCTTTGCTGGAAGATTTGTTGCCACGCTTATCATCTGCCACTTTCTTTAGCAAGTTTGGCCTGTCTAAAGGTTACTGGCAGATTCCTTTGGCTGAGGTATCGAGACCTTTGACTGCCTTTGCCACTTCTCGGGGATTGTTTCAGTACAATGTAATGTGTTTCGGTTTACGGAACGCTCCAGCTACATTTGTACGCATGATGCGTCGCGTTTTAGTTAACCGCACAGATCTGATTTCGTATATGGACGATATTTGCATTTTCATGACACTTGGGAAGAGCATGTCGCTGGTGTTCATTATTTGCTCCAAACTCACAGAATACATAACCTCACAGCTCGACCTTCCAAAATCGAAATCGGGTTCAGTGAGATTTCGTTCCTTGGTCATAGGATCGGCCGACATATAATACAACCTGATGAATCTACTCTAAAAAGGGTACTGGATCTTGCTATTCCAACTACTAAGAAACAAGTTGTAGTTTGTTGGGACTCATAAACTTCTACCACAAGTTTATACCAAGATGTTCCTCTTTAACTTCTGTCCTATCTGCTTTGACCAAAAGGGTATGCCTGACAGAATAGAATGGAACGAAGAATGTGACTATGCTTTACATAACTTAAAATCACAATTTTCAAAAAGTCCTATACTACGACTACCAGACTTACGACGACCTTTTCTCGTTGTAACAGATGCATCACTAAAGGGCATAGGTGGATGTCTGGTACAGAACTTTGATGGCGAGTACCATCCTATATTCCACTTGAGCAAAAAATTATCGGATGCGGAATCCAGGTATCTAATTGTGGAGAGAGAGAATTGTTGGTCGTGGTGTGGACTTTACATAAGTTACAGAAGTTCCTGGTAGGTACTCATTTCACGTTATACACCGACCAACGATCATTCACGTATCTACAGACTTTTAAATAGTCCAATGCACGTCTTACCAGGTGGTCTTTGCAAATACAATGTTTCGATTTCGAAGTTCTCTCGATAGCGGGAAAGGACAATGTCCTGGCGGACACCCATCTAGGGTTATGTAATGATATGGATGAACCTTACATATTTCCCTTGGAACAATCTTTTTGTTGTAGTGTTTTGTCACAACGGTCACTATAGATCACTATGCGAGCATAGACCACATTTCTCAACAGTGATGATCACATTTATGAGACAGTTTGCATATATTTATTTATTTATCTATCTTTCATTTGTCATATCCATGTCTCAAAACTTTCATTACTATTTTCCTAATAACTTTGTTGCAATATATGTCTATATCATTTAATTTGTCTGTGTATAATCATGAGTTGGATTAGCAATGATTTTGACCATTTGATTCTGCTTCATTTGGTGATTGCCTATCTGAAAACATGGTTTTCAGTCGTTCGCGGGGGGGGGGGGGGGGAATGGGGAGCTGGTGGAGTTGGCTATTGCACGCCACATGTCAGAAAATAACCAAGAGTTTGGTGCTGATAAACGCAGTACGATAAAGAAATGTCACTATGCGTACTTCGCACATGACGTAAACATGTTTGGGATAGTAACAGAACAGAGTTGATGTTTACCCTGTAGGGGTCATATGTGTATACTACCAAGCTGGTAGTTTTTTGCTAACATGTTCAATGGGAAATGTCTTGTAATACGTCGATGTGTTTAAATATGGAACAAACAAATGAAACGGGATCATATATTACTTATGTGGAATAATGGAATGTGGAATTTGATGAAATTAACCTGCTTTTGCAATGCCTTGTCGAGATATGTAGTCTACGTTGAAATAAATGTCGGAATGTCGATGGAGTTTCCAAGTTGATTTATTTATCGTTGAGTTGGAACGTTGGAGATATTGTTGCTGAGTTCTTGTGGTGGTTGTTATGAACCTTGTGAACAATATAATTATTAATCCTAGACATAATCGAGAAAACAAGCATAATATGGAATTTAAAAATATAAACCATGACCCCACAGAATGCCATATCTAATGTGCCAATCATTTGCTTCAATTTATGTTTATTGTTCACCAATAAACGAATTCTTGCTTTGGGACAAATTCAAATTGGACCTAGCTTTAGATTTTCTGAAGGATCATCAAAATGAAGCAGCTTTCAACTTGGCTTTACACGACATCAATTATGTATTTCAGCAGCACGGATTCCATTGCAGTTCATTCCATTTACCCCAACCTACTGGAAAGTACAACGATACGATTAAATTCAACGCTGTTGAAGAGCAACAAGTAGCTGATCGTCGTATCATGAGTCTCAATACTCAACAGATGGCTGCTTTTGAAAGAATAATGCAAGCGATCAATTGTAAGAACAGTCCTGATTGTTGTTTTTTCCTGGATGGTCCTGGTGGTTCTGGTAAAACATGCCTATACAACACGTTGATGTGCTTTATTAGAGGTAAAGGAGAAATAGTTCTTCCATTTGCCACAACTGGGATTGCTGCAACTCTGATGAAAGGCGGTCGCACTGTTCACAGTGGATTCAAGCTACCAGTTCCAATTTTAAAGACTTCCGTCTCTAATATGAAGCAAACATCTGAGGCAGCTGATGAAATTTGCCAGGCGAAGCTCATTATTAATGACGAAGTAACAATATTACCAAAGAATGGACTGAGATGCATTGGTTTGCAGCTACGCAAGCTTATGCAAAATGACAATCCGTTTGGCGGTAAAGTAGTTGTCATTGGTGGTGATATTCGCCAAACGCTTCCAGTTGTTCCGCGAGGAAAGCAGACAGACATAATCGAAGCATGCATCCAGTGAGCTGTGGCAACACCTCGCAAAGATCTCATTAGTCTCAAACATGAGCAGTGAAGGACTAGACGCTTTCAATAAGCGGTTGCTTTACGTCGAAGCCGTCGCTCTTCCACAAATCAAAGGTTTGTGGCACAATGTCATTGAGATTCCAAATGATATGATCATTCGCGATGAAAACATTGCTGACATTATCTATGGTGAAAATGTATCAGCACTTTCGATGGAATAACTATCACAACGAATCATTTTGTGCACCAAGAAAACGAGGCTTTAGATCTAAACAGAGATATTATAACAAAACTTCAGGGTGAGCTAAAAATCTATTACAGTTCTTATGAAATAATATCTGAAGATCACAGTCATGTCATGAACTATCCGATGGAGTTTCTTCATTCGCAAACACCATCAGGAATGGCTCCTCATGCATTGGCTTTAAAAAATGGTGCCATCGTTATGCTTCTCCGCAATTTGAATCGGAAAAAAGGATTGTGCAACGGAACGTGATTGATCATTCGAAAACGTCATTGCAATTTTCTAACTGCGGAAGTTTTGTCAGAATCACATAAAGGAGATATTATCAACATTCCGCGAATCGATATGGCCCCTAGCGATGTGAATTTGTCATTCATCCTGAAGCGTCGCCAATTTCCAATCATTCCATCATTTGGGATTACCATCAAAAAATCTCAGGGCCAAACATTTGATCATGTTGGAATCTTTTTGAACGAACAAGTCTTCTCTCATGGACAGCTGTACGTCGCACTGTCTCGATCGAGAAATGCCAACAATATAAAAGTACAAATTAAAACAACAGAACATCAAGATGCTCTTTTGATGGACAATCGAATGTTCACAACTAGCATTGTTTTTCCAAAAGTACCGTATCCGAATAATTAAAATTGCAGTTAGGTATTGGTGCTATTGAATTTAATTCCCGTCTTATGACGGGCTTTTACACTAGTCCTATATATAAAATCCCGGCTTTTTCTGTCAGTGCGTAACGCTAAGGGATGCAACTTTGGTTGAAAGTTAGACATTAATTGTATTGTTTCCCTTATATGTACTCTCCCGACAAAGTAACACTTACCAAAGAAGAATGCGCAAATGACGATGTGCACAAAAATATATTTATAGAATGTGTGATCCCGTATATACACATTGGGAGCTTCGCTGCTGCTACGTAATTCGTGTACTGTGGTGATGCACAGTGGTTTTTTTTTAATACTATTGAATACGTAAAATTGCCGTTAGGTATTGGTGCTTTTCAATTTAATTTCCGTCTTACGACGGGCTTTTACACTAGTAAATAAATAATACACATAAGGGTATGTTTCACTCGTGAGAAATAAAGAAGTAGAAAAGTAGACAATAGAAAAACTACAGAAGTGATAGGCTTACTGCAGACTCGAAGCCGGGACCTTCCGAATGTCAACACCGCCTCGCTGCGGGAGCGAATCGTGACTATCCTTTCTGTCAATTAATCGCTGTCTCGGGTTGTCGTCTCTGCTCTGCAGTAATGGTCAAATAATGGCCAAACTTCGAGTAAAACGATGATGGTTTTCAAAGGTACCAAACTTCGCTCGAGATTACTCTTGACCGAGATTCAAATAAAATAATGATGCTTCATTTTCATGGAGTCTCACAGTAATTTCTAGAATGGCAAGGACAACTTAATCATCTAAGTTACTAAAACCTTAGTATTCTTCGCCAACTTCTGTGAAAAAGTATGTTTTGACTCGTGTTTTATGAGCCTCCAGCTGAAGGTGATTCAGCAAAATATTAATGTAATAGCTCTGTATTATTTTGTGTTTAAAAAAATGAGACATACGGGTGCAGACATAAAATTCACTCAGTAGTAATTAACTCAGCTCTAGATTTGTGTATTTACATATAAAACAGATTCAATAGTGAGTTATTGGCTTATTGAAGTTTAAAATTAATGAAAGTTGAGTTGAACAAAACAAAACAGTTAACTTATCATCATAGGATGTTCAATACGTCACAGGAACCGATCAAAATATAGTGCTACGTGGACAATGGTCAATAGCACGATCTATCCATGTACCCCTGGATATGTAAAGTGTTCGCCTCGCTACAGTATGATAGGGATGGCCTATGGAAGGTTGTTTAGAAGGTCTCCATGAAATGGTTCGTTAAGAAAGAAAGAGACTTATTAGAGATAAGGACAAGAAGAAGTGAAGGCTAATACTCTCTACAAGATAGTCTTTTCTAATAAATTATGGAGAATTTACTGTTTCCCTACGACATTAACTTCTGCCCTCTGGTCTCGATAAAAAAAGATCCCTTCCCCCCCCCCTCTTAAAGGAAGGGTTTTAACTATATTTAAATACTTTTCACATACACACGAGTGATACATAACATAACTCGGTAATAACACATATAGGGTTAGTAGAAAGTAATAGGGATGATGGTGAAAGTCAGTTCACACACAGATGAAATGTACAACTGTAGGTAATTACTTGATATTGAACCTAAGTACATTGTGAAATGATGATGCGATATATTAGGTGTTACCACTGATGTCAAATCTACACTGCCTATGAGTCTTTTAAATTTCCCTCACTGTATGGTTATGAGATGATATGCACTGACTGCCCTATGTAGATGTACAAGTATCTTACGCCGTGGGGGTTAATTCCAAGACGAGGTCCTACCCATGAAATCCTTTTGTGACCGCTTGACATACACTGCCATTAATACGTGTTAAAACCACATAAAATGAGAAATAACAACGTTAAAAGCAGTTAAGACATGTGTGCACAAAATACAGTATCATGAAAAGTTCACGGCTTCGAGAGAAGCTGTCCCAGAACAACAAAATAGTAAATGCATGTTTATTGAATGGAAAGTTTTGGAAGAAGTTGCTAATCTGGGTTTTTTCCGTTGCTAGAGTGAGAGTCGTGTGTAAAGAAGTCGAAAAGCTGAGGAAGCGTGTGCAAATGTTTTGTACCGTGTGAAAATTAAGCATCGTGTGAAAATTGGCGGGAAAAAATAGTGGGCTGTATATAAAGAAGAGACGTGGGCAATTGAGAGGGCTTGTACAGATTTTAGGATTCGTTAGGCAAGAGGATTTTTACAGAACTTCGTCTTTGAGATTATCAAGACAAGTTGTTTTTAACTTGACAAGTTTTGTTCAAGTTAGACAAGTATTTTTAAGTAGGCAAGTTTGTATTTTACTCTATTGGATATATTATTCCTGTGGATTTACATTTTCATTTTTGGATACTCACTACTTTGTGTAAGAAAGACATAATTACTTCACCATTGTGCCAATGACATTGCTGTTCCAAATCACGTTAATAAACTATATTTTATTTTTCTACATTGCCGAGTTTTCGTTGGAATATTACAGTTGGATACTTTGACAAAACCATTATACGAGATTGCTTTTCACTAAACATAAAAAGGGTACGAACGAACTCTGGGAAAGAAGAATAAAAAAAAGGTCAAGAATTTCCATCTCAGGCGGATAGGCCTGTAACGACTTGAACCAAGAAACGTACAAGAGTTAGCGCACTTCAAAATATTTACCTGCGCACACAGTACTGCTCTGCCACATAATACTAATTGGCGCCCTTTTCGTCAGTGAAAGCATACTATAAACATTTACGCCGCGACCAGCCCTTTTCGTTTGTGGAAACATACTCATTTTGGCGCGCGAACAGCAACTTTTTTAGTGATAGCAGACAGGCCTAATCATTATTAATCACTATCATGGATCCACAAGCGTTGCAACAGCAGCTTGATCAGCAACAATTACTGCTACAACAGCAACAACAACAACATTTAATACATATACAGCAACAGCAACAATCAGCTCTACCAAGTCACACACCCCTTCCAGACGACGCAGAGCCAGCTATGATTGCTCTACAGAAGATTACGGAAACTTTAGGTAATATAGACCATTTCGCCAAGTACCAACAGGTCCGAACTGTCGTAACTCCATTTGCTGGGGATGCCAAGTCTTTCAGGAAGTGGCTAGTAGATATGGACAAATTTGCTTCTCTTATAAACGCTGCATGTGATGAGGACCGCAAAAGAATAGCTTACCTGTCTTCGGATTCTTTGGTGACCGATTTTCTCCGTCGTAGATCTAAAACATATCCCAATGAGACCTTTGATTCACTGAGGAAAGAGCTTGTACAACGATATAGTGATATAACCGATGGACAACATGCTTGGACCTTACTTCGCAAAATACACCAAGACAGACACGAACAGTACAATTCTATGCTGATCGATTACTCAACTTGGCAGAAGATGCTTTTCTAGACGGGAACATCCCTTCCCAAGAGCTTGAAAGACATTTAGTTGGCATTTTTATTGACGGATTACACGCAGATAACCTTAAACTCCATCTTCTTAGAAAGGATACAAAGACCATTACAGAGACCATTCAACTAGCGGTGACGGAAGAAAACGTTCGTAAAAGGTTCCAGCAACGAATTGGCAGGGAACCAAAACTAGACCATTCCGACGAATTCCATGAGCCGATGGAAATTGGCCACTCAAGACCACATTGGAGTAGGAACAGCTCCCACAGAGTCCATTCAAATTATAATCATCCCAACCAACATGCAGGACAGTCTCATTCGCATCAGCAACCCAGAAGACATCAACAGAATGTGCACCAGGTTACTGCCCTTACTTGTTTTATTTGCAAACGCCGAGGACACACTTCTTACGAATGTACACAAACATAGAGTAACAATCAATACAGAGCACATCCGCATCAATATGAGAACCACTCACCACGTTATTATTATGCAAATGGTGATCAACACAGACCTCACCCACAACGCAATCATTCCTTCAATCGAAGCCAGCACAGATCTTACAACCAAGGTCAGGGAAACGCTTATGTCAGCCGATAAATGGGACCATTCGGTATGACCACAACAGACATAACTTTAACAACAGTTATGAACAAAGGTCCTACACCACCAAAAACAAACCTCAACATCATAGTACCGATTGCAAACCACAGCTAACAGAAATCAATCACATAAATTTATCACCTGATCCCAGTTCATGCTTAATATCCATCAATAACAAAAATTACAGAGCTCTGATAGATACTGGAGCCACCATTAGCTTGATGAGAGAGCAAATATACCTACAGATCAATAAACATGTCAGATTTGCACCTTCGAAAACCCATATGGCTTCTGTGACAGGCCAACAGTTACAGTCGATTGGAACTGCTTATGTAACATTTCAGATCGGACATCAAAAACTTATTCATCCTTTTATAATTACAAGAGGCATGTCTCGAAATTTCATATTAGGACGTGATTTCTTGCGATATTCATGAAATTCAACAAATTTATAACAAGTAATCATAAAATCGATCCATAGCATATGTCTAGTTTCAGCAACTCCTGAACAGACCAGTAGAAAAATGTGTTTAAAAATGCCCTGAGTATCGTTCACCATTTATGATGCTACGGCTAATGACATGTATAATAATGTTTTGGTTTTCCGCCAAAGTCTTAATATTATGACATAAACTGTCATAGTTGTGGTCGGGTGCAGTGCCAACAAAAATTGTAGCGCATTGCCTACAAACGACAAAATCGCCCGTTTTGGTTGATGTGCTTGTCTCATATCATGAGAGTGTAGCTTAAGATCAAACAATGTCTTCTTTAACCCTTGAGATTCTTCCTTAGTGGCAAATAGTACATGCATGTGTTTGGTTAAGTTTATAATGTACAACAATACATATATTTCTAAGTGCAAACAAAATGTAATTTAAATCTTCAAATAAAAAATATAATGGTTTGAATACTGTAACTGTGCATGTTGAATAGAGTTGCGCCTCTGCAGATTTTTCTCTTCACTGGCGGTTATGACTGCCGCTGATAGCATCAATTGGACGACATAGAAGGTAGCTGGCATCATCAGAAAAACATCTTAGAGCAGCCAGCAGAGCACGCCGGCCGACTCTAAAATAACATCCCTCTCCTAGGCAGTGCTTTCGCACTCGGACAAGGAAAATGAAATCATTTAGGATAACCCAGCCAGAGCAAGCTGGGTTGACTGTAATATAGCATAGTCTATCCTGGACAAATCTGCTATCGTACACGGAAAAAAAAATGTAACCATTGAGAGTAGCCCAGCTAGAGCAACTTGGCCATCTCTAAGGCCATCTCTAATATAGCGATTTCTCTCTTAGACAATCTGCTATCGTACTCTTTCTTAGTGTCTACAGCAGTGACGGTTGATGTCGTGTTACAGGTAGGGGTAGGCGAAGTTGATGCACTGTGCTGTGCGATGTTCTGTCGCTTAGTTGAACGTTTCCTGTACAGAGCGTCTGTCGTAGACAATCTTCTATCGTGTTTCTTCTCAGTGTCTACAGCAGTGACGGTTGATGTAGTGTTACAGATAGGGTGTTGCGAAGTTGATGTACTGTGCTGTGCGATGTTCTGTCGCTTAGTTGAACGTTTCCTGTACAGCTTTGTGCGAACATGCTCCTGTGGAAGGCGTATAAACTTTGTCTGTGGTAGCGATTCGTTTGATGAAGATGCGTAGGGTCGTTTCGAGGCGAACCGAATGGATGTGTCCATATTATCGTCGGTATGCTCGTTATCATCATCGTTATCACTTTGGTGTTCTTCAGTATCAAGGTCTGAGTCATCGCGTTGTGTGGAAGTTGGAACGGGAGCATTTCGTTCCGTTAATGAGGCAGGTGATAACTCTGTATCGGAAGGTTGTGTTGTATCTATATGGGTGTCGGCATCTTGAAGAGTCTGTTGTTGTATTTTAGGAGGAATGTTATCTTCGCTACTTGTAGGCGGATTTGAGTGGTAACAGCTAGTACCGGGTTTCGGTTGAATTGAAGTACAGAACGTCTGTACTTTTTCTGCATTTAAAGATGTGTTGCTATCACTGGACAACAATTGGTAATTATTTGCTTGAACTCGAAGATTTCGTGCTTGAATTCTCTCACGTAGCTCCTGTGGAGGGATGTCATCTTCACTCGTAGAAGCGTCGCGACATCTACGTAGTCTGTTGATACCATCGTGCGTGGGGTGAAGAGAGGGGTTTGAGTGTTCATCGTCGCAATGTGACACATCAGATGTAGAGGATGATGTGGGGGGACAAAGGAGGGTGGTTTTGCGAATAGTTCTGGTATTAGTGAGGATAGGCTGGGAAACAGGACGATGATTATCTTTCTTGATTTGTGAAATGTGGGCTTTCGTCCTGATCTGCCTTTCTTCGTGCCACAGGATAAAATTTGTTGGTGTAGTCTGTTCTAAGATTTTGAAACCATCAGTGTGTATTGACTTTGATTTCACTACATTATATCTCAAAATCCTCAGTTCAAATTCCAGCTGTGTTTCCGCCTAATTTTCCAATGAGATACATTGTATATTCCGGCTTCTCAAATCAACCTATCCAAACGAATCTCGTTCAGCACTACGTGGGTAGGGGTGTTTCAAATTCAAAAAATACCCTCACGTGTTTCAAAATATTAAATTTAATATCCACGCGTGACCTCTTCATATCGCTGGCATCTTGTGCTATCTTCACAAACAAATGTTGTGCGCTTATACTGGCCCGATGCTATCGTCTGCAAATCTTGAGTTTCCAGACAGCTTTATCAGTAATATCGATATAGAACATCGGAGATCTAGTATACTACAAAAAACACGTTCTAATACAGAGCTGTGTCTAGTCTAATTCTGTGGAAGGAGATTGTGTATTCCCAAAATTTTGGGTTTGTGGTTACAAGACATAAGACGATTTGTGGTACTAACGCCGCTAGTGTGAGAAAAGCATCCACCTTAACCGCCTACAGTGGAAGAGAGTGTGGAGAAGGCTTTCGTCATCACAGAATTGATGAACCACAGCTGCAGGACTCAGCTAGTATTAAGTTTCTTGTAAAATAGGCGAAAGCAACGAACTTTTGATACATCCTCACCTACGTTTCGGTGACGAAAACCTTTATCTAAATTTCACCAATCTTTCCATATTTATTTTGACCGTCAAAGACTAATTCGTTATTTAAATTGTTACATGTTGTTTTAAAACTAAACAATCATAGTCGCTTCAGTTTTTTATTTGCACGAAAGCAAACGTATGAGCCAGAATATTATATATATATATATATATATATATATATATATATATATATATATATATATATATATATATATATATATATATATATATATATATATATATATATATATATATATATATATATATATATATATATATATATATATACCTAGACATATATTTACCTCTAAAAAGAGCTATTACTTATAATAAGAATTTCGTTGGATTACACCAACTGGGGGCTTGAACGGGCTAAACCATTGCTTAAATCCTTCACATAAGGCGACGGACTAGATATAATCGTTAACAATTGTTCTGTCCAATGCAACATTGTTCGTGACTTATAGAAATATCTTGTGAACGGCCCCTTAAGGTAGATGTGTCATTAATCTTCTATCTTCATCTCTGCCAAGAGTAATCTTGCGTGCATGTAGATACCTTGGAAGCCAATATTAGATACTCTTGAGTTTTGGACACTGTTAGACCACTACTGCAAAGCAGGGGAGGCAATCAGTGACAAGCATGTATTCTTGATTCAAGAAATACGCTTTTGAGTGATTTGAACTTGATATATTGGAGAATCAACTGTGTGTGCTTTAATTTGACCCGGGCGATAAACTTTTCAGTGAGTTGAACTTGGTATAAAGGAGAATCAACTTGTACGTGCGTTAATTTGGCTCAGGCGATAAGCTTTTGAGTGAATTGAACTTTATATATAGAATACAAAAGGCAAGAGGAGCTTTAATTGCTTCGGGAAATATATGGAGATCAAGAGAAATCGGATCCAACACGAAAATAAGAATCTTCAACTCAAATGTGAAGTCAGTCCTATTGTATGGCTCTGAGACATGGAGAACAACAAAGATAACAACCAAAAAGCTACAGACTTTCATAAATGGGTGCTTGCGTAGAATAGAGTGTTTAAAATGGTATGACAAGATTATCAACGTGGAACTGATGACAAGAACTAGACAAGTGCCAGTGGAACAAGAGAAGAAGACGATGGATTGGACACATACCGATGAGACCTGTTGATAGCATTACAAGGCAGTCCTTGTTCTGGAACCCCCAGGTCAAGAAAGGCAGAAGTAGGCCAAGAAGCACATGGAGATGAGAGCTGGAAACAGAGATGAAAATGATGAAGAGAACGTGGAAAGAACTTGAGACGATGGCACGTGACAGGAGGACTTGGCATGTGTTTGTTGAAGGCATATGCTACTTTGGGAGTGGAGGGTTATGATATAGGATAATCAGCTTCTCTGTACTTGATACACAGGTGAATAAAATTCTGTGCCACCAACGTTTACAACCGCGGGCGTGCAGATCTTTCTTGTAACTTAGGAAGTGTATAATATCCTATTTAGAGAATTCTGTAATCCGGACGTACAATGTGTAGGCTCAGACTTCTGGAGGACAGAAGACTCAAAAGTAGCTTAGTAAGTTTCCCATTTAATATCAATAGTTGCCTTTCTATACATACTCACGCATATATATATATATATATATGTATATATATATATATATATATATATATATATATATATATATATATATATGTCACGAAATGGATTTAAGACTAAAGGCTGTCTACATATAGTGACAAGACATTAGTGAGAAGAAAGACTGAAATGATAGATTCAGATGAAAATGACAGTGCAAATGTGAAAGTGAGACCATTGGCTCCGAGGTTGAGAACCGAAGTTAACTCTTCCTCGCCACTTTGGACGTCTTAAGTGCTATGGCCTCGACTACCTTTAACTACCCTAAGGGGATAAGGTTCAATTATGATTCACATACACCACGATACAGACAACAGATAGCTACTGTACGTAAATGAAATGACTGGTCCAGACTATACATGTACAAGTTTTATTTACACCTATAAACAAAACTCAAATACATGTCAAATACATAAAAATGCAGTGTAAGAAATCCTGGAAAACCAAATTCAGGAAAAAAAAAATTACAAATGATGTATCATCAAACCCAACCCTTCACCCACAAAGTTCACCTGTATGGAGAAAGAAGGTAAGATTAAATGACATAAACCACACTGCACTTGGTGGGGTCTCAGAAGTCGAGCCTCCACTCCAAACTAGCTAAGCTAAACTCTAATGTTACTGCTAAGTTCACAGTCCTCTGGAACTACCACGAATTTTCTACACAATCACTGCGCAGACTTCGTTTCTACCACGCCTCTCCTGAATTCTCTTGCACAGCTACCCACACCTCTACACTTCAACAGCTGTCCTCTGTTATGATCTACACAAAACTATGTCTCAGTTCTGTCTTTCTGGTCTACTACCTGTAGACTACACTTCAGCAGCTGTCCTCTGCTCTAACATCTGTAGAGAGTATTTTTACCCTTTTTCTCTCCACACATTCAGGAATTGATGACTCGGTTTAAACGCTGGGTTCTGGGCTAGTTAGCTGGTTTTTGCTGCTACCACTGGTTTTACCTGCCCGCTCCCGACTCTGGGTTCAGGCCTTCGGCGTTATTATGGCCGGGACGAATCGAAATAAATTTACAACCACGCTGGCAATTTGCCGATTTGCGGGTGTAAGAAGATTGAGCATCAGAGCTCCGGATTTTCCACCAAAATCCCTTTCAACTGGAGAATGTCTTCCCTGCCTTGGGAAAACGTATTTTCTTTCGCTCCGTCCGCCACTGGCAATTAACGCACGACTTTGCGTGTCGGCGAAAGCCACAACTTTGCCGTGGGAGAAATTTTGTGGTATCCAAAATTCTGCTCTTCCCCACAAAAGCCGGTACCTGCAAAACTCGAATTCCCACTGAAGGCGAACCGACTTGTTTCAGGTACGCAGCTGGCAATTACATTAAAGAGACCGAGAATTAAATTACGGCCCTATTTATAATCATATAACAGCACGCTGACCTCGTGACGTCATATACGCGGCTTCGATTTAAACCCCCAATGATTTCAAACGCCGTTATTTCTCGGCCAATCAGAATTGAAAACAATTCTGATGCAACCGGTTACCACTAGCACGTGTGGCGTGCATGTAGACAAAGAAACGGGATTAAGCTCTGCCCTCTGCTATCTAATGAAGCAAAATGGCCGAAATGTATATATATAAAATCCCGAAAAATGCATCTAGCCGCCTGCCATATCTTTAAAAGGACTAAAACTGGTGCACGTCTGATCTAGGCTCTATAATCTTAATCTAGAATAATACTGCAACAATTCCCTACACCCCAACTCTAAACACATAAAGAAGAACCATAAAGCAGATGAGATAAAACTCCACCGTGATCTCACTCTGAAAAAAACGTAAATAATAGAAGGAGAAGAAACATGGAGAAGAATTACCTGTAATCCCTCCTAAAAATAGTGAACAAATGCAAGGAGAAAAAGACATGGGCCATTTGAAAGACAGAATCTCAGTACTTTCGTCACAATATATATATATGAAATTTACTAAAGTGCTTGAAAATAACTATGTACATCATGATAGTGTCATCCATTTCCTGCTCTATATGCAGGTTTGGGCCACTTCTGCTATTGTTCCTATTGTGAGGAAACCAGCACAAAGCAGTCACCACCTCTTGCAATGATGGTTCATGAGTCAAGTTATCTGCAGTGATGAGGTTGTCTGCATTATATGTAACTGTGCATCCACAATTTCCTTATTCATGTCAAAATGCAAAGATAAAATGATAGAATGTATATATTACAATTTACTCAGAGTTTTTTTCGGGCAAACACAGACTGTTTGCTCAGGAAAGTCCGAATCTTGTCGAGTAGCTGACTTACGATGTCGTCTCTTTCAGATGTCTTAGGTGTCTAACTGAGTACACTTGAAGTAGATCGTAGAATTTAAGATGCAGAGTAATGTTTCTGCTTGTTACTCTCTTCTTATCTTAGAATTCACTTCCAGTCCTATGGCCTGACTTATATTTAGGTTCTAACAATCCGTGTTCCTGGCTGTCTGTGATGTCTTCTAGACGAAATTGGATGTTACTGAAGTAGTCTTATAGTGCTGTAGAATATTAGCGAAACTTTTGCCTACCCACCCAGGTTGCTTCGTAGAGGAGTGATCCGACCAAGGGCTAACTATCTCAGCATTTTCATGCCAGACCAACCATAATCAGTGCGTCTGATATTGGAAGGGGTTTATCCCCCATTCCTCTCATGCAGAACATGTATGACGGTACGGCTCGTTTCCTTTATCGTAATGTCCCCTGTAGTTAGATCCCTGATACCCGATCAAATAGATAAAATATTATCAATTATAAATCCAAATACTATAGAGATAAAATAGGGAGTTGTGCTCAACGTCTTCGCCATCGCCCGCAGTCGCGCAGGTTTTAAAAAGCCTTAACGCAAAGTGAATGGTACCCCTCTCAATATTACAAGCTTCCATACTCCGTCCTTGAAATTAACTATAACATTTTAGCAGCCAAGGCGTGTTTCGTTCCAAGAAAGAGTGAGAGAAAAAAAACGGAGGAGTGACGGAGAGAGAGAGAGAAGAAGTATTAATAGAACGACATTCGACCGTGGTTCTAGGCATCACTTACTATAACGCAAGTGCGTGACTTTGCTACTAGCAGATTTTGGAAAAGCGGTGCAAAGCCAATACAAACCACCAGCCCACCCCGTCCCCTAATAGCGCAGTTTGAATGCATAAACACTTAGATCGTGAGACGATAGTAAACACACACAGACAGGCTCGCATTTCCTGTCTAGTAGTATTTTCTGATGAAATCCAAACGCGTTGCTTCATTTTTGAAAAAGAACGAGAGAGGGAGGGAAGATAGATAACAGGTGGCCAAAGGAACATCGATGCAGAATAAAATAAAAGTAAAGGACAGTGACAATAAAATGATAAAACTTGTTTATTAGAATGTCATAGTCCACATTATGATATATATTATTTTACCGTAGAGAGGAAAGTATGTTATTTGAAGAACTGAAGAGGGAAAAATACAAAGATGAAAAGTTTGATAAGGAGAGAAATAAAAATATAACGACTATATGACAGACAGTCGTCTGATCAATAATTGCCTTTTCTCATTAAAAACGCTTAGATAGTAACAGAAATATTGTAAAGAAAAGACAGAGAGACAGACGCATTGATGTCCTCACTCAACTTTGCCAGTCTTGGGAGAGGGGGGACGTTACATTTTTGAAAGTGTAATTTATTTTGAAAAAGAGGCTAGTGAGCATAACATAATTCGATTGGCTGTGGTAGAATAGACTAAGGGTAGGAATAAAAACGATTTGAAGCCAGCATTAGTTGCCACTTGAAGATTAATATTTGAAAAGTAGTGTTATCATCAGACGCAAGGCTTTCACAACCATTGCCTTCGCTGTTCTGCACCAGGGGCGATCTGAGTGTGACCATTGATCGCCGGTTAACCTACAAATTGTGCATTATTTCATTGATGCGGTAAGATAAACATTTATATTAACATTATTATTGAAATGTATCTGTATTATTGAATGTGTATGCAGTATTGATGGGTAGAGGCCTGGCCGTATTCAGCAAGTCACAGTGTTTTCACATGACTTCATAAAATTAACTATAATTTTCCTATGAAAGGAATGTATCAAACTGATGATTGAAATTTACCTGAGTATGAAGCTGTCACCCCATCAGATAGGAACGATAGCTATTTATATAGCCATAGAAGCTGATCTTGAAACTGTTGATAATGCTTAGTTGGGTAGGGAAGGAGAGATATGTTTGAAATACTGAGGAGGCATTAATCCTCTTATTTTCAGGGTTCCATGTTGAAACATTCAGTGAGCCATACCAGAATTGTTGAATCTGCACGTTCGCGGCAATAAGTATCTGATTGCCAAAAACTTTGAAGAGTGCTGTAGCAGTGTCTATACGTTGCAGTCGTGAAGACTATCGTTGTGGAAGAAAGACCACAGTGTTCCAGAACTCAAAGATAAGAACTTTCACTTGACATATTCTCTCCAGTATTAAATCAACACAGCGTTCTTGAGGTGATGAACATAATCGTTCCTCATAAGAGTGACCCTTTATAAAATTTAGTGCTTTACCAGGACATTCCAAGTCATAGACATTTTCATAATTTAATAGACAAGCTGTCTTTTTTAATTCACATTACTGTAAATATATTTCCATTCTATTTTGAGTTTTAAACATTCCTGTACCCAAGAAATTGAGGTACAGGAAATTAAAATTGTAAAAAGTTGTTACTCAAACTTTAACTATTGATTTGTTTAATCATTTTCATTGAGTTACATTAGTGGTTTTTGTCATTCTCTCTACATCATATAACACATTACCCTAGACATCTAGCCAGATAACAACCAGACACCTTTTACATAAAATCAGGCTAAAAATATATCGAAGATTGAGGTCGTAGGGTGGTAGCAGTCAGGTACCCTGAGAACAAGCATCTTCACCTATTAGACTCAGGGACTTGCATAGCTAACCTCACTCTGTAGACAAGTAATATATTTACGCAATAACATCCAAACCCACCACATCCCCTCATCGCCTTTGTTATCTATTATTTCGACATATTTAACGCACATAATTTGGTGTCTATCTTCTTCTCAGAATTGTTACCCTTTTTCCTACTATCATTGTTCACATTTCGCGCTTCGATGCATGAGTATGGCCAGACAATCGCCCATCCCTGAGAGATTAATTGAATAACTAAACTTTATAATACCACATTGACTCCAGGTACATGCGAGCATGATGTATTTGTTCAAGATTACGTAATCACTTCCGATCTGACAGTAGAATGGACTTGCAATACGGGTTTAATTGTATAGACCACGATTTGTCTAGGAAGTCGGATTGCGATAAGTCATGAGATACAAGAGATCGGCAGAGTCTGATAAACTAAGTAATCAGACTTCCGAATTACTTGGGATAGAGGATCATAAATAAACGCAATCTTGAAAGACATTTTGAAGAGTGAGCGGGAAGTGTGATTTAAGTAAACTTTGACAACACTTTACGGGCATCACAATTCCATATATGGAAAGTGGCAAACGTATGAGTCACGCAGGAAATTCAATAAGCACTACTCTATCATAACATGTAATTTGAATACCATTGGTTTAGCAATTCGAGTTGTCATATACAATCGCTCTGATTGAGAATTACCTAGTAGTAGACAACAAGAGTGCGTGGGTGAAGTCTGAGATATAATGTAGGACTTTTTAGACATACGGCACCGTATTCCCGAATCGTCAAGCAGACAGCTCGGACTGAAGCCAAGAAACAATAGAAGTAAAGATTCTAACTTTAAATAGGACCGGACTTGTGGACCACTTCTGAACACTACAAGCAAGAAAACTCTAAGTTATTCATACAGAAACCGAACTTATACTGGACTTACTCACAAAGTCACAGAGGGATTTTGGATAGAACTGAATACCCCGACGTGTGTTCTATGCATCTATATCATGTTGCCAAGACTATTCACCTGAGCAAGAAGTCTATGATTTCTCAATTACTGAGTTTGTGGTACAAGCACGAGGCGCCCCGGCTATTTGTTGTACGACCCGAAAAGACCATTTGCTGTACTACCATTCTGTGGCTCAAACCTTGTAATTGACACTTGAAATCTACATTTCACGGGTTGTGAAGATTCTTGCTTTGACCAGGAGCGGTTACTTCCTGGCTGATCTGGAAACGTGTCCTCACCACACAAACGAATCTACGAAACCAGCAGCATCGACACTTTATCATTTTGGCAAGTCCCATTTTTAGCCGTCCAACCAAAGAACTTTCTTTTCTAAAATTAAGCTTAAGAAAGCCGATATATTCCATGATGAGACTTACTTTTTATTAATCACCAGTTCTTATTTATTTACAAGTGTTAAAGTAATTGATCATTAAATTTATATATGTTGTTGTTTACAAATTCATAGTTGAATTAATTATTACAAAGAGAAGTGCATACGTGTGAATAAGTATTCTTATATATATATATATATATATATATATATATATATATATATATATATATATATATATATATATATATATATATATATATATATATATATATATATATATATATATATTTATACACAGATATATCTACATCTAAAGTGTCAATACGAGCAATAATAACTTACTTACTTACTTAGTCGTTCCCCTTCTACCGTGAGGTGTAGAGGTTTGGAAGAGAGAGCGCCAGACCATTCTATCAGTTGTCTTCTTCCTGGCCTGGTTCCATTCTAGTCCTCGGTCCTTCAAAGATTGTCTAATGTTGTCCTCCCAGCTGACTCTGGGTCGTCCTGGAGGTCTGGATCCCTGGCTCTTTGTTTCCCATGCTTGTCGTGGTAGCCGATCTTCTCCCATTCTGCAGACATGGCCAAACCATCTTAGTTGGGACTGTTCTATTTGGGTCTGCAGCGGATGGGATTTTAGGCCTTGACGGATCGTCTGGTTGCGGACCATGTCTCTTCTTGTTACTTCAACCACTTTCCTCAGATACCTCATTTCTGAGGTTTGGATCTGGCTTTTGTGGGTTGTAGTCATTGCCCACGACTCGCATCCATATGTCAAGACTGGGACATAGGTGGAGCGGTATACAGCCATCTTCGTTTTCTTACCAACCTCTTTCTTGCTGAGGAATCCACGATTTATGGCCTGAAAAAGTCTCCCAGCCGCTGCTTTTCGAGTGGCCAACTCTTCTTTGATGCCTCCCTTTCGGTCTATAATAGCTCCGAAATATTTAAAGTGGTCGACCTGCTCCAGGGCCTGTTCTCCCAACTTAATCTGATGTTTTCTTTCTTCTCGTGATATCACCATGGATTTTGTTTTAGAGCTGCTTATGACCATCCCTCTCTTCTCCAGCTCTTCCTTCCAGACTTGCAGGTTGGATTGGAGATGTGCCTCTGATTTGCAATAATAACAATAATCATAATAAGCAGAGGAATTTTACTGTTAATTCAGCTGGGGGCTTGAACGAGCTAATATTTTATCTCTCCGCAAAAGGCGACGGGAAAGACAAAGAGTTAACATTCTTAGAATCATTCAGCATAGTTCTCGATTTCTTAAATATCTTGTGGAGGTAGAAGCATCATCATACTTCTATCTGCATCTCTGAGTAATCTTGTGCAAAGGAAGACACTTTTGAAGACCCACATTAGATACTGTAGGTTTTGGCCATAATTGGACCATCATTGCAGAGCAAAGAGGAGGCAACCCGTTACACCTTACTACATGACAACATAAGATGTTGCTCCTTTATATGCGATTTTCAAACGTCATGACAATGTAAGATCTTGCCACTTCTGTTGTTACTTATCATGTTTACAGCTCACAACTTCACAGATCTAGCATTATAATCTCCTCCAAGATGTTATTTTTTGTAATGGTTTATTACAACAAAGTACATCTGCCGAGAATGTTATTTAACGTTACGCGTCTTAATCTGTAACAAGATTATTATCTTCCGACATCCCAATGAACTCACCCGTGTATTCTGGCATGTGACCTCTAGTGCTTATCCTGCTTGATAACTCAGTGTCCATTACTCATTTCCACATGTCAGGATTGGTTCTATATAACACTGAAGAACTTTCTGTCTTACTTCCATTGACAACGAATGTTTGCATAAAATATTTTTCATTTTATTAAATGCTGCTTTTGCCTGGGATGTTCTGCTCTTCACTTCTGAGATGCATCGTCAATCTGATGTTATTTACGTGCCTAGGTAATTGAGTTTATTGACTTATTTTAAAACTGTTCCATTTACTTTGATACTGCATTCTGGAGAAGTCATCTTCCTTTACTTTTGTCTTTTTGTTATTAAGGCTAAGGGTTTTATTTTCACTTTCTGTCACTATTGTCTCAACCATTTCCTACGACTACCTTGTCACTGTTTTTCTATTAAGACCGTATTATCAGCGTATCCCAAGTTATTTATATTTTGTCCACCCACTGATATTCCTAACATGTCCTCTATGGATCTCTTTATATTTTTACTGTACAAATTGAACAGATCTGGTGACAACACACATCCCTGTCTAATCCCAATAATTTCTGCTGCTAATTCTTACAGCTGCTGTTTGTTGCCAGTACAAGTTCTTTATTATTCGCAGGTCTTTACCGTCAATGCTTACGCTATCTAATTTTTTAGTAATTTCCTTTTGTTTTACTTCGTCAAATGCCTTGGTGTAGTCTGTAAAGCACAATTATATATTTATTTTTACTTCTTTGGAGACCAATCCAGTTCGATACACGACCCAGCTTAAAAAATAAATTAAAAGAAACTAAAGTTTGATATAATCTGAGTACAATAAAATATAAGTGCAAAGATATGGAGAAGACAGAGCACTGTTACTGAGCATGGGACTACAAGAAAAGCTGTGGGGGAAAAAAATGACGTTAGTGGGACAATCTCAGAATGTAAGAAGCGGTGGAAAATAATGATACAATAGCTTAACCTCACGGCATAGGAAGTCAGCAGTGATGGTTCGATATCTGAGGAGAGACATAATCGCCCACGCCTCACGGCATTATATTTATATATGCCCTTATTGTTTCTCCAGTTAGCGGTACTAGAGTCAATACAGTTAAAAGTAGCCCATAGTAGAGACTGCCCAGAGGGTGAGGGATGTGTTTAAAAACTTCACCATACTATGTCCAACCTTTATGAGGTTGTGTGACTAGTTCCTCCCTCACTGGTATTGCCTTCCCGAACTCACGAGCAGAGTCAGGTACCCATTTACAGCTGAGTAGACTAATATTGACCCTAAACATACGATATTGATGAGACCGGACATATCCTACCCTTATATGGCGGTTACTTCCGTTCAGAAAGTACTATGGTTCACTTAAGGGACATCAAAACAGGACGTCAGTTGTTTAATTGTCTCCTCTTTTACAGGTTGCTCGGTGTGACAAATAATGTGTCCTATATTGCGTGGGTGGATAATAAAATTGTTAAACTGGCAAGCGGAACTAAGTGCTCCAAACATTTAGTTTATTTTATTAAGTTGTTTTTTGTTTGTTTGTTTTTGTGTTTTTTGGGGTTCTTTCTCTCGGATGTAAATTTGTTTTTAGCTTCAATAATCAGCTTATATTATATCCTATAATGCAGAAGATGGGAATAATGAATGTAATGGCTGAAGGCGTTGTACTGCGACCAGGTGAGGAAAACAAACGTTATCAGTTGAAGAAAAGAAATTTGACTGAAACTGAATCGAGAGTGGATGGACAGGACAGAGTCCTGACCGGGTTGGAAGTGAAAGTCCGACAGACAAGAGATGACAGGACAGAGTCATTGGGCCGAGAGTGCTGAAAGCCCAATGCCGCTGGACAAGAGATAATGCAGGATAATAATCATTGAAAAATTGAAGGCAAACGTGCAAGAGGAAAACAACGTTATCAGTTGGAAGATAACATCGAGAGATGGACAGGACAGAGTCATTGAGAGTGCACCGACAAGACAAGAGATGACAGGACAGAGTCATTGAGAGTGCACCGACAAGACAAGAGATGACAGGACAGAGTCATTGAGAGTGCACCGACAAGACAAGAGATGACAGGACAGAGTCATTGAGAGTGCACCGACAAGACAAGAGAAAGAAGACGTTAGAGATCCATTACAGCCGACCTTCGTTGTGGAGATGGCAGCTGATCAGGGCCGGATTAAGCTAGTACGGGGCCTGTAGCATATGTTAAGAAAGGGCCCCTATATTTAAAAAAAAAAAAATAAAACAACACAAATATATTTGAACACACACATTTTTAATTTGCATAGTAATTATCATTATCAAAAGTAACAACACAGTCAACATTATTGTGTAAATATTAATGTTTCTACATTTAGCATGAGCAAATTTGTTGATGATAAAGGATGTATCAATTTCACGCAGAAGTTTATGTTCAATGCTCATTAGTGTGAGATTGTTCAATCTCTTTTGACCCATGGTGCTCCTTAGTTCATTTTAAATAAGTTTCAGTTTTGAAAATGATCGTTCTCCACTGCAGTTGATACCATTAGTGACAAATAGATGCGCAAGGCGATTTCTACATTTGGAAAACAAGACTCCAAAGAATTGTGAATTATCAAACGGTAAAACTGTAACTCTACAAGGTCTAGAGTAGTGCCAATATGAGAAGCAAGATCAGTTTTCAACAGTTCTGTAAACTGCACAAGTTCTTCACAAAGACTTTCTTCCAGATCTTCCGGATATGATTTAATAAGATTCGATGATCTCGTTACCACCTCTTCATGTGTAAACGACTGTAACTGACGAAGGAATCCAAATACATCATTCAACTTTTGATAAGCTTTCTGGCGTTTTGACAAGGCAGAGAGCAAGCTATCAATAAGGACAAGAAATGTTTGGCTTTTAAACTGCTGAGAAGGCGTTTGAGATTCAACAAGTGGATCAAGAGTGCTGGAACCACTGAAATCATCATACTCTCGATTTCGTTTGTGTTTTCTTCGAGTTTGTTCTTGATAATGTTCACACTCAGTCAGATCCTTGGCTACTTGCTCTATGTCTGAAAAAGTAGACCGCATAGCTTGAATATACCCCTGCAGGGATTCATAGAGTGCACAAGCTGTATTCAAATCTTGATCAGAAGATTGTAAAGAAGCGCTGGTCATTTGAAAACGCTGTAATACTTGGTCCCATAGTATGATCATTATTCCTGTTTCTAACTTCATCATGGTTGAAAGTAGACCACGAGCCTGTGGACGACACTCTGCCTTCTGATCATTGTTATCTGAAATATCATCCAAGACTTATTTTATTGCAGAAAAGCTGTGTAAAAGTGCTTTTGTTGCATCTGCCCGAGCGGACCACCTGGTATCTGACAGTCTTTTCACAAAGGGCAAATGGGACTTATTATGAGTACCGCCAGCACATAATGCAGTAGAAAGGAGACCCCACCGGTAGGTAGAAGCAGAAAAGAAGGTGTACAGACTTTCAACAAATCCAAAGAAAATGACTGCTTCTTGACAACCTTCAGCAGCACATTTTCCAACCAAATTTAGTGAAGGTGCAAAACACGGAATGTAATGCGCAAACTTATTCATCTTTTTAATTCGTGCTTGTAATCCTATAAACTTGCCACTCATGTTGCTGGCGTTGTCATAACTTTGACCACGGCAGTCTTTAATATTAATGTCATTTGTCTTTAAAAAATTAAGTAGACTTTTAGTAAGCTGTTCAGCACTGTGACCTTCCATATCCAAAAATGTCACAAATCTTTCACCTGGTCCAGATGGCAAAACATAGCGCAGAGTCAAAGTCAGCTGGTCCATATTAGATATATCTGGAGTAGAATCCAATGAAACGGAATAATACTTGTATTTCTTCACATCACAGAGAATGTGATCCAGTATGCTGGATCCAATCAGATTGATGAATTCCTCACACGTTGTTTTAGATAGATATGATGTATGTCCAAATCCTTTGTTTGCATGAGTACTTATATGCTCTGCCAGAAAAGGGTCAAACTTGGCCAGTAATTCTAACAACCCTAAGTAATTCCCATTATAAGGGGACCCAACAATTTCATCACTGCCACGAAATGAAAGGCCTCGTTCTGCTAAAAACTTCACAACTTCAATTATTCGCTCTAGAAGTTTATGCCAATATTTTTCTTGAATGTCCATTTGTTTCACAAGTTGGGAATCGACACGTTCACCTTTGTTTTTGCGCACCAACAGTGAAATTAAAGCTTGTCTATGTGAGGAGCTTTCTTCATGTCGACGCAATAGATTGCTTGCATTTTTCCAGTCATTAAACCCTTCCACAGTAAACTTTGATGAATATTCTGAACTCATAAGCTTGCATGGGAAACAGAATAGGCGCCCTTTACTTTCTGAATAGCATAACCATTTTATTGCATGTTGCTTGTTTGTAAGTTTATGAATATGTGTAAAATAAGACTTCTGACAGTATCGAGTTTTCTTTTCAGTGTCATACAATCGCACGGATGAAGAGAAGGCACTATCATTATGTTGACATTTTTCACTTCCCTTGGATATCCAATATTCACGCTCACAGTCATCTATATTGTTCGGCCAGTTACCAGTATCATTAGAGCACTTCTTCGTTTCACTTATTCTTTCACATTCAGACTCAGTGTATACTGGGTTTTGCTATATGTTTTCTGCTGCACAGCCGGCACTAGTACTAGTTGTTCCTGTACTTCCAGCTTCAGCGGTTAGAGTACCACCACCATGAACATCAAAATATTCTGTCAGCTTACGTGTTTTTGATATCACAAGTTGATCTCTCCTTTCTTTTTCTTCCTTCGCTTTACGTTTTTCACTTATAATTACGTCCAATATCTCTGTGTCTACTGCTCATTTTTTTGAGTTTTCTAACCTTACAAATCAAGAAACTTTAATCAAGATCGAAAGAGAGTGCGAGCACGCAGTATACCTCAATTAAAACAGGAAGTTTCCGTTTCC